>VWZF01003875.1:94567-182481 GCA_013396755.1 Sclerurus mexicanus | reverse complement strand
CCGGAAGTTCCGGTAGTGGCGGGCAGCTTGCCGGAAGTTCCGGTTGTGGCGCCGTGCTCGCCGGAAGTCCCGNGCGCGGGTAGCGGGGGTTCCGGCGCGGAACTCGCCGGAAGTTCCGGTTGTGGCGCCGTGCTCGCCGGAAGTCCCGTTCCGGCGCGGTGCACCACGGGAGTTCCGGTCCCGGCGGCGCGCCGCGGGCCCGCGGCAGCGCTTCCGGCCGGTGTGGTGACGCACCGCGCCGGGGTCACATGACCGGAACCGGGGAGCGGCGGCGGAGCCGCTTCCGGTACCGGCCGGNCCCGGAGCGGAGCCCGCCCGCGGCACCCCCGGCGCCGCCGGGCCCAGCGGGGGCCGCGTCCGCTGGAAGCGTCCTTCGGCCTCCTGAGGAGACGCTCGGGTCCGCAGCCCCCGGGACGGGCGGAGGGAGCTCCGCGGTGCTGCAGCATCGCCGGGGCCCTCGCGGAGGGCGGCTGGAAGGACTCGGCGTCCCGGCGCGGGGGACTCCCGTGTGCCCACAGGGGACGTGGACAAGGCGCTGCTGTGTTTACACACCTCGGGAGGAGAGGAGAACCGCAGGACCCTGCTCTGAGCGTGGCAGGCACCCCAGGAGGGGCCAGTCTTCAGTGCCTGGTGCTAATTTGTGCCTGAAGCCACCAGACCTGCCCACGACACATAAGAACGTCCCGGGAGAGGCACAGACACTTGATTTTGTCAGCACAAATACTGATGCCACGCAGCTGAGGGGATGTGTGCTGATACTGTCCCTTGAGAAGCAGGAAAGGAGCACCCTGAGAGCTGGGGAAGAGGCACCGCTGCTCCCTGGGGATCTGCTCCTGCCTGCTGAGGATCTGGGACACAGGGGCTGCTCAGAGCTGCTGGGCTCTGCTCCATGACCAACGCCAAGGACTCCAGGAGAGCCATGGACTCCCCTCCAGTGACCTCCAGCCCTGCACCAGGGCCGGTTACGTTCTCACAAGTGTTTGGGCAGCAGTGTCAGCTGATGGAAGCAGGTAAGAGGAACGTGTGCAGGTACCGCCTTATATCCCCCAGAATCGTAGAATTAGCTGGATTGGGAGAGACCTCTGAGATGATCGAGTCCAATCCTTGATCCAGCACCACTGTGATTACCAGATCATGGCACTGATGCCACATCCAATCCCATCTTAAAAAGCCCCCAGGGACGGTGAATCCACCACCTCCCTGGGCAGGCCGTTCCAGTGCTTGATTATTCTCAATATAAAAAATTTCTTCCTAGTATCCAACCTAAACCTCCCCTGGCACAGATTACAGCCCGTGCCCTCTTGTCCAGTTGCTGCTTGCCTGGGAGAAGAGACCAACCCCCACCTGGCTACAACCATCCCACCCTCTGGTTTGCAGTGTCCTTGATGTCCTTTCCCTGTCTTGTTTCCCAGGTTCTTCCCGGTGTTTTCCTAAGGGAAAATTGGCAAAAGCCTTTTGCATTTGCACACCTGCCTCAACTTCCCCTGAGACCACTCCAAAGCTTTGTGCCTGAAGAGTTACAAATATGAGCAAGGGTTGGGATCCTTGTGTGGTTTTGGGTTAATATGAACTGGAATAAGCTGCTCTTTCCCTGATAGAGGAATTTACTGTATTTTGGTGGGAACACAAGGTGTGGTGATTTTTTCATTTTGCAATAATGACAATCAAACTGGAGGTTGATTTGCTGTTTTGGAGGGTGACTGCTGCAGTACAGAGCATCTCTAGGTGTGTGGATCTCTGCTTTGGTAGTCACGCCTATGAAGGACAAAGTGTTGTTTTCTCTGGCTGTTTGTGCTGCTGCAGCACCTGGAAGCTCTGCCCCTTTTCCCAGCGGTTTTCAGACATGTGTAAGTCTCGACAGAGGGGCCTGATTGTCTCTTGTCTGTGCCTTGAGGCTGTTAAGTAGGTGGTGTGTAACATGACTAATCCCAAATCTTCCATGTTTGCCTCTTGCTGTCCTTGCTGCTCAGATACTGCAGTGCGTGAGGTGCATCAGCCCGTGAAGTGCCCCAGAGCTTTGCACTCACATCCTCCTTCACACCCGACTTCCCAAGTCTAATAGGCTGGATAAGGAATTCTCCAAGGCTCGTTCTTTTTCCTGTCCCTGCTGACAGGTGGCTCTGAGGGTGGATGTGTTTGTTTACTTACAGATGTGGGGAAAGCCTGGCTTTCTGCAGTGATGCCATAACAACGCTTGCTCTGAATTTTTAGAGCGTAGGGACTGTAATTTAGGCTTGTTTCACCCAGACCTACTGGTGCTTTATTACTGTTTGTGATGGTGCAGATATCTTAGCACAAATGTCCTCTAAAGTGGACAAAGTGTTCCACCCTCTTTTTCTCTCCTCTCTGTTCTCTGTCCTGCCCAACCAATTCTGCAGCTAATGATGTTTGGATTGTATGTTTCTATGTATGTGCTGAAATTGAAAATATTATGTATTAGGGTTTCCTGCAGATCTCTGCAACTTCTGCTGTGCCTCTTGTAGTACTTTCACAGGTTGAACTGCCCGACTCCTTAGCTGGCAGCTTAATCAAGCCTGAGATTATGCAGCTACGCCAATGAAATGTCAGGCAGATCTTCGAGAGGGTTTGGTATTAAACTTTCCTATTACATGTCCTGGGATCAGTCCAAAGGCTGTGCATCCATTGTGCTGGATGTTGCCCAAAGAAGAGATGTTTGAGAAAGCCCTGGTATTGGGTGAACAATTTGTTTCCCAAATTAATAAGACCAACCAAATGGAAAAAACGCAGATGGTAATTTTAATTTGGTTTGCTTTTACATTTCCTTTCTTAGATAAAAATGCCAGAGAGGGAAGCCATGACTCCAGGGGTTTTGAATCCCACCACAGTAACTCAGCCAGGAAATGTTCTTCCTTCTGGCCGCTCGTCTTGGTGGGACTTTCTGGGTGTGTTCTTAGGTACAAGGTGGGATGCAGTGTAAGGGTGGCTGCCGTGGATGTCCCTGACATCCCAAGTGATTTGAGCAGGTTGTATGTGTTTATATGTGCTTTCTAGCCTTATGGCAATGACAGCTTATACTCAGCACACCTGAAAGCAGCACTTGCTGATGTGGTTGTGCTTCTGTTTGTGCTCATAGGCCCTTGCAGTGTGGACAGGAAGTATGCCCTGAGGAAGCTGGAGTTGGTTCAGGTTTGGGACACCAAGCTCTGATTACTTAGCTGTGTCCTATGTCACTGGACAAATGACATTTGTGATAGAGCCATAAAAGGGCTCGATGTCATGTAGGGCTGTGCAGGTGCCTTTACAAACCATAAAACCAGATCTTGCCCCTGTGAGTCTCTTCAACAACAATCCCTGAGGAGCTGCAAGGAGTCAGTTCTGATCCCAACAGTCCATATCTCACAAGAAGGACTTGTAGACATTCAGTGCCACATCATTGTCATTGGTGACATTTGGGCTTCTTAATGAAAATGTGATGTGCTTGAATGATAAAGGTCCTGGCCTTAACTAAATGCCAGATTATGTGCCGGGAGAGTTGCTGAGCTTGAGATGGATCACAGGCTCGACAGCAGCCTTTGATGTACCACCTAGGACGATCTGGTGTGTTTTGCAGCTTCTGCCTTTGATGTGAGGACTCTCCTCCAAAGCACCTGCGAGAGGAGCCTGTCTCTGCTTGCAGATGTGCCTTGGGGTTTGTGTATCGTGGGCTGTTCTCGATGGAGAAGAGCAGAGGGTGTGTGATACCTCACTGCAAACATGGCCCCCTCTCCCCGTGCTACTCTTCAGTGACTTGCTCTGCAAACCACATCCTGAGTGTTTGAAAGTTGACTTGCCTCCTCCAACTGCACCTTGTCTCCACTGATGGAAACTCGGGAAGTTTTGCTGTGTACCTGATTCTCATAACTGGCTGATTATTTGTGCATATCTTAGGGACATTTGCATAATCCCAGGATCAGTCTGATGATTGTGTTATCGTATGGGAGCCCTGTCCCAGAGCTGGTTTGCCCTTTGCACAAGTACTTGCTCTTTATTTACCCTCTGGAGCACCATTTGCTGGCCGGGCACATGGGATGCTCTTTGGAAAGTCAGTTTTCTATCTTCGTGTTCTGCTCTGCTGCCCCTTACCTCAGCAATGTACTGCACCTCAGTAACTTTGTTTGCTGGGATGTGTTCCTTGTGATTACCTGGGTGTTTACTTGCCCTGAGCGCAGGGAACAGTGCTCCCTGCTTTGGGAATTCACTGACAAAACTCCAGTTTCCCAGGGCAGCAAATCTTTGCTATTGCAGGCGTTAAATTTGGCCGATGCCTGAAAAGACCTGTCAGTGTCACCTGGGGACATGGTCACCTTTAGAGTGATTGTGATTTCCAAAGGGGGGCTGTAATTCCCGTGTGGGATCATTAAGGGAATAAGGTTTCTGTTTCATTGGCAAATGGTGCAGGTTGGGTGAGTTTTTGCCTTGACCAGCCTGACTACAAGGCTGGTGATTTCCAAAAGGAGTAATGGGGGAAGAGGCTGGCTCCACAGCCCTGTCCTCAATCTTCCTGATCCCAGAAGAAATTCCTGCCTGCCAGGCAATGCTGGAGGAGCTTTCCTGCTCAAAGCATGAGTTAAGAGTTTGGCACAGGTACCTGTGACAGCTGGTGGGAGGTGCCCGAGAAAGAGCCACACGGAGCCCACCGGGAGGGGAAGCAGAGAGAGGTTGTTAACATGGACAGGGGTATTTATGGGTTCTTAGGGGATCCAAACTCCCACCAAGAAGAATCCAGGGATAGTGGGAAAGGGTTACTAAGGGCCAGCAGGGACACTTGAACAGAGACCTTTGAGGGTCTGAAGACCTGGTCAACCAGACCAGGGGTTCCTCAGAGGGCTGTTGAGGAGAAGAACCATGACTAAGGGAAAGAAGGACAAGGAATCCATTTTACAATACACTAAAAGCTTCAGGTTTTAAGGCACTTTGTCTGGCTTCTTCAGTTTTCTTCACAGGCCCATTTCTGGCATGAGTTCTTCCATTTCAGATACTGCAAGTCCCCTGCCACAGATACCTGCTATAAATTTTACTAGCACCAAAATGAAAGGTTCTAGCTTCTCATTTTAGGGGAAAAAAATAGGAGGGTGCAAAAGATTTATGATTGACACTTAAAAATGAGGGTGACTATGAATTTGAAAGGTATTTCCCTTCCACTCTCTCATGAAGTATTGAATGTGTGGAATGAGACCTGCTCTCAAGGAGAGCTGAGGGCTCTCTGAAGAATTAGGTTTTGCAGAGAAACCATTTATTTTATATATGGGCAAATTCCCAGCAATTTGTTTGGCATAATGCAGTTTTCTGGAGTTACCAGCGTGCATTATTCTCTGACTCACTGCTCCCTTAGATTAATTGGTATTTTCCATCAATTCCTTGGCTCACAGATGCTGCTCATTTGTGAGGCCCCCAGTACTTTTTCTTTATGTCTTGCCAGTTCATTTTCTGCTGGTTATGAAATAAGGAACATTGTTCAAGATGTGACCAGAATGAGCAAGGAAGTAATTTGAAAACCATCCAGACTTTGGGATTTTGCAGTGAATCTTCCCCATATTATCTTTCCATTACCTGTATATTATCCAGTACTTGCAGTCTGTACCCACTCTGATGGCTGGTGCCCAAATAGATGTGAGTTTGGTTTGGGTACCAGGCTGAGTTTAGCAGTGCCATCAGGTGCTGAGGGAGATGCCACAGAATCCCAAAATGGTTTGGGTTGGAAGAGGCCTTAAATCTCATCCAGTCCCACTCCCTGCCGTGGGCATGGACACTCTTCACTATCCCAGGTTGCTCCAAGCCCCGTCCAACCTGGCCTTGGACACTCCCAGGGATGGGTTCACATCAGAGCTGGGGTCCTTGCTGCTCCTGGTTTCCTGAAGTGCAGACCTTCTCAGGCTCCAGCTCCGAGAGCTTCGGAGCAAACCTTCAGCGACAGCTTTTCTTTCCTCCCATGGGCAACAAGAAAAAACAGTCAGCATAAAATTTCCTTGGATTGGTTGGTCTGAGATCACAAAGAATCAGGGCTGGGAGTGTGTTCCCTGGTACTTAGTGCATCAGGTTTCCTATGTGCATTAGTCAGTAATAAATCTTTCATGGTAACAAGCTGTTTCATTTGCTCTCCCAAGAGAAGAGGGGGGTGTGGATAGCAAAGATGTTTTCAAATATGATTGCAACAGCCTGGGTTAATTACTGTGCCTCGGGTTAGGTTTCCTAGTTTTGAGAAAATAAGAGGCAGGAGCAGGTATCAGGTGGATGAAGTGAGATGAATTTGGTGATCCCCAAGAGATCTTGGGGTCTTCCTGGTTGGGGGACAACTGACATTCTGGGTGGAGGCATCACTGACTTGTGATGCTCAGTCTTAGAATCATGGAATGGTTTGGATTGGGAGGGACCTGAAAACTCATCTAAGTCCCAACCCCTGCCATGGGCAGGGACACCTTCCACTAGACCAGGTTGCTTCAAGGAGGAAGTCTGGGTGTTAAAGAGATGAGAAAGCTGGACTTGAACTGGAGCTGAAACCACATTTCCTTGGATGTTTTACGGTACCCTGGACTTCTGGGGTCTCGTTGAACAGGCAGCAGATTTGAGAGCTGAGGTGCCCAGTTCTGTGGGGCTGCACCCCACCTTTTCTGTGGCCAGATGATTCCTCTGCCACTTCAGCCCCGTGGGAGAGTCCCTTGTCCCATGTAGATGTGATTAATGTGCTTAAAACCAGCCCAGAACTGAGGGGAAAGTGGGTCATACAAGTGTGGAATTATGGATATTGTACCTACATCTAATTATATAATACACAGCAGGAGAGGTTTATCCTTCAAACAACAAGGAAAAGCTTTTCCCAAATGTTTGGACTGTCGTATGCCATCAAGTATCTGACAGAAAAACCCCAAACCAACAACAGAAAACAGAAAGAAAACACTGAACATATTTTTCATGCATAAATTAAACATAAATTGTTCCCTGTCATCTCAACAGACTCAATGATTACACCATCTGTATATGAACCACTTGTGAGCTGATTTAGTCCTGATTCAATTACGGGCAGTATTCCTCTGCCCCTCCTGATGGGCACGTTTGGTTTGTCAATTAATGCCATGAATAGCAGAGTATATGGATGTAGTAATTCCTTGCAATTGCAACCCTCATGTTTTTATGACACCAAGATCATAAACTGAAAACATGTGTATGATTAGATTTGCAGCTACAACCAGGAATTAGTTATTATTCTTTCTTTGGAGGTCTTGTAGGCAATTTTAATGGCCACGCATTAGTAGAGAGGAAGAGGGGATGAAAGACATGAATGTTTGCCTTTGCTCTGGCTTTATCCTGTTTTATGGTACGTGGGGATTTTTGAGAATTGTGTAAATGGATATTTTTCCTAAATTCTGATACGAAATAATGACAGTATTTTACTAGAACATGTCCAGGCCATCACCATTTTAACTGGAAAATCAGGTAAATGAGGTTGAGGTGTTCCTGCCCTTGTGCTTTATCATCCTGGTTAATGCAATGGCTGTGATGATGAAATAAAAACCATCCAAAACTAAGCATTCCTACAGAGCTAGAACAGGGTACTCTGAAAATAACCATATGTTATCTTGGCTTGGAATGAAATAATATAGGAAATTTAAACATGGGAAAATGTGTTTTATTCCCTTAGTTTTGGGAATGAAAATGTAGCATCATCAAACCTTTGCGTAAGGAGAAAACAGGCTGGGAGAGAGAAATGGGTGGGTTTTTTCTGCAGAAGGGAACAAAGATACTGCAGTGTCCCGAGGGTTGTGGCAGATGGGTTGCAAATGAGGAATATTGCATTTTTGCATTATCATCCTGTAGGGTTTGATCCAAAAAGCACCTTTTTAAGGGCTCCCAGCGTAACAGCCAGAGCTGGTGACCTTGGAGCAAACTGCCGACACTGGTTAATGACACGATTCCTTCACCTTGGTGCTGCCCTGCCAGCTGGGCCGTGCTGCCTCTTGTGTGCAGAGCAAGTTCCAGCTAATTAAATTATTTCTGTTTCCACTCTTCTTTTTTTTCCTGCTCACCAATTACTTGAGCAAGGCAATTGTGATACATTATATTCTGTGTGCACAGTGTGGGGAGGCTGGAAGTGCTGCCCTCAACTAAATGGCTAAAAAAGGTAAATAAGTTAAATTCCAGGGAATTTGGAGTGTGTCTGTCAAGGCGAGGCAAAACAAAAGGCATCTGATGCTGGGAGTTATAGCAAAATGAAGCTTCATTCTCCGTGCAGCATCTTTCTGCCGGGATAAAAATAGTCTCTGTGCCTGGTTTGAGCCGCTCAGGTTCTTACAGAGGTGCCTGTGATGAGCTTGACTTTGCAGACACCAAAACAAGGGTCCAATCTGCTTCAGTGGCCGCAGAACCCAACAGCTCAGCCCCAGGTTTGCCAGGAATATGCCGAGAAGTGCCGAGCGATGGTGCTGTGGCTGCTGCAGGCAGGCTGGAAAGAGGTTTTTTGCAAGGACATGAAGTTACAGGCCAAGAGGGAATGGCTTCCCACTGCCAGAGGGCAGGGATAGAGGGGCTGTGAGGAAGAAATTCTGTCCTGGGAGGGTGGGCAGGCCCTGGCACTGGGTGCCCAGAGAAGCTGTCCTGCCCCAGCCCTGGCAGTGTCCAAGGCCAGACTGGACAGGGCTTGGAGCAACCTGGGCTGGTGGGAGGTGCCCCTGCCCGGGGCAGGGGGTTTGAAACAAGAGGAGCTTTAAGGTCTCTTCCAAACCATTCTGTGACTCTGGTCAACAACACTTTTGTGCTCAGCTGAGTGCGCGTTAAATTCTACAGGCTTTAAATAAGGATTTGATCTTTCCTGACTGGACTGGAAGCTTTGCAGGGCAGGTACAGTGGTGCAAAGGTACTTCAGTTCCCTTACATTTATGGAAAGAGTGATCTGGCTGAGGCATTTCACACAGCTCTGGCCCCATTTATTTACTCTGTTCATCCATATTTCCCAGCTGCTGGGAAGTCTGGGAAGACTCCAGTTATGAGTCAAACAACAGGTTAAATCAATATGTCATTTTTATGATTACAGAGGAATGAAGCCTCTTCCTCTGTTTTTCACCTGTGGGCAAAGGACTCAAAAAATAGCTCTATCCATGAATTTTAAAATTCCCACGAAATAATCTAGCAACTCTTGACTAGAGCTCTCCGTCAACCTATACTTGGCTGTGATCAGTATCCACAACCTGAATAATTCTGTTTTTCTAGAAAAGCTGGTGTTTTTAGCGTAAATGGCCTCCGTGCTGTGGTGCTGACCCCCAGTGCCCACTGTCTGGTGTCTCCTGCAGTGCTGGGGAAAACAGGTCCTGCCTGCCCCCTGTTTCCCTATTAAGTACCTATTTTAAAGTAAAAGAAGTTTTGCCCCCCATAAATCTCTTTCTTGGGATGTATTTTGAGAGAGAGCACAAATACTCTCCAAGAAACGTAAACCAGTTTTTCCCTTCCCCCCGCTTTTTTTCCTTTTCCTCTCCTTTTTTATGTCTATATTCAGTTCAGGTCCCAGCAGCCAGACCTCAGAGCAGTTGGTTTGTCACCAGCTCATCTATCAATCTGTTGTGTGTTTAAGATGCTGAAAGTACCCTGACTTGCAAACAGTGATCCATCATCACAAATTCCTATGGATTTGAGTCGGGCTACGGGAATGGGCAGCCCCAGCTGAGTTTAAAAAAATGGTAGGGAAAAACTTCTTGGGCTTGGATTTATGTTTTTGAATGTTCCCTGTAAACAGATGTAAGTTCTTGATTGGAAGCTGAGATTTTCTTGTCCCTCCCACCCCCAGGAATTAGGGGTTTGGTAAATATAAGTATAGCAAACACATTAAATTACAAATGCCAACTACCTGAATTGATAAGGTGGGATTTGTTTCCTGTAAACAGCAAAATGCTGGTTTTGCAGATTAAAAAAAAGGTTTTACCTTCAAGGCAAACTGTAAATGAACTAGAAGGGTAATTTAGCATTCACAGTTGGTTAAATGGGATTAACTCCTGTGAAGATTTATTATATGTTTTTAGGAACCCCAGAGAAGGCATTTCAGATGTGAGATGTTTTTTTTTTCCCCAGGAATTTCTGCATTTTATTTAAAATTTAATATTCCCTAGATGGATGAAATTAGTGCCAGCATTTCCATGGAAGTCTTCCTACTATTGAATATCTTAATGTTCACCACGTGGAAAAAACCCGTCAGCACAATCCCTGGCTTGGATGGCAAAAGACACACAAAGTTTAAAATACAGATGAGCTTCTCAAGAATCTGCATAAATAAAATCTGCCCTGGCTCCATTCCCTGGGCACCCAGGTCGCTTATTTCAAGAATTCCTGGGAACAGGCCAGGAGAGGGAGTCAGAGTACGCTGCAAAGCTGAGTATTTTGGTGGAGAGCAATGTGTTGGAAGAAGGGTGTTTGCCTTATGTTCTGGGGCTGGTGTGGTTAATAAATGGCTGAAGAATTAAGTAAACTTATCCATAATTAACTCCTCAGCCTGCAGGCAAATGACCAAATTGGACAGACCTTTTGTCGAGGCATATGTATCAGTCCTTGGAAAAAAATCTCAATTCTTTATGGAAGAGAGAGTTTCTCTAAGCAAGTATTAGCGGTCTCCTCGCTGAATCTCCAGTTAATTTAATAAATAGATTTTCTTTTGTTTGTATTTATTTTACAAATATCCTCTATTGTTTTACTGCTGGTGTCTCATCCTGCATGGCATGATTTATGTCTTTCTGTCCAATGCTTGAAGCTTCACTGTGTTACTCTATTATTTTGCATAGAAAATTATGTAGGGAATTGTAAAACTTTATGGTGGAATTAAATATGTAAGTTCACTGTGATTCAGGGGAAATTAAGGGCTGCAAAAAATGAGATCCTCTTAGGTGTAGTTTTTTTAAGCCTCAATTTTTTACTTCTTCAGCTTTGCACCCAGATTTTTTGCTTGTCTTTTATCAGCTTGTGTTTTCATTCATATAAAACCCCTTTAAATGGATATTGGCTGAAGATAAGTGTTCTTGCAGGTGTATTTTGAGACTGAGATTGAGTTATTGGATAAGGATCTGGTCTTTGAAGGTCCTGAAGTATTTCAGCAGCTCTGGTTCCCCTTTGCTGCTCAGGCTGTACTCGAGCAGTGAGCAGCAGGGGCAGTGGAGCATCTCCTCTGTTGTTATGGGAACACCAGCAGTGGGGTGCCAGGGGAGGCAGCAGAGATGGTATTTGTTGAATGACATGTAAAATCAGGCTTTGCTGTTCTCCTCAGAGAAATGTCTACTCTTGCCTTTGCAGCGATGCTGGGAATGCAAGATGCTTGGAAATAGAGCAGGGTTTGGAAATGTGACCTGTGCTGGTATCAAATCACTTTGTTTCCACATGGTATTGCCAGGCAGCCATTGAATGCTGTCATTTGGGATGTGCATCTCCACCCTCTCCTGCACTCTTACAATAACTCAGTCACAGCTGCTCAAGATATGGGAAATTCATGTTTACAGCTCCCCCAAAGATTTGGCGGTTCACTGAATTATCAGGGGCTTCAGGTCCTGAGGTCCAGCAGAGGGTCAGCAGTGCTACACCCACATATTTCACACTGTTCAGGGTGTTCAGTGCAAACCAACTTGCATTTTGAGAGGCATCTCCTCTTTGAAGCATGAATAAAAAACATGAGGTGAAATCTAGAGGGACTTTAAGGTGAGAATGTGCAGACAAGGCGGCTCCAGCACAGCTGCTCTTTGAGCCATAAATATTTAAAGACCAGGGGAGAAAACTCCTCACCCATGGGTGGACAGGCACACGCTGCTTCATGCAGCTCATCCAGCCAAGCAGTCGCTGCTCATCCTTTGCCGTGGTTGCACATCCCATGCCGAGGCTGGCACAGGAGTAGATGTGGATGTAAAAGTTCCTGGCCGGGCATCTGAGTCTTGTAACTTTTGCAGGCTATTTCACTATAAGCTCATTTCCCTCTGTTTTAGGTAGAGAATATACAAGCTGTGTAGTTTAAAGGGGTTTTTTCTGCTTTAAGACAAGGCAAAGCCTTTGACATTTTGGAGCCCATTCAAGCATCCGTCTCTGAGCTGCAGCAAAGTATTTAATTTCATTACTTTTCGCTCTGTATTTCTCCCTAAAAATGGCTAAAGCAACATGAGAGCTGCTTGAGTGGCTCACAGTAAAACTGCAGGAACTTTGGCACTGCATCCCATTGGAAATTCAAATGGGGCTCCCGGGAGGAATCTCAACCCTGTCGGTGCTGGGGGGTGAGGCAGGAGGGGGGTGATGGAGCCAGCGTTGGTGTCATGTCTGGGTGCTTGAAGAGCAGTACGGGGGGATCGAAACAGTGCAAAACCTCATGTTTTAAAGAACACAGTGAGGAACACTGAAGGTGGTTTTTAGTTTTCTGAAAACAGGGAGTTGTGTCTGGTTACTGTGTTATTTTCGGAAGTGCTGAGAATTCTAAATTCTCTCTGACACTTCTGGAAGTTCCTTGCTGTGCCACAGGCTCTCCAGTAGTGGCACTTCCATCCCCCCGCTCAGGGAGAGGTGGTGCTGGGTGAGGGGGGTTATGCTGTTGTGACCCCCAGGGCTCACATTTTGCCTTCCAGATTTTTTGGGGTGCTTCTTTGGGAAGGTACCTATTCCTTTTGGGTTTTTTTCTTCCCTTCTCTAAGAGCACTTCATTTTAGGGGCTGTTTAGTCACTGAATTGCAGAGGAGCAGGTGTGTGAAGTCTGAGTAACATCTGTGTGAGTGCGGCTGAAAACATTACGACCATTATGGTGTAACAGGCAAGAACATCATCGGGTTGATGGGCTAAAATGGTGGGCCTGGACGTCCCCCTGTGTGTGCCAGGGAACACCCCCCCTTTTTCAGTCTGCCAGCTGGCCTGGGACTTGCAGTGTGGCCTGTTGGGTTCTTGGTGTGGAAATGACAACTCAGCCTGGGCAAAAGGCACCTCCTTTTTCCAGAGTGGGAAAGCCCTGACCAAGGTCTGAGCTGCTGGGTTTGCCAACAAAAGCTGCTTTTTTTATTGTTGGCAGAACCCTGGCTGTGCAGCTGTGGGATAAGCAAGTTTGGCTTCTCTTTAACTGGTGTAATGGATAAAACAGGATTAAAAAACCAAACCTCATCCTTGTAGGAGGAGCTTTGACTGTTTGGGCCTTTCTTTCTGATTTAAAAGTCAGACTAAAGTATTTCTGGGATTTTAGTTTGGAAACGTTACTTTATTTGAAGTCTGGGGAGAAAATTCTGGAGAAAAAGAATCTCGGGGTGAGACCTTCTTGCTCTCTAGAACTCCCTGAAAGAATGTTGTAGCCAGGTGGGATTTGGACTCTTCCAGGGAACAGGTGACAGAACAAGAGGAAATGGCCTCAAGTTGTGCCAGAGCAGCTTTAGGTTGGATACTGGGGAAAATTTCTTCATTGAAAGGGTGGTCAGACACTAGAGTGGGGTGCCCAGAGAGGTGGTGGAATCACCATGCCTAGAATTGCTCAAAAAACTTGTAGACGTGCTCAGGGACGTGGCTTAAGGGTGGACCTGGCAGTGCTGGGTGAGTGGTTGGACTGGATGACCCTGGAGGTCTTTTCCCACCTAAATGATTCTTTGTGCAAAAATGACCATCCCATTTCTGGTTCTATTTCCAAATTTATCTGTACTCTTTCTACTGTAGCAGAAGTATCTGCACTCCTAGAAGGACATCTTTCATTTATCAGATTCTTCTGCAGCCAAGCTTAACAGGTTAGCTGCAAAAATCAAAGTATTTCAGGAGATAAAAAGAGGTTTTCTAATATTAATCCTTGAAAGAAATCCTGACATCTTCCTTTCTCTGTTTACCAGGTGAGTCTTCAGAGCTGACTCGTGTGTGTAGGAGGCAGTGATGAGTTTTACCCAATGCTTTGAGATCAATGGAAATGAAAAGCTGTATAATTACCCTCTGGCCTTTTATCTTTCTGGGGTATCATCTCTAGAGAACCCAATGATGGGGTAGAGGGGCCTCTGCACAGCAGATAATTACAGCCATTAGAGGAAACAACTTAAAATCCACTATGTTTTACTCAGTAAAACAGTGATATTGGAGTCTGTGTTGATCCAGTCCTGAAATCAGGCAGCCAAGAAACAAAACAGCTGAGCTCATGGCAGCACCCACACATCGAATTAATTGTTGAATATTCCGGTAAATTCTTAAAATATTCAAAGAATCAGTGTATTATGAAATGGGGGGACGACAAATGATACGAGCATCTGCTTTAAGTGCAAAATACAAGTCAGCCTTAATTACAAGTTTGCAATCAATGCTGCTGTGTTTTGAATGGGTGGGTAAATAATTAATGAGTGAGCGCAGCGCAAGGATGAAAATATCTTTTAAAAGCTGATTTTAAGCAGCTGATGATGCTTTTTAAAGGAGGGGAAGGACAGGACCAGATTTATGATAGAGGTGGAATTCAAAAAGTGAAATAGTTTTATTCAGTGGTTAAGTGCATGTGAAGTGGTTCAGCAGCTCCTTTGTCATTATCCCTGATCCAGCAGCTGAGTGGTCGGGTTGGTAACTGTGTGGGGAATATTCACTTGTCAATAAGATCTTGACTGAATGTCACATCCACTTAATGGCATTTAAAAGAGGAGGAAATGACTGTCTCACACCCCTAAGAAAGGTCAGAGCATCAATTTATCTGTTTGTCTGAAACCAATTGAAAGTACAATACAAGTGGACCACTTAGGGATTTTTTTTGTTCTGGTTCTGGCTTGAACTGGTTTTAAAGCTCCCGTCAGGCGGAAGAACAGGCTGCAGTGGCTCAGGTATGTCATGGGCCACCTGGATCTCCATGATCATCCCCCCCCTTGATCTTGCACCTCCTGTTCAACTTGGGCAAACTGTTGAAGCCTCCTGTGTCTCACTGCCCAACATAAAAATGACATACAGAGAACATGGTGTCTGCCAAAGGCTTTAGGAAACTAAATCTCCGGGCAACCTTCTTTGAAAAGTAATAGTAATAATAATAATAATAAGTGAGCTCAGGTGTGCCAGGATTCCTCATCTTTTTGAAGCAGCAATAGATGTGACTCACTGATTAAAAGACCCCCAAAATTACAGCAGTGACTGTCAGGTTTTTGGTGCCATTTTGGCTCTTTCTAAATTAATGAAGCCATTTGAAGGACCTTTGAACCTCCCCGCAAGGCTGCCTCGGAGCGGCCGTGAATGCCGTGCCCTGTGTGCCCGGGGCTGGGGTGCCAAAGGCGGCGGTGGCTGAGCTGTGCAGGACTCTGACAGAGGCGCCAGTGCTGATGCAATGCAGTGCTGAGTTGTTTCTGCCATTCCCCACATCAGCGTCTGCGTCACGTCTCACTGCAACGCCCTCTCAGCCAAAATGAAGAAAAGGAGTCTTCATAGCTGTTCTTTAGTTTGCCAGTTTTATCTCAGTATTTTGGGTCCTGTTGGTGCAGTTGTCCCTCAGGTGTTTAAAACCAAACCCACAACATCCTAAGCGTGTTTGTCTTGTTTCTAACAAATATGTTGCTATGGGAACTTGATGTTGCTCTGGTTCTTGCACTAGATGCACCAGCTATCTGTCTCTAGGCTGGCTTTTTTTCCTAATAAATTAATTGCATTTAAACTAAACATATTATTTCATGTCAATTAATTTGAATGTTAAGCTGGGTGTTTGCAGAGTTTCTCTCTTCTGCTCACCCCCCAACATTAATTAACTCCTCCAGACAGTGCAGTCCATCACACAGAGCTGTGGTCTTTCCCAGCTCTCTGCAGTTACAACACTTGCTGCCTGATGGGAAGTAATCAGTGCCCAAAATAATTGCTTTTCACAAGCCTGCAGTCAGCTTCCTTGTCAGGTATTTTAGCTGTAATGAAACTCGTTCAGTTGCCAGGAAAAAATATTCAACTCAAATGTACTGTAATTGCGGGTGGAAAGCAGAGCTGATAATGGAGCTGGTTTTATTTAGCACGTCCTGTTTTCATTTGTTGGAGGCATTTCCTCCAACGCTGGCACTGCTGTGCTCTCCTCCCCTTATTCCTGCGGAGGGAGGAGGAGGTCTGGGATTCTCCCAGTATCTGCTTTGCATTAAGGCAGTAGAAGGTGGAGAAGAACCCATGAGTGGTGCAGGGTGGATCAAGAGCATCGTTGGCGTGAAGCAAAGAAGTGACACAGGATTGCTCTGTGCTTTCCTTGTACATCCAGCCAGCACTGGGGACGTGGGAAAATACTGAAGTTTGAACTGGTTATTCAAGAGTGGTTCCTAAATCTAAACTTTCCGAGACCTCAGCAGCAAACTAATTTCGTGTTTAGATTTGCACTGGTGGACTTTCCCCTAAAATTTGGGATTCTTGGAGCAGAATCCTTGCTGTGGGTGCCCAACGTTATCCTGAAGACAGACAAAGAGTCCAAGACGGTCAATGTGTGCAGCAGACCTCAACATTCGTACACAGCTCTGTGATCTGTGGTCATCAGCTGTGGAGAAACTGGCTGATAAATTAGTAGCCCACAGGGAAATCTTATTTACAAGGAAGGCAGCAGAAACATTAGTGTATCTTTATTAGCCTGATTTAGGCCATCTGCTGTCTGCACGGTGGGGAGCTGCACAGTCCCTGCAGTCAGACAGCGGCAGGAACGTGCAGAGTTCCAAACTCTCCTCATTTAAATGCTTGCTTAGACCTCTCCAGCTCCTGAAACTTTTTGCTGCAGTGAAAAGTCAGCTGATAATGAGTGAGGGAGCGTGGAATTTTCTGTCTCCATCCACATGCATTTTCTGTCTTATTGCTTGTCTTTGATTTGGATTTTAATAGGTTTCTGGGCTTGAGTTGCCATTGAAATCAGTATAACCCAAAATTTAATAGCAAATTTTATGCTTTTGAAGCCATTCTTAAGGAAGAGGACTCATGTTTTTGGACCAACTATAGTTACTTGTTTTTTAATGCATGAGCACATTTTCCTGCATGTGTTTAGATAATTTGAGTGTAGCCCGGGGCACAGGAATTAAAAAGTTGATTACCTTAATTTGGAATTTTATTTCCTATCTGCCTTTTCCTATTTCAAGTGTGTTTCGCTTTGCAGACTGCTTTGCT
This sequence comes from Sclerurus mexicanus, assembly GCA_013396755.1. Lineage (NCBI taxonomy): Eukaryota > Metazoa > Chordata > Aves > Passeriformes > Furnariidae > Sclerurus > Sclerurus mexicanus. Next base: position 165,444 of record VWZF01003875.1, on the reverse strand, counting down.
TGGATCAGCCCAGCTCAATCCTTGCAATTTTTCACTGAGTATAGTGAACCCAAAATACCTGGTGCAGCGAGTGGCCACAGTTTCACTGCCAAACTTCTCTTCACACCTTTGAAGCATTATTTATTTACGTTCTAAAAGAAATGGAAGTCCATGCACCATGGTAATTACTTGCTCTCCTGCTGAGTCGGGATTTTTTACTGAAACTTAAGCCTGAGCAAGCAGCCTGTTGATTCCCAGCTAACCTGCCTGCTGGCTGACTGCAGCTGGGGAACAGCAGCTTTCCCCTTCTGGTGAAAGAAATAAATTGGGAGGAATGTGTGGAGGAATCTTGGGGGCTTTATTAATGCCAAACACAGAGAAGCTTGTGCTTAGATTGTACTGCTTTGATTACTCAACTGAGTTATTAGATACATGAAGAACACCCATTTAAATGTAAATCCATTCTCTTCTGTAATAGATAAATGGGTTTTGCCTTGAATTTGTAAGCAGAATACATCACTTTGATGTAGTAACTGGAGCTGAATAAAGCCAGTCAGTAGACCAAGGGAAGGATGTGGATGGCTTTAAAGCAAATGGAACAGAGACCATCAGTTAGTTAATTAACTTCAATTTCTATACTAATGAACTTCCTCTGGTGCTTGTTTAAGCATCCAGATGCTTGCAAATGTTTTTTCCCCAACAACAGGCTTTTGTTGGCATGTCATAAATTATAGATGGGAGTTACCTGTCTTTTCTATCCCAGATACAATTTCTGTATGTGCTCTGTGGCAACATCAACGTGCAGGGCAAGGATGCACGTGTGCCTTCAGCCTTGGGGCAGCATGAGTTCAAAATCTGAAAAAAAAAGGTGAAAAAACTAATTTGGTCCTTGCATGTTACCCATGACTCTTGTAGGAGGCAGGTGGTCAGAGCTGGATGTCCACCAGATGTGGCTGCTCTGGTGGAGCTTTTCCCAGCCTCCTTCTGAACTGAAGGAGCTAAATCAGATTTCTGCTTCAAATTCTCTGTATGACCCTGTTGGTTGTTATCAAGAATAAAGGTGTTTGGAGAGCCTTGTCCTACCCCACCCAAGGTGCTAGAAGTTAACCCAGGGCGTTATCCTTCATCAGCTCTCGCATGCTCTCCAGGAGCTACCTCTGCTTTCCAATGCCAAGGCAGTGTCCTCTGCTGTTTGCTGCAGAGAGCTCTGGAAGGAACTTGAGTTTTGAAAGGACAGCACAGCGATTTTTTGGAAGGCACGTGGCTCCCCGGGAGGGGTTGAACCAGCCCCTGGGTGATGGCACGGCCGGGCAGCAGCTGCCAGAGGAGCAGGATGAGCGAGAGCCCCAGCGTGGGACAGCTCGCCCCCGGCAGGATTTTGGGAGCACGCTGTGCTGTCGGAGCTCGGCAGCAGGAGCAGAGCTCAGCAGCCCAGGATTGCCGTGGAAAATCTGCCCCAGCAGCAGCGCTGCAATAAGCACATCCCAAGTTAGCTGAGCGCTACGGTTGGACTTCTGTCTGAGCACAGGAAAAGGAGGAATTGTCCCATGGCCATTGACGTGGGAGAGCTGTCTGCAGGGACAGGCTTCCACCCCAAACCCAAGGCAGATGTTTTCTTCTTGCTGGCTTTCCATCACTCATAACCCCCCGTGTGCTGGTGAGCAAATCCCTGCTTCTCTCTCACCTCTGAATGCCACTGTGCAGCCCAGCTTCTGCACTCTTGGCTTTTGTTTCCCTGTAAGAGAAATACTCGAAAGAGGAAACATCTTTTCTGTTTTACACAGCAAAACAGAGCTGAGTTCTCAAAAACAACCACAGGAGCACAGTCAGGAACCAGGGAAACAAATGGCAGAGTTTCACCTTGGTCATCTCTAAGTTTTCTCTGTTCTTTATCCTGGACTACTGGTTTTGTAGCTCTAAGTGGAGCCATCCTTGTTACTCACCTGTTACTGGGTGCTATTAATTGGATGCTTAATTCTTTCTAACATCACAGCAATCTGTGAAATGAAACAGATTTAAGTTCTAATAGTAATAGCTGAATAAATATATCTGCCAGCCGCAGAGCATCTCAACTATTGCTCACTGTAACTGTAATTAAACTGTAATTAGAGCCAGTTAAAGCCATCAGACATCTGGGTGGTAAGAGATTAAGTCCATCCTGCTGCTTTCATTACCTCTCTGAGAGTTGGGGAGGGGGTTAGTGGAACAGTTCTCTCATCATGGGAGCGTATTTTCAGTTCTCATGATGACCAGATTTGGAGTGGTGGCTGCATTAAAAATGTGCTGGGAAAAATAATATATTAGAGATTAATCTATTGCTGTTAGTTCAAGTGGAGGGAATAGTTTCTGGTTGTGTTCTGTGTGAGGAGTTGTGTATGGACTTGAATTAAAAGGTTTAGAATGATCAAATCATAGAATGGTTTGGGTTGGAAGGGAGTTTAAAGATCATCCAGTTCCAACCCCCTGCCAAGGGCAGGGACGCCTTCCACTAAACGAGGTTGCTCAATGTCCCGTTCAGCTTGATCTTGAGTAGACCTTTTGCCATAATACTTTAAAATGCTTGTTTCAGTCATGGGTGTTTGTTTGTTTGTTTTTTAAGACATTTTTTTTTGCACTGCCCCAGGACGTGGTTGTGGAAACCACAGGCTGGGAACTAGAGGAGAAAAGCCCTGCTCGAAAATGGGTTATAAAGGGGGGTGCCAGTCTTACATGTCCCAGAAATGCCCTTGTAAAACTCACAATGGGTTTTGAAAACTACTCGGTGCTGCTTTTATTACTTAAAAATGCCAAGGAAGAAATGAAATTGCTTTTCACAGCGTATCCCTCCAACATGGGGAAGTTTCTGTTGCAGTCTCCGGAGCAGAGGGCTTTGCCTAATCCTCTTGAAATTGGTGTGAGTGCTCCAGTTTGTTCTGTTGTTCAAGTACTGGTTGTCCTTGGGTCTTCTCTTGCTGGTCTCTGGATGGGGGAGATGGGTGATTTTTTTGGGGCAGTTTATTGCTTTATTCTGAAACACCACAGTGTTGGTTATAAACTGGCTCTGGTTGGGGTTTGTTGTTTTTAAGCTCGTTTTTGAGTTGGACTACTAAAGACTTGATCCCGGCTCTGTGAATTATCTGTTCCTGAGCCTCTTTTCTTGCATTTCTGATAACTTATTGGACAGAAGAAACAATTAAGAGTCTGGAGATACAGCAGAGACAGTGGGGTGGAGGAAGTGATTTACTCTGCTGAGGCTGTTTTGTGAACAAAACCTTCGACACTTTGGACAAAATACTGTGTAACAGAAGGGAAATGGGACAGTTGACTTGATGAGGATTTATGTCTGTTGGGTTTATCTGACTTTAAATACTGTCTACCACAGAATCGGAGTTATTAAAGCTTGATGACTGATGTATCTGCACAGACCAAGAAGTGACCCTGAACCTTTGCTAAGCTTCGAAAACCTGAGGTTCATTTATTGAGATTTTCTTTCTCTCTCTCTTAAACTGGAATGGAAAAAAAGGAATTTAGGGTTCACCTGAGAAGGCCAGAGAAGAGCAGGAGCTGCCAGAGGTGATAAAGTTGTTGTGAACTGAACATTTCTACACGTAAAATGTCTTTTGGGCTACATTTTCTGAAAATCTGCTAGAATTAGGGACTGGGCTTAGTATGTTTATCTGACCACTCCACACCTTAGGTTGCTGTAATCACTACTCAATATTTCATCTCAAACTGATGATGCATAAGCTAAATATTTTCTGAACATGAACCGTAGCGGTAAGAGATCCTTTAAATCCCCAAGGCACAGCGTTCGTGAGCTGTGTGTTACCTGCATCAGCTAAATCTGAGAGCCTGGGGGAGAGAAGACTTTGAATAGTGATGGACTTACTTCCTCAGCTTTTGTAAGCTCTCCGACTTGCCCAAAGTTTTGGGTTTTAAGGATAGAAGGCAGAATAGACCCTCTACAGGCACGTTTTAGTCTTGAGCCAGTATGAAAGCTGACTTAATGAAGGATGCCCCGTGCCATGTTTGCAGTATCCCCGAACTCGGTGGTGCTTCTCTCTCCCGTGTTAATTGTTTCCTCCCTGGAGTCTCAGGATGCAGACACCCCACCCACCCACCTCCAACTTTTTTTTTTTTTCCTCGCTTTTGAACTTCAAGTAGGCACAAAGTAATGAAAGAAGCAGGTTAATTTATCCCTTGTTTCCAATTAAGTTTGCAAGGGAAGTATCACGTGCGTTGACTTTGTGCTGAAGAGAAAAATTCTGTTGGGTCAATGAGTGCCAGATAAGTGGCCCCAAGGCACCCTCTAAGTCTAATAGGAGTCTGTAAGTAAGAGCAGCCTCACAGTCTTGCTTAAGGATCAGTCTGCCAGGTCAAAAGCTATTTATTGTCACAGACTGTGGCATTACAGATCTCTCACCTCTCCATACTCTTTTCCAGACACAGAGAAGTGTAAGCTTTCTCAAACTGATATTAACATTTAATTTTTAATGGGCTAATTAAACTGACCACTGTAAATCTCAGAGGTCAAGTGTAGTTTTGGTTTGTATCAGTTAATTCTGCTTTTTCAGTAGGACTCTGAGAAAATGTTGTCTTTGTGTCAGGATTGTTCTATTCCCTTTAGTGTCTTGTGTATTTAAACTTCTGTTCAATACTCTAAATACCATCTTTCTTCCTTGAATTTTCCAAGGGATAGAAAGCTTATTCAAGTTTTAAACAGCTGTAGTAATAGGCAAACATGTCATTAAGATCCTAATCAAATACACACAATTGTTTTATTGTGCAAGCTTGGAGTTTTAATAGAATTAAAAATAGAATTGAATTCAAGTCCAAGGTAACATAATCCCCCTCTGTGGTTCTGCTGATTGGAATTTTAAATTCCATGGAAGAATAAATGAATATAAGTCTTTTGTAAAGCACCATGGTGCCAAAATGTGTGATCTTTAATGACACGCTTATCAGATTTGGGTGTATAATTTGTGCCCTTAATTTATAGAGCAATGAGACTCTTAATATGTACTTCATCTGTCTCCAAAGGTTTTATTTGGCCACCAGCCTGAAAAATATCAATATTGTAAGGATTAAGCAACCAAACAAAAAATCAAATAGTCTAACAGAGACTAAATCAATACAAAAGAAATGTTTGGGTTGCCTAGAGTCATTGGACAAGGCAGAGAAATAGAGCTCTGGAGAAATCAATGTGCTGAAGGACAGGCACTGAGAGATACCCCCTCGGCTGAGCCAGGGCTCTGCCCCGCTCGGGAATGAATGGAAGGTCTGTGCTGGTGGGCAGGTGTCAGTGGTGGGTGATTGTTCAACACAGCACAGCAAACCCCTGTTTTCTGGTGTTTTACCCCAAAACCAGACTGTCTGAGCCGACCGAGGCTCAGTGGTGTGAGGTTAGTCCCACATCAGGTGAATTAATGATGCAAGGTTGGAACTGTGTGGGTATAGAAAAATTCTGAAGACAGCAAAATGTCTTGGCAAGGAGGAGGGTTGAAAGGTCATGGAAAACACAATTTACGTAGTTAATCCACAAGATGGGTCAGAAATGGGTTTTGAGTACAAATCTATAATGAACAGCCCTATAATTGACTCCCGGGCCCATCATCTGTACAATTAACTCCTTTCTGCTCATGTTGGACAAGCATTTCTTTGATCTAGACAGTGTTTGTAATTTTGAATCTCCAGTTTTTAACTGAAAATCCATGTGGCTGAAGAAGATTAAAGTTTCCTCAAGGAGGACACTGCCAGCACACACAGTACTTCTGTCTGATTTAAGAGTTTTTAAGCATTTTATCCCCTGAAAGCGACATGTTGCCTGTCGGGCATGAGACAGATCAAAAGTTGAAGCTTTTATTAATTTTTCAGTGGACCTGTTGTGGATTTTCGTAATTAGCTGATAATCTCTGTGACTGTGAAGCTTTTGGAGATCTGCTGACACCGAGCTCCCTGGGGCTGCTGCAAAGGTGTGTTTTGGTTTTTTCCTGGGGACTCACAGAGCTGATCTCATCAGGGAAATCCCAGAAACTTCTCAATTGGGCAAGGAAAAATGCATCATTGTTTTCTATGATGCATTCTCATGCGTTGCACAGAGAGACTGTTAAAGAGGAAGCTCTGTCTGCTTTATTTTTACATCTTTTAACTCCTTTGCCTTTCAAAGATCCGTCTTTCCTTGAAAATTTATGGTGGGCGAAAAATTTCTCATCTCCCAAGCAAACCAAGTGTCTGGAAAGGAGCAGCCGATTAAGATGCAGGCTGCTCTGCCCTACGTGACAGCCCATACATCACAGCCCATGGAATACTGCACGTTAATGCACTGCTGAAGCCTCGCGCTGTGTCCCCACAGCCCCGGCATTGCTTAGGGATGAAGTCACTCGGTGAGGGAAGTCTGGGAGGTCACACTGATGCTGTAAAAAGGTGTCAGGCCTCTGGTGTGCTCTTTGTAGAAGTAGAAGAAACGAGGTTCTGGGCGTCTACTCGCTCTCTCTGTTAGAGGAGGTGTTTGGGAACGTCAAGTGGGTTTCTTTCTTACTGCTTTTTAAAAAATGTGATTTATTAGGAGGTGGAAGAATTCTGTTAGCAGAAAGGTTTGTGAGAAAAATTAACAGAAAGCATGACTTGAGGTGAAGCTCAGAGCAAACTCACTAAGTTTGGCAAGGAAAACACCAGCACAACAATGTGCTTGGGAACAAGAAATTCCCGCTAGTCAGGCAACACAGTCAAGGAAAACGCCCTTCTGAGTGGAAATGGGTGTTAGAGACACATATAGGACCAGATTCACAATTTTCACAAAAAACCCAAACCACAAGAATGTGCAGAGTAGCAGCACAGAATTTCCCTGTATTTCATTTTATTCCTCTAATCTTTGCTTTTCCTCAAACCGTTGCGAGAGGTCGGTGAGAGCTGTGAACTCTTCCCATCATATTCGGAATAGCTTCCCCTTTGCCCTGTGTGTTCACTTGCACTGATCAGCCTCTTCCCTCTTGGCCCGGGTGAGTCAGTGCAGCTTCCCCGCTCCACTTGGGGCTTTGCCTGCTGTGCTCCATTATGACCCAGTCGGGGTGATCTGTCCTCGTAGTGATTCATTTATCACTATCCAGAACCCGCTTCAGCAGAACCCTTTAAATGTGCTTTCAGATGCCGTACTTACAAAGAATTAAAATAAGCACTTGCTTGAATGGTCTGGAGGTAGAGAAGTTGTGTGTGATCCGCTTCTCCCTCACTGCTAGTGCTGACAAATGTTCCCACCTTGCAGCAGTTTTGCAAAAAAGTACCAGTTGGAGGTAAATAATTTCGATAAGCGGAATCAGGTAACAGCAGCGTGTTATCCCTGATGAGATCTGACACTCTGCTAACATCCATCTTCCCCAAAGTGCTGCACTGACACACGGCTTTCCTGCTGGAATCCACCTCTAAATTAGAAAACTGTCCAAAATGTACAAAAAGATTTATTTCAATTCCAAGATCATTGATTTGCTAGAGAACAACCGAGGAAACCACGGTATTTGGTGGATGCCTTCGAAGTGCATTTATAGAATTGATTCTTTTGCGACCAAATGCAGAAGAAATATTAAGTAGAATGGTTTCAATTTGAATGCTGCTCCATATGGCAAGTAGTTCTGCAGCCAGTACAGCTGGTTTTATTTACATGTATATAAACATACACGAATACCTGTCTATGTAGAGAGAGAAATATAAAAGCCTTCACCAGCTCAGTTGTGACAGTGAAAAATTCTACCTGGGTTCAAGCAGAGTATTAGGTCACTACTAAAACTCTCCTCTTCCTTTTTTATTTAAAACAAATTGAAAATTAAATCATGACAAAACAGATTGGGGAAGGTTTTAATGTGTGAACCTGTTGACTCTGAGTACCACTAAATGCTTTGTTTAATTTGCATTTGTGAGAAAATTTTCCCATTAGAGGTGCAGCAGAGTGTGAGCTGTGGTGCTGTGTGGAGTTCTAGGACGGGACTGTTACACCCTATTAGCACTGCAGTAAAGGGATAAGTACTTTAAAAAGCACTAAGGGGGAAAAAGTCATTAAAAACATATTTGTCAGCTTCCAGAGATGCTAATGAACAGGAACATAACGATTTTAACAGCCTGAGATTGTCTCCTTTTCCGGGGAACACTTGAAACTCACACACTTCTTTCATCTTGGTGTGGAAATACTAATGAAGCCTCTTCCAGGACAAGAGTGATTCGGGGGCGTAAGATGTGGCAAAGAAAGCCTTATGTGTGCAGTTCTTTATGTTTATTTATATTTAAATTATAATTATTTTAATCATATCAATAAAAGCCATTAGAGTAACATGAGGGGGCCATGGAAAAAGCAAAGAAATGGAGGTCTTACACCTAAACATGGAGGTCTTATATCTAAATGTTATTTTTTGGTGCTGGTGACAGTGCTGTGCATGTCTCACAAGGAGGAAAACACATGAAGAGCTGTGTGATATTCTTACTGCAAACATTTCTAAGGCTAAGGAGCAATTCTTGAGGGGAGGGAAGTTGTTTTTGCTTTTCATTAGCCTAATCTCATCAGAGTTTTATAGCAAAAACATGATAAACCTCATGTTCTTTTCATTAAAGAAACCTGTATCTCTCTCTTTTTGTTCTTTCCGTGCTATCTGCTGGCTTTATTAAAGAGTTTATCGTTTTGACTCCTCCTGCAAATCACAAAGGGATTGGAAGGATTTGATTTGAGCTGAAGAACGTATTTAGGTGAATCCGGTGGACTCGTGCACCATAATTGGCACCTAAATATGCTTTAGGCAGATGGTGCAGTAGATTGTGCCAGCAATTTACTTCCTGACCACAGCTGCTTCTCTGCTGTGCGTTATTTTGGAGATTGACATCTGTCCTTTATTCTTGTCAGAATACCAGTGGAAGTACTTTGAAGTGTAATTTTAAGCTATTTAGTTCTAAAGGTATTAATACAGAGAAATGAATTGAAATCACAGCAGATATGAATTTTTAAGGTGTCTTTGTCTCAGTGTAAAAGCAGTATTTGTGTAACTGTGGTTGAGAACTACATCTGGGACAGGTTTCCCGTTTGTATTGGAGGGAGAGCAAGGGCTGGGTGCTAAAAATTTTTGCAAACAGACAACCCAATGGAGGTTTTAAAGGGAGGGAACCTTCAGCGCACTGGTAGAGCCTACAAATGTACTTATCTTGCCTTGTTCTTGATGTTGACTTCATAACCTCTAATGATATCGTAATGATCATCAGCAGAGGGGCTCTTTCAATGAGAAACATGAAGACTTTGTGTATTCTGACTAGGCTGTGGGTATGTGATGTTTAACATACTGCCTAGAGATCCACTGTGTGGGGTTGTACTCTGTGTGAGCACAGCATTGCCAGCTCCACACATTTCAATGCTGGGATGATTCAAACAGTGTCTCCCACCTCCCTGAGAGTGTCTTAAAATTGTCTTTGAAATGTGGTTAAAATACACACTTTGATTCTGACGATGGTGTTTTCAGTCTGAGCTCAGCTGCATTTAAGATTCAGCTTTCTAAAACCACGTTCAAGCTGTTGCACGTGTCCAAGAGATGGGCTCGGAGAAAATAAAGAGCTGCTTAGGGGTGAAATAAAGTCACAGTTCCTGTCAGCTACAATCACAATAGAAATATTGCAAATGGTGGCTAAAAGGGAGGAGAAGGACCCTCCTGGTCACTTCATCTGGGCTTGCTGCTGCTCAGCTGCTGTGCCACCAGTAAATCGGGTGGCACCAGTGGAACGAGCCGACTGAGCCCCACGAACGTGAAGCCCTTTGCGAGGGCAGCGCAAGCTGCTGTGCTGCGGGAATCCCTGCTCGCCCTTTGGTTCTCCCTCTCCGTGTGTGCTTTATGAGCTGTTTTTCAGTTGCCCTCTTGGCCAAACTGATGCTCTTGGAGAATTGCAAGAGCAGTTGTTCCAGCTGAGGCTGTTGTAAAACCCACCATGGCAGCTCTCCATAACCTAATTACAAGCCAGCTGCAGGTCCAGCACCCCTGGGATATCCACAGAAACCTCCCCGAAATGCTGCCCTTTATAGTCTTTGCTTTTCACTGGCTACCTTTGATTTCCCCCTTTATCAGGCTGAACAAAACACGTTTTAACTCCAGCTATCAATAAGTGTCCGAAGGTTTTCATAGCTCGGGATTTACTGGGGAGGAATTTGGAGTTAAGTGGCCCTGTATGTGATGGGGTTGCTAAGAAACCCTGGCTTGGCTGTGTAATGTCCCTTTGCAGTTTGGAGAGTTCCTCCCCGATGGAAACGCTCGTGTTTCAGCCTTTTGGCGTGTCCGTAGCAGGGTGTGCTCCACTAGCAGCTTGCCTGGCTCAACCCTCTACAAAATGAAGTGGGAAGCCAATTTCCCTGATTTTTCTCCCCACCTTAGCCCCTGGTTTCTGAAGTCATGAACCCCTTTTGCAGGAGCCTGCAGACAATTATGTGTTTACTGTCTGGGACTCACCGTTGCTGTGGCATCTTGCAGCAGTGAGCGTAACTGTGTGTCTTGTAGCTTAGAGGGAGGTATTGTCACCTGGTTGGAGACAGAGGCACAGTTTAAAAGCATAACCCATCTGCTTTACACTGGTAACATGCAGTTTTCTTGTTGCCATGGCAAACCTGGATTGAAGAGCAGAGAGCAATGTTCAGGTGAGGGAACGCTGCCTCACTGGGGTGGCAGAAAACAGGTTTGGGGTCATTTCCTTTTTAATGGGGTGCAGAAATCCGTAGGGATGAAACCAGAAGCCTCTGTTGTGGAGTTCCCTGGAGCCACCACCGTCTGTTGGTCTGAGATTTGTCTGGAAGAGCCGAGGAGCTCTGCACTGAATCCCTTATAGGCTTAATGAGACCTTACTGATTTGTGCAGTGCCCGCTCTGGGTTTGACACCAGGCAAGCAATGTAGTTCCTCTGACTCTCCATTATTTCTGATACGTGGGTGGAAGGAAATGCTGGAAGCTGGAGATGAAGATGACATTTCTCCTAAGAAAGATGTTTCTACTTATAAAGGTCTTTCCCAGTGCTCTTCCCTTCCTCAAACTAGCAGAGCAGCCCCGTGGGTGTCTGGAGCCCAGTGCTCCAGTCAGGCATTGCTGACTCAACCCACGTCAGATTGGCCTTCTCTGAGCCTCCAATCATTGTGAGACATTGAGAAAAAGCAATTCAGAGAGGGGACACGCTGTTCTGATATGCTGGCATTGACAAGCATCAAGTCCACCAAAGACCTTGAAGTTATTCTGGTGAGAGCAGAGGGGGCCTCTCTGCAGCTGGAGTTATTCAGGAGGTTGTTTCTTATACACGCACCACAATATTTTGCATTTGTATTGAAATTCAGCAGATTTGGTGCTGATCTCACCCTGACTTTATAAGAAATAGAGTAAATAAACCTCTTGCACTGTGTGGTCTGAACTCACCCTCTGGCTTCTAAGAACACCCTCAATATGACACCAAAATTGGTTGATGGAGCTGTATCATCATTTTCCACTCTTCTGTCTTTAGCCATAATTAACAGGGACACTTTTTGTCAATCAAGTGTCAAAATGAAATGCTTTCCCTTCATCCATCAAAGTGCTTGCACCAAAGAGAATGGTTGTTCCCTTGGGCAGCTGCCGGGGAGCAGAGCCAGGGGCTGGGTTACTAACAGGCAGAATTAACTTTTAATGTTAATGTTGTTGTTTACATGTGTTTGGGAGCCTTAGGAAGATGAAAGGCTCTCAGAAACTCTCAGTCATTCTCACTGTCACCAAGGGAAAGGCAGCTGGAGCTCAAGCTGCTCAGCATCCAGGGAGTGAGACCAGAGGATGTGTCAGTCAGCCCCAGCGGTTTGGCAGCATCGTCAGGGCACGGTGACGTGACAGCGGGTCAGTGTGTCTCGTTTTGAGGCATCTCCCACCCATCAAGGTCTGGACACTCAGGGTTGGTGTTTTCCTTGACCTTCACCTTCAGCAATATTTAAGCTCCATCCTCAAAACCAGCTTAGTTGCCAAGATGCCTCAGTTGCATCAGGAGCTGTGGGCGTGTGTGAAAATGAATGCGCAGAGTAGCAGCCGGCAATCCTTGCGCAGCCTCCCTTGGTGGGATTGCGCTTGTGTCCGTCCTCTTCCATCTCTTGCTGCCAAGACTTGACTTCAGACTCTGCTGACCTTTGTCAGTAGATCTGAGGATAAATTATCTGTGCTTTATTTTATTTTGTGCTCATCTGGGCAGTAGCTGGAGTGTATAAAATGGGGTCTCCTGGAGCAACTTTATTGCTCCAGCCTCTTCCCTGAATGAATTTTTGGTGCAAGTATAATTTTTCCCTCATCTCTGACAGAAAGCAATTTCCTTTCTGCCCTGCACATCCTTCAGGCTCCGGTGATTTTGCCCTGCGAAAAAACAACTTTGTTGACTCATTCTTGCTCCTGAGGGTGGCAGATGGTCCTCACCCGACCACCCCAGCACAGGACATCACCTCTGAGAGCAACAGGGAGAGCTGCTGCCTCCCAGGGAGATTACTTGTTCTCACAGGTGACGTCAGAGCACTAACAGAGAATTGCCACGGTTCCTTCACGTCTTGAAATTGTTCCTCACAGTGAGGAAATGGTGAAATTGGAATAGGAAAAACTGGGATGATGACAGTACTTTGGTAGCTATAATCTATAATTTCTGTTTAGCTGGTTGTCTCGCTTGCAGCACTGCTGGAGCTGAGAGGAATGATACAGTCATCAGGGAAAAGTGTCATCTTCATTTTTTTCTTTTTGATTTTCTCTTTGGGGGATCAAGAAGCATCTTTTAATCTCCACTGAATGTATCTGTATTTATATCTAAGGTCCATAATTTTTTTTTCTTTAAAAAGAATCTTATTTGCCTGAGTTAGTGAAAGTGCTGCTCAGGAGAACTGTTTGAGCTGTAACATTGTGAGGGATGCAAGGTTTGCCTCATTATCCTTCTCCCTTAGATTTTTCATGGGCAAAAGGCAAGACATTTCTCTTGATTTAAATGAGAAATATCAATTTTCTTCTGCTTTATGAGAAGCACCCTTTGGAAGCAGTTTTACAGACAGACACAGGACTTCCAGAAACCAGTGTCAGGAGTTGTTTGGTCTTTTTGGCTTCCTTTGTTTTAATTTTGTGTGTAGGCTGGAGGTTTGGAAATGCTTCTTTTACTTTCATGAGGAACACTCAGAGGATTTTATTTTCCAGTACAGTTTCCATTGCATTCATGGGAAAAGATTTGTTTTGCTAAGCAGAGTTTAAATGCAACACTGTGGCAGATCCCTAGAAAAATTAGTTCAGGTCAATACTGATCTGCTTTTCCCACATTCCTAACTGGGAAATTTTCCTCCTGATTTCTCTGGCATCTCTCTAAGCCTAGAGAATTACAAATGAGAAGCATTTTGCCCCCCTGTGCTTCCTGTGCCACATACTGCTCCAACAGAGCAAAGAGTAAGAGCAGCTCAAAAGAGTAAGGGAGGACATCTCAGAAAATGTAGAGCTCTTGCTTCAGGTAGGAGGTTGGAATAACTTAGGATAATGTAATTTCGTTTGTTTTGAATTACTTTAAAATCAGAAAGCCTGGGAGAAGGGCTCCATGTACCAGTCTGTCAGTCTGGGAGGTAGCCATCAGCTCGAGGAGAACTCTGCTGTACATTTGTATTACTGGAAGTATATGTGGGCTTAGGGCTCCAGCCAAAATTTCAGACTGTAAAAAGAATGATCTGTCCTCAATTCTTCAGCGGTCAGAAAGGATGGGATGAATCAATACTTGTGCATTAGTGCTGGGAAGGTGGCTTTCAGGGCTGACAAGTCTGATAGAGATGCTGGTTCAGTCTGGAGTGATAAAAAGATCAAGCCCGGTCCTGCCTGTGTGCAGCCCATAGTTCTCCTGTATGGAACACCTGCAGCTTCCTGGGGCTCGGGAGTGCTGGTTGGTGTGAGTGCCTATGATTATAAAATGATTTTTTAACAGTGACTTGGAGAAGCTCAGCTACACGTGGTTTCCATCACACCTACACAGAGCCCTCCACAGAGCAGCGCTCTGGGACACCACTGACTTCACGTGTAGTGACCCAGGAGCAGGACATGTTTGGCTCCCAGGCAGGAGACTGGCCTGGCTTGTGGTGTGCAACACCATGTGATGTACACAAGTCGCACGCATCAGTAAAATTGTTACACCATCAAGATTGGCCCTGGCACAGGGTGCCCAGAGGAGCTGTGGCTGCCCCATCCCTGGAGGTGTCCAAGGCCAGGTTGGACGGGGCTCGGAGCAACCTGCGCTGGTGGAAGGTGTCCCTGCCACAGCAGGGGTGGGACGCAGTGAGCTTAAAGGTCTCCTCCAGCCCAAACCACTCCATGTTTCATTGTATGATTCTGTTATTTATGGTGTGGTTTAAAATGAACTCACCCATCATAGTGAGCTTTAAACACCTATTTTGTTAGTGAGGAGGTACTTGAACACCCTGTGCGTGAGGAAGCCTCCTAGTCCCCCCCAGACCCTTGACAAGACATTGTAAGGCACAGGTTTTATTTTATTATTTTAAATAAAAGATAAACCCTCTCAGTAAGGAGGATTCTGCTCTTTCCCTCCTGCATTTTGGAGACATACCTGTGCTTTGTAATGGCCTTTTTGTCTGGGGAAGATTTGCTCCTCAACAAGCCATTTCTGCCTGATCTTTACTCCTTCAAATTTTGTGGTAAGATCTTCTTTAGACAGAACTGGGTCGAGTATATTGCAATTGTCTTGTGTTCTTAAAGTCAGTTTGTCAGAGAGTCCTAAATAACCCATTGCCTTATTCATAAACATCTTGAGCAAGCCAGGATTTTCAGGATATTCAGTGTGTGACAGTGACGTGTTGGTCTGAGCCACGAGATTATCAAAGGGTTCCACTGCCTGAGCCACCAGCAGAAAGAAAATATGACCAAGAATTATTTGTTCCTCATGTATTTAATGAGCTGACAGTAAAAATGAAACCTCCAAACTTGTGATGGTTGAAAAGCAAATTGCAGTGCAGATTTTTCAGATCTGTAGAAATCCAAATATTTTCATTGGACAGAAATAAATTTGGCCATTGGTTCACACATAAATGGCAGCTTCATAAAGTGTGTGATATTGCTGAGCAATTTCTGTGAGCCGTGGATGTGGTGATATCTGATGTGCATGACTTGGAGCAGAATCCCACATATAATACCTTGGGTTTGACCACATGAAGGAGAATTTAAAATATATAACGGTGATTCAAATACCAATAATCATGAAGGAAGAAAATGAGCAATATTTTAGTTGTTGCTCTTGCTCACT
The DNA here is from genome assembly GCA_013396755.1 of Sclerurus mexicanus. Classification (NCBI taxonomy): domain Eukaryota; kingdom Metazoa; phylum Chordata; class Aves; order Passeriformes; family Furnariidae; genus Sclerurus; species Sclerurus mexicanus. Next base: position 150,214 of record VWZF01003875.1, on the reverse strand, counting down.
CCTGCTCTAGCTAATAACAAGCCAATTTTTCCAGCTTCTGCCCTTCATGTTGTCTAAAGTTCTGGGTCCCTGCACATCAGGAGGAGCGGCTCTCTGGGCTGAGTCAGGAGACTGACTTTTAAGAATTATTTTCTTACTTTTACTCTAGCCATGATCTGCTGCTTGAGCTTAGAAATGTCATCATAGAATCCTAGAATGGGACCTTAAAGACCATCTCGTTCCAGCCCTCCCTTCCGTGAGCAGGGACACTTTCCACTAGACAGGTTTCTCAGAGCCTCAGCCACTAGTCTTTATGATGCCTTTGCTGGTCCTCTCAGGGGAGAAGCCCAGGGAGGTAATGGGAACCAATTTCCAGCTACACTTTCCAAAAGCAGATGGCTCTCATCTCAAACTGAGAAAATTATGTCAGCTTCCTCCAGCATGGTTTCATTCTTGTTTTGTTTCCCTCTCTGTCTCCACAGCTGTTGAATCGCTACATTCCTTGAACGACCAGATCTCTCATTTTATTGTCAACAAGTCAAAAGCTCTAGATGAGGATGAAGATGCCTTTTTGCCCAGTGAGAAGGAATCTCTGAAAAGCTCCATGATGCTGATGAGGCACCTCCTGATGGATGCACAGGTAGGGAATCACTAAACTCCATCTGTTGGGATATGAGGAGGGCACATTGCACAGATACAGAGGAGCATGTTGTCTTTATGTGTGCTTTTAGCAGTGGAGAACATTAGTCCCTGACGCGTCTTGAAAACTGACTTTGGCTTCTGATATGTGCAGCTGTGGGAAGGACATCTCAGTGCACAAAGGGTGCAGCTTGTGCTAGAGCTGAGTCTTGGATTTAGGGCTGAAAATCGCTCTTAATTTCAGGAGAAAATGCAGCAATGTACCCATTGATGGAAATACAGCAGTAACCCAATTGATGGGAATCCAGCATCAGCACTAGCAAAAGAAAATCATTTTTCCACTAAGCATCTGTACCGCATGCCAGTTTTAGAAGTGCCAGTCACACAACTAAGCTGTTGGTTTAGCCAAGCTCTAAAATGCCAGTTAAAAGCCATGAAGGGATGTGCAGATGTTTCTTTGTGCCTTTGCTACTTCGACATAAAATATCTCTCTGTAGCTTTGCTGCGTTGCAGTGTTGCCTTCAGCCTGCACAAAACACCCTTTGAAATATTCATTATATTTATGTTTTTATATTCCCTTTTGTTCTTTATTTGCAAAGCCTGGATGAAAAATGGCAGTTTGTATGAGAGGCTTGTTTTGGAGACAAGGTGGTCTCCTCTACCTTCTTTGGCAAGTCCTAAAATCAGGCAAAGGAGGTCTGAGGCTGTCCCAAGCTCTTCTGAGCTCTCTAGGACTGGGGATTTCCTGTTTAATCCATATCCTCCCACGTGGAGTCTCCTGTCTGCTTCTCTCACTTTCAAAACCTTCGGTCCTAATTACTTTGGCTAACAGGGGTCTTGGTGCACGAGGGAAGTGGCTGGGAATCCCTGCTGTTGGTGAGACGTGTTTCAATGTTGGGCATTTTCGAACAGGGAGCCTGTCCAGGCTCTGGAGGCTGTGGAGTGCACAGGGAGCAAACCATTACAGCTGTGCTCAGAATTCATGTCTGTGTTGGTGGTGTTGGTCTCATTTTGGTACATCTGTAGCCAATTATGGTCCATTTACCCCAAACCAATGGACAACATGAAGGCTTATATTGTGCATTTGGATTTGCTCCCACAGAGTGCTGCAGATGGGAATAGAATCATATAATCATGGAATGTTCTGAGTTGGAAGAGACCTTAAAGCTCATCTCATTCCACCCCCCTGCCATGGGCAGGGATACCTCCCACTAGCCCAGGATGCTCCAAGCCCCATCCAGCCTGGCCTTGAACACTTCCAGGGATTTGGAATAGTCAGGCATGAGAGAAAGCAGGTGCTTGCAGGCAGATTAAAATAAATATGGGGCAAAATGGTACCTGTTGATAATCCCCTTGTGCAGGAATTCTTTTTTTAGCACCTGAGAATTGCTTTCCTACTTATCAGCTGTCCTGAATGCATATTAATCGGTGCCTGTGATAGCATTTCCTAATCAGTCTCTAATAACAATAGGGAAATGTCAAGTGCTCCTGCATCCTCCTGATGCATCTGGAACCCTTCCCAGAAAGATCAGGATGGTTTTTTGCCTGGGATTTTCAGGTTGGAAGAATGACAAGGTGGGAAGTGGTAGTGGTGAGTAAAAGGATGGAACTAAACAGGTGATAACATCCAGTTAAAAAAAAAAACAAAAACATCAAAAACCCAATAAAATAAATCCTCTGAGGAATGAAAGAAACACGAGGGTGGCAGGAATATCAAAACAAATATCCCTGCCACTGTGTGCATATAAATCCGTGCTAACCCTGACTGCGGAGTGCCCTGTGGCTCTAATCACACAGGAGGAAGAAACATCACCAATGCAATTATCTCCCTTCCCTTCCCTTCCCTTCCCTGCTCTCTTTGCTTCCCACCTAGTGGTTTTATGGAAAGATGGAGCCCTGCAGCTCTGAACAGTATTGATTGTGTGAGGCTCTGTACAAAGATAAGTTGAAATCCAGTGTGGCCCTTTTACTCCCCTCTCTTGGCATGGACCTGATTTTAACTGGAAGATAAAGTGAGGAAAGAACATCCAACTCGAATCTTTGGGTAGAAATCTGTTGGACTGCTAAGCCAGCAGGAGTGACTGGTTAGAGGGGACAGTTAATGGGGATTTCTCACTTCTCTGCCACTGTTAATCTGCTTTGCAGAGGCAGCGATGGTGTGGGGGTGATGCCTTGTGCCTTGTGCCTGCTGCCCTTCTGGCGCAGGAAAGAAATTGGGCACACTTTCGAACTCTGCCTGGACACACACCAGGAGATGTGGTTGAAGCAAAGGGTTTGGATCCACCATGGATTTTGAGTCAATTCTTTGGCTTGAGATGAATCGCAAAACCAATCAACACGGTTTTCCGCCTTGAAAAATGCTGAGGGTTTTTAGAGGGGGCATTGCTGGGCCCATGTGCATCTGCCTTTGAAGGGGCAGGTCCCTGAATTCTCAGCAAGGTGGGAAGACAGAATGACAAGGAAGCTCATCTGTGTGGAGGGCAGGAACCATAGCACAAAGGCACTGGGGAGTTTGTCCAGGGATTCACAGCTGTATTTTCTGATAGTCAGAATGTGGACTCTGCTCCTGAACATCAGCCCAGTCCATTAACTAGCTGTATTTATTTCTCCCTTGGCTTCTTGGAAGAACCTCTTTCCCCCATCTGTTTTGTCACTTTACTCTACTTTTCACTGATTTTCCTGTCTCAGTTTTGTGATAGTGGTGTGCAAGTAACTGGTAGCAGTGATTGTGGCTTTATAGGGCAAATTTGCTGTGCTGGAGGTCACTCACGAGAAAAACACAGCGTGAGAAAGAGCTGTTGAATGGGGGAGAAATATCTTCTTATCTCCCCTATACCATTGGGTTCTCTCCATGGAGAAGTGGGCATATTCTTGCATATTTTGCACTCCTCCTTCCTTAGAGAAACGTCCTCGATAGTAGATGAGGTGGGGGAATGAATGGTGCTGGGGGCTGTGGTGTGGGCTGGCCGAGAGGCTGCTGCTGTCGGCCCCATCAGTGGCATTAAACTGCACGTAGGGAGAGGTATTCAGCTGTGTGGAGCCTCTCAGCAATAGGCTGTCAGCTCAGATTCTGCCCAGGAAGACAGTGATTTAATGAAAGTCATTACAGCCTGCAGGATCTCTTGACCCTGGCGGTCCCCATCCGTTCTGCCCCCTGGACAGGATTCCCTCATCACGAAACTCCGGGTGCAGGGATTGCTGATGCAAAGGAGCGTCACCCTCCCTGCAGGTGAGGGCTGGGGCTTTGCATCCAGACTGCTCATTTCTGATACTTGCTTCAGGTTTGCAGCAGGTTTCTGACATGGGGCACCACCCTCCCCTAAGCAGCACTTAGTGAGTCATCATCTCCATATCCCACCTGAACAGGGGGGAGAGATCTGAGGCGGAACAGGAATGGGGTTGTATGAACTAAAAAGTGTGCTGAGATAAAGCAGGTGCATAAAGGCAGATGGAAAGAAAAGATGCATTTATTCTCTCTGACATGTTCCATCCTCCACATGGTACAGGAGTGAATAAACAATTCCTCCCCTGCCAGACAGCCCCGTGCACGATGCTGTTGCCGGGACACAGCAGCCTGGGATGCGCTGTCACTGTTGTCAATCATTCCTGACAGTCCTATTATGCTCGGAAAGGATGTTTGCTCTGTGCCTGTTGTTTTATAACCCTCAGAGGTGGAATTTTATAGCCTAGCAGTGTTTTTTCCCCTAGACATTTCTCTAAGCAGGATTTATTGCTTCTGAGACACTCGTGACATGAATCCATTACACCTACAAACTTTAAATCACCCCCCAGCTTTGCCGAAATTACTTTTTGGTTGGTTTTGGTCAACTTTCTGTTCTTAGTTGCTGTAGTGAGAGACTGGACTGGCGTGGAGCAGAAGGTGTACACAGCATCCAAGCGCTGAGTCATGTGCATCACTCTCATCCTGCTGTTTGCCCAAGGAATTTGTCTAATGAATAGAAAAGGTGCATCCAGGCATCAGCAACAGCCTTTAGACAGAGAATATTCTCTCTTATACGAAGGACACATGCAATTTTGCTGGAAGCTTGCCCTCAAAAACCAAGCTTTCAGGAAGTTCAGTGCATATACTTCCTTCCACAAAGTGTTTAATTGACTTCAAGTGGATTTGAAGTTCTGTGGGACAAACACCATCTCTTTAGTTCCTCTCCCAGCAGTGTTGTGATTATCACCAGGTGTTGTTACAGGAGGAATGAACAGACCATCTTTGAGTCTGGATGGGACTTTTCAAAATGTGATCATACCACAAACAATGACTTAAGAACAAGATCAGGTTTTGGAGGCACCTGGCTTAAATTTACTTGGATTCCAGTTGCTCTCTAAGCGTGAGAGTGTGAGGACACAGATATTCAATTGCTTCTCTGCTTCTCTGAATTTCTGAAGCTTTTGTCCTAGAAGCAATCTGTGCTTTTCCCACCCCTCAGGGGGACAAAGCTGAGCTAGAACCATGCAAAGGGTGGGTTCTGTTGCCTACCATCACTGGAAAAAAATATTTATATCACTCATTAATGGTACTGAAAACCAAAATTACATTTGCTGTGAGACTGGCACTGATGGTAATTCATTGGGTACGAGGTGGTTCAACACAGTGGCATTGGGTTGGTTGTGATTTCATTCTCCCTCCTTCTTACTTTGCTCTCTCTTGGAACTGGAAAAAGCTCATTACTCTGAGTTAGATGATACTGCTGTTGAAAGCTCAGAAATGCTTTCAATATTTGCAATCCTGCAAAAGACCAAAGGAAAAAAAATCACTTGTATAAGGAGGAGAGCATAACCTTGTGTTTAAAAGGTGTAGGAGTGAGGTTCTCAACAGGTTTGTTGTTTAATTGCTTGTGAATTAGTATTGACTTTTATGTTGTCATTATGATGGGGAGGTCAGCAAGAGAGGAGACGGGATGGCCAGTGGAGAGGTCAAGTTGGGGGTTGGATAGCAGCAACTCAAAGAGAGAAATGTGTATATGTGTGTATATGTAAGAGGGAGAAAACCTGATAGACACCTTTCTTTAAGTCAGAGGGGAACCAAGACTGATTAAAAGAGAAAATTCATAAAGAAGCCGAGATCTCTGCAAATAGTGGATATTGCAAATTGAACTCATACCCAGACAATTTCAAAATTCCAGTTTTTCTGATTCCTTCACAAACCGCCCTTGTCCCTCTGAGCAGATGGCCCAGGACAGAACGTTTCATTTGCAGTGTCCTGTTGAACACCAAAGAAAAGATGACAATTTTGTCTCACTTATGACACGGTGTATGTTCATGAGTAGGGCGTGTGTGTAAAAGCACTGCAAGCTTTAATTAGAGTTCATGAGAGAGAAAGGATAAGTATCTTCATAAATGTAGAAGAAGCAATTAGGGGAGACCACAGCGTATCTGCTATCACAGCAGTTTATCAGCAATGCAGATTTTTCGGTTAAAAAGAGGAGAACGCCCCAGTTGTGCAGCCAACAAATGAGACAGAAAATCCCAGTTAGCCTCACTCAGGAAGCACGAGACGTGAAGACTTAGGAAACTGTGTTTTATTCCCTCAATGTGTTTTCTTCTGCCTGGAGAGTCTCTTGCTCCATTTCCAGTTCACAAACAAGCTCCAACTCCCCACGAAGCCCCACGGGGACCTGCAGCAGGGCTGTGCTGCTCTACCGAGCCACTTGGAAGCCCGAGAGCTCCTCCACAAAGCAAATCCTTCTCCTGGGTAAGCTACCAACCTTCCCTCCAACCTGTGAGCTCAGGGGTCACCAAAACGGGGCCCAGCAGGAGGTGGGAGCCAGCCAAGCTCTACATTTGTATTTTTGTCTCAGAAAGACCAATAAATATTTAATGGCTCTGCGAGACAGAGCGAGCATTTGTGTTCTTTCCCCGTGTATCAACTGTTGCTTTAAGCACTTGCTTGATAAAAATGAAGCTGTTTCTCCGGATTCCTGCCTTGGATGCTGGGCAGGGAGCCAATTTTGTAAGCAAAAGCTGTCATGTTTTGGAAAGCAAATTCAAATGGAAGAGCTGGTTTTTGAAAGAGAATGCTGGGCTGCTATTCCTGCAAAATATTCCAAACAGCCATGCGAGTTAACCGTGGCAACAGATCTTGTCCAGATGTGGTAATCCTTTGTACCTTAACTCCTTCTGGGCTGTGGTCTAAACCCCTTCCTAGGGAAGCATCCGTGTTAAATACATTCCATTCCATTCCATTCCATTTGCACACAGCTTTGGCAAATCATAGATTTTCTCTGGACTCAAATTTTTCCCAGCAAGGAGATGGAGTGACTGGTTGCAAGACCCTCTCACCACTTGAGATCTGCTCTTCCTGGTGGAAAAAGGTGTTTTTTATCCAGGGCGTAAATTTATGTAATTTAATTCCCATCTTCCTCGTTTATCTGTGAGTTGGGAATAATATTTGCCTACTTCACAGTGATTGTGTGAGGCTCTTCATTCATTAATGTGTAAAAGCTTTGAGATCCTTTGGATGAAAATTGCTTTAAAAGATGCTGTTAATAATAAATATCAAGTAATGCACCTTGGTACCTTTTAGCAATAATTGGTGCTATCATTCGTGCCCAACTCTTCCATGAATTAAAAGGCTTTGAGTGGGACTGGAACCACGAATGAGATTGGGACCAATTAACACATAATCATATGTCAGTTTTTATATCCTTAGCATTCCTGTCATGGGACTCTTGGGAGAATCTCCATGGATTTTAATGGTGCAATGTCAGAATTCAGTCCCAGATGTGTTTGTGTGATAAGTGCTGGATAACCTGCGTTCTTCGGGTAACTTGGTTGCTTAGTGATTAAGCTAAAAGCAAAAGTATGCTACTTTAATATTAACATAAATGCAATTAGCCCCTCTTTTTGTGAGTAAACTGTTGCAGGAAAATTCCCATTATAAGGAAACTATGATTTTTTTCTTTTGGTATATGAATTTAATTAATTATTTTGTTGAAATGGTGATAGTTTTTGACCTGCTCTTTGTACTTAACCTCCACTCCAGCGTGTGGAGCTTGGCTTTTATGGAAAATCCAGTATTGCTGCTCAGTCACCCAACTCATATTAGATTCAAGCACACGGCACTCACACTCCGAAATGTGGAGGCTCTGAGGATGTATCCCAGGTAAATAAAGAGCTCACAAAGAGAAATTACCTGATCTTTCAAAGCTGTCAGTATTTCTCTGGAAGGGGAAAGCACAGAGCCTTGGAATGACCCGTGGGCTGGAGCCAGGAGAAGGGACCGGAGGAATTTCAACCGTGAGAAAGTTGGTGCCAGCGAAGGGTGAATTTACAGCAGAGTGTTCCCCCCTTGTGAGCAACCCTGGCAGCCTCTTCTGCTCGCTGGGAGCGAACCTGTGCTGTGAACATTGCTGGTGCCACATGGGGGAGATGTTGAAGAAGAGCTGCATCGCTCCACTCTGGCACCACGACTTCCCAGGGAAGAGCAGCCCCAGGGGTTTGGGAGCCTCATTCCTTTCCCTTTCCTACCCCCACATAGTAAACATTTAAATATCCTGTATAAATGGAATCTGCACAAACTCTCTGCAAAATGATCCCTCTTGGCTTGAGGGCATGTCCGACATCTTCCAGTTGTCAAAAGGTGCTTTTGTAAGCAAGACCATGAAGTGATCAAGGCAAATAAAAGAAGAAGTATTTGTATATCACAGAATATTCTGAGGTGAAAGGGACCCACAAGGATGGCGCAGCTTGAGGGCTGAGCTGCTTCCTGCTGATGCAGTCCCTTGTTTTAGCATCCTGCAGCTCTTGCTCCCTTCCTGGCCAGCCGACTTTGGGAAGGGATGCTTTGAGAGAGGCTGGCTGGCACGTGAAGCGCTTTGCAGGATGTCTTGCAGCTGTTTGCTAACATGCAAAAATGAACGATAAGTGCATACAAGTATCTTGTGATTTACTGAGGCCCAGTGGCCATCGTCCTTGTTTTTTCTTAGAATAATACTTTTCACACTGAGAATTAGTGGTTAATGCTTATTTATGCATGAGAAATCTCCACAGAAATGGCTATAGGGAAAAAGAATATTCATGCTGTGTGAAGGCCAGAAAAGTAAGATTTTCTTTTTGAATTACCTTCCCAGCATCCAAATTTGTTTTTCTGCAATGGTTTAAAAAGACACTTACTCTAGGACTCTGATATATTTTATAATATTCCAGCATTCAGGTTAACAGGTAGAAGGAAATTCTTTTGTAAAGTGGGTGAATTGTGAAGCCGGGGTAAGTAGCCTGGGAGAAGTCAAAAGATCCTCATTCTTCAGCTTAAAGGAAAAAAAGAAAGAAAAAACGACAAATGCCCAGTGCACCCCCAAGAACTGGAGTGCTGCCCCCTCTGAAAATGGGCTCCAGCTGACTCCAGGAGAGCTCTGGCTCCTCTTAAAGCACAGCCTTCCCTCTCTGCCCACAGACTGCCAGAGGCTGCGAGACTGCAGCAGCTTTGTTCCTCTCTGTCTGTCGGCCTGGAGGAATTCAAAATCACTGCATGATGTGTGCCCCAATTAATATTCCCCAATTGTTTCCCTTTCCCTTCCAAATTATGTCAGTCTCCATTATTTTTGGCATAATGGTAGTGAGAGGAATGTCTGTTTTTCTGAAATACTTTATCTTTCATTTTTGTGTTCACAACAATCTCTACTCATCTCAGGATTTTTGCTTTTCTTTTTATCCACTTGCTTTTGACTTACATTGCAAAAGACCTACAGTAAAATAATAAAAACTGTCTTAATCTGTCACTATTCCGTTTGTAAGTTACTAATAATGGAGACAGTGTAATTAGGCTGCAGAATGCACAGAGAACACTACACTAAGATGTCCTTTACTAACATCTGTGGCTGATGCTTGTCTTATATTGGCTCAAGCCACTAAGATTTTACATGAAAACAGTTATTTGTGTCTGGCATTGCTTTCTCAGAGTACAGGGGCTTCATTTTTTGTTGTCTGCCTGTTGAAAGACAGCGTGAAATCCATAGCAATGAATGCTCAGCTCTATTTGAGTCATATTTAAGGTGCAGATCCTGGTCTCAGTGTTGTTGCTTTGCTGAAAACTTTCTCCTCTTGTTCCTTTGGTGGTTGAGCTGATGGGGTGCAGTGGGCACAGACTCATCTCTAAGACACCCTTCTTCTCTTCTTCGCCTTGCATTCCCTTTTTCCATGGCAAATCTCTGGGATCCCCATGCTTAAATACAAGGAGGCCAGGAAGCAACAAGATGCTTTTCCACTCTTTTATCAGCATAAACTGATGGTTTGACCCTCTGCCTCTGAAGTCCTGGCGAGTGGAACCAGAGTCATCAAAGGTGTCTCTGTTTTGACTTGTTCCTGAGATGGTGGCAGGAGATCTTACCCTTAATGCGTGTGTGAAGCTGCAAGGCCATCACTGCCACAGAGCCAGCCGTGTCCAAAAGAGAGTTGTGGAATCATTTAGGTTGGAAAAAATGTTTAAGATTGACATGCCCCATCCCTCCCTCTTCGACGACTTCAGCTGCTGGCAGGGGACTGAATAGGGACGTTTAGAAAAAGAGAAACATTTAGATCAGATTTAAGGAAGAAATTCTTCCCTGTGAGAGTGGTGCAGCCCTGATACGGGGGCTGGGGTGGGAAGAGACCTTAAAGACCATCATGTTCCAGTGTCCCTGCCCTTCCACTACATCAGGTTGCTGCAAGCCTCTTCCAGCCTGGCCCTGAATGCTGTCAGGGATGGGGCAGCTGCGGCTTCTCTGGGCAACCTGTGCCGGCGCCTGCCCACCCTCACAGTCGAAGAGCTCTTCCTTGTATTTAATCTAAACCCACTCGCACTCTGAAACCATTCCCCTTGCCTGTCAAACTGGGATGGATTGAGGTTCTCCTCCCCTGGCAACTTTGACCCAGCCTGGCAACCCTACAATAGTTGTTAACGTAGTCCTTCCTGTCAAACCCGGAGTTACTGCCACGCCAGATCTTCCTGCTGGGCTTACACTGTGTATGGGATCAGTGATGACGCTGCACTAACAAGCAAATAAAGCAGCCCTGCAGCTGTGTGGATGTATCAGCTCCACTGAAAACATGGAGAAATGCAACGTTTGCAGGAGGAGGGAGGGGAGTTGAGAGCCCAAGGGGTTTTATTGTGGCACATTTGAGAGTAGAGCCCACAATGAAGAGTGAATAAAGACCTTATAAAAATACTTGGCAGCAACTCCTCTAAATCTTTCAAGGTATGAGTTTCTTATTTTAGTTGATTTACTGAACTGACAAAGAGGCAATCATCGTTAATCAAAATAACTCACTCCCGCTCGCTGTATGAGAGCTGAAGTTAGATGAAGGTCATGGAAAAGAGATGACATTCTAGCCGGAGTCTTTAGTGGCTGGAGTTTATTGGAGAGCCCATTCTAGAGGGGAAACAGATTTTGGTAAATGCTGATGATTTTTAAAATGGATTTCTTTAAAGAAGTAAGGTTTGCATCTACAGCAGATTCACAGATGTGATGTTCTTAAGTATTCATGAAGGGCTAGCTTCCTGATAGCTTTTAGCAGCAAGAGGTGCTGTAGTGGAAGGCATTTGGTATTCTCCTGGAGGCAGGGAGGGAAGTAAAGATTTGGAAAAGATACACAGGAGTCAAGAAGTGATGGGGGCCTGTGAGTGCCAGACCACATTTTTGGGGAAGTCTCCGGAGACTGAGCCACTGACACTTCTGAGAAATGTCTCTCTCGAGCATAATTGAGATTTCTATCTGATGCCTCAGTCCCTTTGTGTTCAGGAAAGTGTGTTTCCTTGCCCTTTGATGGTGTAATGTCTCCTTGCTAGTTCCTCACCCTCCTCAGGTCACACCAGCCTTCCTAGAACCCACCGAGGAGGATGTTGGTAAACACCTTGTTCAGCAGTTTGCTGATGGCTGAGCCCCAAATAATGCAAAACTGAACAGGCAGAAACCCAAGAATCCATCAAAATTATGCTAATGACTCTTAACAAGTTCCATGTTTTGCCTTGAAACTCACTTCTGTCGCTAAAATGTTCTCTGTGTTCCGTCTGGAAATAAGGGAGAATATCTAAATTCGACCAAAAGTGGTTGTCTGAAGCAGTGAGGACTGGGTGCCTGCAGGCAACGTCACTTAGTGTTTTGGTGCCAGAGTTATCAATAGCTCTCTTGCCGCTTGCATTTGTTATTAAAAAACTGGGTTGAAAGCGGTGTATTTCACTTCAATAACATAATATGTAACCCTAGCATGATGAAGAGCCACCAAGTCCCTTAGAAATCTTGTTTAAAACTAGATGTTTTGTGGTTGAGATTTATTTTCTATTCCCTGTTCTTCTTGTCCCATGGACGCATCTCATGAGTCCGCACCTTTCCATTTAAAAACTTTCATGAGGTATTTGAAATGTCTGAAGAATACGCTTATGGCTTATGTTTGCGTCATCAGTAACACAAATACTCCTGGTGACCACAGACATTCATGGAAAGTCAATGAAAGAGCAGCTCCCAAATTCTGTGGACTAGTCCAACATTATGAAAGCTGTAAGTTATAAATAGCATGTAAAATAGCATGTACCTATTGGAGCTCATGAATTAAATTATATTTGCAAGAGATCTCTTGTGGCAGCCTGCTAAAATAATATATTACGTACTCAGAGGCAGCGCTTGACTGATACAATGAAAGGGGCATAATTAAAGGCTTTGCAAATCCCAAACGTGCCAGCAGCTGCAGGTCAGCTCAGCCAGCGGCTCTGGGAGCCACACGTGTCCCTCCTGCAAGGATGGAAACCCATGACATGACACTTGTGGAGAATAAACCTGGAGGGAGAACAGCTTCTCTGCCCTGGATAAATGTGTAGAAGTAATCCACTAGGAGTGATGAAAAAAACAAAGCGGTAGCAGGTGGCAGCACTTCTTTTCACCCTACAAAGTGCATGTTTAGAGGCAAAATGGAGAGGAGGAGCCAATTAGTGGGATTACTGAGCTTCAAGAGGCAGGTGCTTGCATTCCAGCTAGGAAGCTGCTGCTTCCCGTGAGAGGAAACGCAGGCTCTTTGTATAAAACAGGGGCTTTGGCCACAAAGTTTTGCTAATTACAGAAGCAGAGGATAAAAAGGAGTAAAACTCGACAGCAGGTCATTTCACAATGAGCAAAGGGCCCATAAGGCAGCATTAAAACTGAAGGGAAAAAAAATGAATTTTCAGAGCTGAGCAGTTGTGCATGTTCATTGTGGAAGCCATAAAGAGAAGGTGATGTATCCTGTGGTCTTTTGTGTGGTGGGGAATAGGGAGATGGGGATAGCTTGGCTCTGTATGGTATTGCATTGGGATGTAAGGAATGAAGTGGCATCAGGGGTTTGGCTTTGAGCAGAATAATAGGACTGTGGCCATAAATTCCTACTTAAATGCAGGCAAATGAAGAGCAGAGATCAAAGCTCTGGGTTAGCACCGGAGAAGGGGCTGAAATAGAAATCCTTTTGCTTGTCTGGAGGTAGCTTGTGCTCCGTCTGTGTCTTTTGCTGGCTGCAAAGCAGATAGTCCTTCTGGGCAGAGGGCTGGGAGCCCCAGCACGGGCAGGGCACTGTCCCTGGAGCTGGTGGGAAGCCCAAATGTCACAGGATTCACCAGCGACCTGCAGAGGGATGGAGGGGCCTTCCTGGAGCTACAGACCACGGTTAGCTTGTCTCAATCACAATTTAGACGTACTTCAGGATCAATAAAAGAAATGAAAGCTGGAAGTAACTTTGCTGGGGTATATTTTTGAGGCATTTAGACAGTGTTTCTCAGAGAGGTGGCAGTGCTAAACATTTGGGGGGGAGTGTCTCTGCTCTGTGACTCTGCTGCCTGAACCTGCTCATGGCTGTGTGCTGTGCTCACCCCTCTGCTTTGCTGCCGTCTGGTGTGTACAGCAAAATCCCTTGGTCCTGCCAAGGATGCTCTTCAGCAGGAGACCTCCTTCTAGGACAGCAAAGCTCTGGAGAGCTCATTAATTGCTGCAAGTATATGGACAGGATTGTTTCTTGCCATTTTCAAAACATGGTCACTTATAACTAAGTAGGATTGATGGTCAAATGTTGTTGTAATATAGAAATAACAGTTTCATGGCCTGTCTGGATCAAGGCTGAAGTCAATAGTTTTTAAATGTTTATAGTATTTCTATTTGCTAGATATCATTATTTTTGTGCGAACATTTATTTTAGTAATATTGACAATTAAACATAGGTCCCACTTGCTCTTCCAGATGTTAAAGGCTGGTGCAGATAACTCATGGTGAAGGCTGGTTTTGTTATGATTTGAAAGAAAGAGAGCTGGACTTGTGGGTGAAGTCAGACCTCTGATGCTTTGGGTGACTCTCTAAAATAAGCAGCCTCTTGGGTTCATTATCATCATATAATCACCAAAATTGTTAAAGGTTTCTGCGGGCACAGAAAAATCTGCTGACAGGCTGAGAAAGTTGGGGCTGTTGCACCTTCAAGCGCCTAAAGGAGCTCCAAGAGAGCTGGAGAGGGACTTGGGACAAGGGCCTGGAGGGATAGCACAAGGAGAAATGGCCTTTAGCTGAAGAAGGGCAGATTTAGGCTAGATACTGGGAAGAAACTCTTTCCTGTGGTGGTGGGCAGGCCCTGGCACAGGCTGCCCAGAGGAGCTGTGGCTGCCCCAGCCCTGGAAGTGTCCAAGGCCGGGTAGGATGGGGTTCGGAGCAACCTGGGCTGGTGAAAGGTGTCCCTGCCCATGGCAGGGGGTGGAACAAGATGATCTTTAAGAGCTCTTTTAATCCAAACCATTCCATGATTTTTCCAGCTCCTTGGCTTTCTGTGGTTGCTGACAGTGTGTGTAACCAGGGTTAAACAACCAGCTCCAGGAGGAGAAGAATAGATGGGTAAAAAGCTGCATTAGAAAGAAATCTGGGTACACCAGGGACAATACCAGAGGTTTGAAACAATGCTTTCTCCATAGGTGTCACAACATAGGGCAGCCAGGAGGCAGCTGGGTTCTGGCACAGACTGGTTGAGAAGCACTTGGTGGTGTTACAGCATTTGGCTGCCTCGGGCAAAGGAGGATAACTGTGAATCCTGGGATAGAAACCTCGCTGTGGTGCTCTTTAGAAAAATGAGAGATCTGAGTAATGCCTTTTGAAACAAAACCCCTAAACAAGGGAACAGCTGGAGGTATTTGTGAGCGATCCCAGGCTGGGGAACTGGCTGGAAATATTTTATGGGTTTTAGAGGCTCATGTGAGAAAGCTGATTTGGGGGTGGAATAGCCCAGAGAGCAGAGAGCTGCGAGAGAGCTCTAATTATTGTCTGGCAATGCAATTAAAACCTGCCAAGCAAAGGTGGTCTTGGGCAGCACTTATGGAATTGGACAGAGCTCCAAATGTGAGCTTCATAGTGAGTCCAAAATATCATGGGGGGAGAAAGTGCTTCAGGCAGAAACCTGGGTGACAGTGAGTGACAGTCGTACCTCTCGGAGCCACGCCTGCCTTTTTCTCTCCCCAGGGACTTGGTGATTTTCCCTTCTAGGTTCTCCAGTTCTCCAAAGTGATTTAACTAAAGACAGTTTTTTTATTCTCTTTTTTTCCCCCCGATACCCTCATTTTGATTTTGGGAACAGGGCAGGAGATGAGTAGAAAATCCATCACCTTTGAACACAGTCACTGTGTAGGGCTGGTGACTTGGAGCATTTAGAATCACGGAATC
The DNA here is from genome assembly GCA_013396755.1 of Sclerurus mexicanus. Taxonomy (NCBI): domain Eukaryota; kingdom Metazoa; phylum Chordata; class Aves; order Passeriformes; family Furnariidae; genus Sclerurus; species Sclerurus mexicanus. The sequence goes on along the minus strand of VWZF01003875.1, from coordinate 134,954 downwards.
ATTTAGGCTGGAAAAGCTCTCTTTGAAGATCAGAGTCCAACAGTTACCCCAGCACTGCTGTGTTCACCACTAAAGCTTGTCCCAAGTGGCACATCCACACGTGTTTTGAACACTTCTGGGGCTGGTGACTCCACTGCTGCCCTGAAGGTTTGCAGAGCAACGCTGGGTGCGTGTGCACTCAGCCCGGTGTGCTGCTGAGTTGTTTTAAAGAACTGACTGTACAAATTTAATTGCTACATGAAGATGTTTATTTGGTCCCTTCTACCTGAATTTTGCTGTTTGCTACTATTTTAAATGAGCCGTGTTAAGGAAAATAGCTCTTTTTTGCTCTGGTCTCTCAGATGTGACAAAAGCAACGTGCACCTTTGTGCCTGGCTGGTTTTTCTCTGTGGCTGAGACTCAAGAATCAGATATACCATGAAAATTAAAAAAAACCACCAAAACCAAACACTTCAGGACTGTCACTGTATTTGACATGGACTTGAGTGTGAGCACCATGTTTTCTCACACTCGAGGAAACTGGTGCAAGAACTCGCAGATGTGGCAGGAGTGTCCATGCAGGTTGGCTGCACAGATGACTTTAATGGTTTGCACAGAATCTCTTTTGCTGCCTCACACTGTGACGACCCCAATCTGATTATTTTTCTTTGCTTTAACCAGCAAAATGTATCTGATGGGTGTTTGCATAATTAATGCTACAGAATTCGGCTTTGATCCCGTGCTGTGTCAGGAATTGCTGTGCTGTCCAATCTGCTACAAAACTGTTTTCTAGCACATCATTTTTATTCTAATGCTGGAATATGAAAAGCCATGCAGTGCCTTGGCTAATGTGGCTTCTTCTGTTTCTGCATCACAGCAGTTGGCTCTTCCTTGACCTGGGAGAGCTACAAATCCCATTAGTTTAAAAGCAACATCCTCCTAAACATGTTCCTGCTTGCAAACTCCAAGCTGCTTTTGTCTGTTAGATAGATCTGCACAGTCTGGGTGTAATTGGGGTGTTTTAAAACCTGCTGGAGCAGCAAGGCACCACGAGGTGGGATGTCAGAAGGACTTATCTGAGTTTGGCACTGTGGGTTTTGTGATGCAACTTCCCAGTTTGATTGGAGAGTATTTGAGTCTCTACAGGAAAACCCATCACAGCTGCTGCTGTCCTGGTGCTCAGAGGACACATCTGCTGTGTGTGGGACAGACTGGTTTAACTGGGAAGAACCTTGGAGGTCACCTTATTGCTTCTCTGAATGACCCATAGACTGCTGACCGAAAGGGAAATCCATTTGCTTTCAAGAGGAGGATATATCACTAATGATAACAAGACCCTCTTGTTATTGTGTGGTGGTAGAGCAAACAGGGAATGTAATGGGTGAAATGAAATAATATAATCACAACGATGAGATGGCACAATCAATAACATAATCAAACAGATGATTATATCCTAATAAGGAGCATGTCCCTTCCTCCCTGGTGGATTCTGCAGTTTGGCTACCTGTGCTTCTCTCCAACCATGCAGCCTTTTTGTGCCAGATCCATTGAGAAGGCCATTTCCCCCCTCCTTTTCTTTTGTTTTTGATCTCCAGCTGCCCTTTGCACACTGCAACCCCCAAAGCCCTTCCCCTTGATACGATGCTTGATCAAATTTGTGTTATTTGGTAGGATGGTGTCAAATATGTTTTTGGCCCGTCATCCCTGCTCTGGTACCATCTTGCACAGAGGTTTTGGACCATCTGCTTAACCCCTCACTGTTTTCTATCTGTAAATCACAGAACGTGCTGTCCTTGGCTGTGCAGGTTGGGACAAGTGGAGTGGTCACTGATACAGCACTTTCATGATTGGAAGGGCTGCTCTAATCTCTCTTTCATAGCCTTAAAGCAATAAAGGCTTAAATAACTTGGCACATCTGGCCAAGTATCAGTGAGCATCCAGTTGTGCCAGCCCTCTCAAAATGTACGGGGGGGGAGTATTTCTGAGCTGACTAAAAACCTATTGTGGTTTTCTCTCTTTCAGTTCCAAAAATCACTTGCAGGTGAGGGGGGGGAATGAAAGTGGGTGAGGTTGCACTGTACAACTCCTGTTACGCTTGGAAAATCTGCTTTTTATCTAGCAGCTGTATTGCTTTGCCTGATAAGCACTGTAGACAGCTCGATTTGACAGGATAAAACACAGCAAGCAGCAAACTTAATCTCCTTTAGCCAAATGAAAAGGATGTTTTCCCTGCAGATCTGTCTTTGCAGATCCAAGAGGCCACTGCAGGCAGTGAAGTTTACTCCCAGGGGCTGCCTCTTCTAGTCCCGAAGGTTTCCGACTGGAGGTACAGGTTGGGTGCGCCTCAGTATCCCAAATTTCCATGAACTATAGGTGGTGGAACCTGCTGTTACCACCCTCAATGGGCAGGATTTCCCTGAGATTACTTGTATGAGGGGATTGTATCAGTAGATCAGTCAATTTGAGGTTTATTTTTGTGTTGAGAGAACTAATGGGTGATGAGAAAAGAGATTGTGGTATGAAATGACCATCCAAATAGCATCTCTGAAATAAGGGAAGGAGACAGAGAGGGTGGACAGTGGAGTTTTATTACTGGGAACCTGGTGGGATTTGTAAATCCAGGATAAAAGGAGCAAGATATTAAGCAAGAAACCCAAAGGGACTTTTGGAAAAAAAAAACACCAAAACTTCTCAACCCCCCAAACCCATGTGTGTTTAAAACCATAAAGCAGAATGAAGCTGGTGGTGGCACTCCCAGGCCGTGCACCTGCCCATGGGAAGAGCAGAGGGAAACATCAGTGCTAGAAGTCCCTATGGGTGGTCCAGCAACCCTCAGAGAAAGGGACATAAAAGCAAAGGGCACTTGTGGGTAATTTTCAGGGCTAAAAATAAGGATGAAATAGAGTTAAACACCATTGTCACTCACCTAAGGGTTTGGGCAAGTGCAGCTGGTGGGAGTGTGCCCGAGGCAGGGTGAGTTGTGAGTGGATGTCTGACAAGATAGTAGCTATAACTGGGGATAAATTTTGAGTGGAAAACATATTAAAAACATCAATCTCAATTAATATTGTTCCTCTAGCTCTTTGTGACCTTTTTCTTTCTGCTACTAACGAGGTCACTTAATGGACAGCTTCCAATCACAGCCTTGGCTCCCATCAGAGGAGGGTTTCCGCTCGTGGCTTCCAGTGATTTCACCAAGGATCTTTCATTTTATTCTCTTCCATCATTTCACTTCTCAAGTAACTCCTATCTCTGTCTCCTGTACAGTAGTTACAGAGTTTTTGCCTTGGCACAAGGAAAATAAATTTGATTTAGCACGCCAACAGTTAATTTTGAAAGGCATCATTCAGCAAAGCAACTGAAATCTAAATCAAATGAACTAAACGAGAGTGGGATCCCTCCCGTGGATTTATAGGTGACAAACTAAAATGTCAGGGGGCCATGTGTTCATCTGTCAATGTGTAATACAATTAGACAAGATACTAAGTTTTTGTGGAGAGCTGAAAAATGTATTAACTTTCCTTCATTAGCTTTGATAGCAGTGCAGAGTCATTGGGGGTGGGTGTGGGGTGCAAAACTGAGTCTGGATTTGGGATTAAGGCAGGAAATATTCCAACGGGGAACATACATCCTATCTGCTTTCTCAATTTCTCAGGCACAGCCTCCAGGAAGAACAGTTTGATACATTTGTGTTGATTGAGGAGGGTTCAATAATTGAAGTGGCAGGGGTTTAGTGTCTGTAGACCATTGCCTAGATCTGTGTAGCTGCTGCCTTGCTCCATGAAACCTGGCTATTGATGGATATTGATGCCTTCAGCACAGGCTCTTCTGAAACCTGATTTGCAGCATGAGGACTGAGATTGTCTGGAATCCTTTAAGCATCCTGGTTTTATGTCGGAGCTGAAGTTAAGGAGTTATTTTCTGGGGCCAAGAGCTCCTGAGTTAATCAAGCAACAGTGTGTAGCGGTGTAGCTGGTTCATTGCTGCAATTTAAGCACCACGTAGAAACAACCACCAAGGAGGGGAAGGAAGATCTGTCTGTACGAGCCTGAACTTCTCCAGGATTTAGCATTTAAGGCAATTACTGCACTACTCCTTCATGCTTCATGTAGGGGAAGCTCTTAGATAATTATCAAGTTCGGAGGGAAAAACACACAACTAGGAAATGTGTGGATTTTTAAGATGTGTTAGAGTGCTTCCCAGGAAAGCCCATGGCTTGGGCAGGGCTCCCAGGGCATGGAGGGGATTTGGTAATGAAGGATTTGTACTCAGTGCACTGAGACCCCCATTGTTAGAGTTTGTGTGGAGGGTGGTCTCAAGCACCACTGCTGATACGCGCGTCCATCAGTGGTCTCTGATTTCTCCCTGAGGAAGCAGGAATTTTTGAGATCAGCACTTTAGCAAAGCTCTCCAGTAGGAATGGCGTGATGATGTACAGTGCTGTGAAACCTAGAATTTGAACGTGCAAGGTTAATAAACACCAGCAAGTTAGCATAACTCACAAATTAAAGGCCCCAATTTTCACAGTCAGGCTGCGAGATCTAATTAAGGCTGCTGGTGCAATTCAGTGTTTGGAGAGTTCTGCCTTGTTTAATTTATCCATGGATTTTGCTACCTTCATTTTTTTTTTAAAGTAACAAAGGAATATAAAGCAAGACAGACCTTTTCCTCAGGACCGAATCCATGCAGCAGAAAGCTGTGGTTCCTCCATGGTTTGCAGTGTATTATTACTTCTCACTGGTTGTTTTCTGGGTAATAGAGGAAGCTGCTGGCTTTTTTTTATCTCCATCATCTCTTTGAACAATGTCAAAGACACCTAATGACTACAATGAATGGTTTGCTGTTATAAATATGAATATTATGAAGTATAATGGGCACATCACCGTTATCTTGGTGGCATGTGCCTTGGGCTGAGTGATGGACCTGCAGGGCACAGTGGTACATCTGGCAGAAGGATTAAACACCCTAAAGTCACACTTTGTTTCCAAATAAATGAGCAGCAAATTGCAAAGCCCACATGGGATGAGGCTTTTGGGTGCTCCTGCTTAGCCAGATTGCTGGGATATTTCTGGTACACCATTGCTTTCTCCTGGTGATGGAAAAACAGTGAAAAAAGGGAATTATTTAGGCAAATTCGTGTTGGATTCTTAGAGCACTTCCACCCTGGGAAGCTAAGTGTTTGCATCTTAGGCCCTTTGGATACCAGACTCATTAGATTGCAGTGTGCCCAGAAATGCTCTGCACTGGAAGAAATTCTTCCCTGTGAGGGTGGGCAGGGCACAGGTTGGCTGGAAAAGCTGTGGCTGCCCCATCTCTGGAATTGTTCTAGGCCAGGTTGGACAGGTCTTGGAGCAGCCTGGTCTAGTGGAAGGTGTCCCACGGTCTTTAAGGTCACTTCCAACCCAAGCCATTCTGTGATCTGTGCAAAGTTGTGTCACAATAAGCCCTATTTTAGCCTCCAGGCAACCAAATATCAGCTTTGAAGTACAAACTAAGTATTTTGAGCATGACCTCTATACGTGCAGTAACTAATTGCTTTTAGCTGGTAGAGAACTGGTTCCTCATAGCAGGATTAGGGTTTGGCAGCCCCTTTTCCTGGCATTTAATGCCCTGCTCGACCTGCCCTAAGCCATTCTCCACACAGATCACCCTGGTATCTGCTGTGCTGGAGCAATTGCGAGCCCTGCAAGGGACAAAAAAGCCCAGTTTTACAGAAAGACTCTGTCATGTTGCTGTTCATCTGAAGAGCTGTGTGAGTGATGGGAAGTGTTCACTGTGAGCTCAGGCAGCATCTGCTTGAGGGGCTCCTCTGCCCACCCAGGGACTGATGCAGCCAGCTCACCGTGGGGGCGCAGCCCCTCTCCTGCCTCGCTCAGCCAGTTGTTCTCAAAAACCAATTTCAAGTGGTTTCCTGCTTTGCTGCTTTTCTCCTGTTGGCTGGGCATATGCTGAGAGAGCTGGGGGATTCATCACACAAGGTTTATTTGATGTGAGACACTCAGGTCCTTGTTTTTACTGAAGGAACTAAATATCTTGCATCAGGTTTTTGAGCACCCACTGCTCCAGATGAAATCAGTGAGGAGCTGCATCCACTTCAAGTTTCAGAGCCCACTTAGCTTTGATTTGCATTTGGTATCTAGGGCAAACTCTGGGAAGTGTCTTATTTCATCCAGTCTCACTGATGTCTGTGATTTTATCAGAAAATCTCATGGTATTTGGCGTGTTTTTCCTTAATGTCCCAGCTTTTACCATCAATTGATCATGTCAGAACTGAGTCACTCAGTTAAAAATAAAAGCTTGTGTCCCCTGGAACGTTGAGTAACAGTCAGAAAAACACAGAAGCTGCAAGAAAAAGGGAAGAGAAATTGCAAGACTCCAGAACTTTCCATTGCAGACATCTTGTAAGGGTTCCCTTGGCCAAAAAACAGAGGGGTTTGGTTTGATAGCAATGTAGGAGAGCAAATGATACGGGTGCTGGAGGGGCTTCTGGATGTTTCCATCTGATTTGGAAAGACAGGCTGTCCAGCTCTTCCTGGTTTTATCAGAGGTGAGTGATAAAAATGTTGGGTTTATAAAAGGTAAGCGATGTTTTATCAAAGCAGGGACAAAGTGAGAGAGTGACTGTGGTCATGGAGTCCATAGCAGATGTGGGGGAGCTCTTCTGGTCCAGCCCTGTCGGGTGATGTTTGTTCCACAGGTGAAGTGTTTATGTGAGCTCTGTACCAGTCCCTGGAGCAAAAGCCCTTAAAATGGAAAAATACAAAACATCTGCACGAGCTCGAGCATTTTTCACTCCAGTCATGGAGTGGCCACCCTGGGATGGGACTCACTGGGAAGGCAGACAGGACAGTGGGGTGGAAGTGAGAGAGATCTCTTCTTGAGCATCTTTTCCTGTTGGAGGGGGAACAGGACAGAGGGCTCTGAGGGGTTTGGAGCAGGGAGTGGGATCCAGGGCTGGAGTGGGCTCAATGTGGTACCCAAGGCACATCCCATCCCAGTTGGCCACCAGAGCAGAGCACTGCTCATTTGGCATGTTTGCAGAGCTGGAACGTGCACTTTGGGAGGGGCCTCCCCTTCAGCATCAGTGTTTCGTACGGCTCTGGAGGCTGCTGTACCCACAGTTCCCCCGGCACTGTTTGTGAGAACCAGGCATCTGATAAATGTTTGGCCTAAGCTGCCCTTCCCATTTTCCATTTCTTTCCTTTCTCTCTCTGCACACCCAGTGCCATTTCTCCCATCCCCAGATGGATGGAAGAGCTCTCTGCCTGTGGCTCTCCCATCCCTGCGTTGGCTCCCCGCGTGTTCACGTCATGCAAGGAGGAAAATTGCCTTTAAATACACCAAGTCATGGTGGTTTCCCACGTGGACGCTGCCCTTTTGTCCACAGCCGTGACTGCAGCTTGGGGCAGACTGTTCTAATTACAGCTTTGTAATTGCAGGCTGCACTCAGGCATCCCAGTGAGGGGCCAGGCCTGGCAGGGCTATTCCTCGGAGAAATGCCGGCCCTGGCCTTCCAACGCCACAGGGAATGGTTGGGAATACTTCTCTTCCCTCTTTCCCTGCCCCAGCGTTCCTCTGGCTCCGCAAACTCTAACTTTTACACCCAGGGAGGAACAGTCTTTGTTATCTGCCACGAGGTGAAGGTGAGAGGTTTTGGGGTCATCCAAGCCCAGGTGATTTCCCTCCCTGATCTGCAGTAAGAACCCGTTATTATGCAGCTTGAAAACCTACAGGCAGCTTATGCACCTACCTCGTGCTGCAAACTCATATCTTATTTATTGTCCACCGTTTAAATTAAGTCCCATTTACTGTGGCTTCAAGGCATCTCTTCCCCCTTGAATCTCTGTTTCCAGTTATTTCCCCCCAGATGTCATTAGCTAGTATTTGCCAGGTTGCATCTCATTTTGTTTTCTGTCTTTTTGCTTAATAACAAAAATCATAAGGGGTCACTTTGAGGCGGTGGAACTAATGAGCAATCATGAATATTATGGAAGCTTGAAAAATTAAGGAGATGAAATCTTTCTCATGCCACATGCTAATGAAAGCCCAGCATGTGTCTGTTTTCAAGATAATCCTATTGCTGGACTGACTGAAATATCATTGTGAGTGCTTTCTTCTAAATATATGTATTCTAAATATCTATACATTTAGCTCTCCGTGAAATTGGAGTTATTCTGCTTTTCATGCACTCACGTATGAAATAGATTAGATGGATGCTTGTAAAATCTTATTAAGCTGCTGTTGCTTGACATTTTGTGCAGCTGATGGAGTGATAATCTGGAGTAGGCAGCAGAGCAGGCACTTGATGGACTAAACCTCCTGCCCACAGCCAGCTAATGCCTCTCTCCAGAGCAGTGCCCATGATGCCAGATGGGGACTCAGTAGCCTGCTGGTCTCTAAGAAGCTGAGTACAAAGGACTTTTAAACAAATCTTGGAGAGTGGCCATATTGATGGCCCTATCAGAAATATTTGCCTTTGCCAGGGCACCGTGCTAGTGGGAGCACAGCTGTACTGGGATGGAGATGGAGATGCTGTGTGAGCCTGAGCTGCCACTTAGTGCAGTTTCCAGCAATCACTGAGTGATTCCTCAGTGTAATTGGGTGGGTTTGTGGCACTTAGGTGGTTAACAGGTTATTCCTGCAGTGGGCCTCACAAGCTGTCACAAGGCTCTTCAAACGCTGCAGACTTCAGCTCACGGGACCACCATAGGCTCCTCGTGGGCAGGGGAGGATGAAACAAAACACAAGGGAAGAGCTTTTCTCTGCATGACCCTGTCTCTGTGCTTTGGGTGACTTTTATTCACTTCATGGACTGAGTAAAGTCCCAGTCTGAGCTCAGCTGGAATAAACATCTGTGGCTGAATAACTGCACTAATGCAGGGAACACATGATGAAAAGTGAGGATTGTGAGCTGGGATTTTTTTGGATTCAGTGTAAGGAAAATTCTCTCCCCAGAATGAATGGCAGCTATTCATATCAATGAGAGGAGAGAGAAGGAGTCAGGACAATTTTACTAACCTTTAGTAAGGCTCCCGATCTATTTATAAATTGGCCTCCATGTGTCTCTTCGCTTTCAGCGAAAACAGATGGCAATAGTTTAGTTCAACTATGTTTTTTCTTTAATGCACTAAAACCATTATAGACTTTGGTGTTGGTTTTACTTCAGTAAGATGCTGATGCTTAATGTTGCTGCAGCTCGGTCCCCTCCTCACCCCAGGGTTCTTCCTTGGGAATGCCCTCCTCACCAGCCCAGGACATGCAGACCTCTCCTCCTCCTCCTGAAGAGCCCTTCCTGTCACATCTGGTCAGAGCTTCCCCTTTGCTTCTCACTAACCCTTTTACCTGCGTCATTGTCCTTCGGCTTCACTTTTCAGTGGATCACTTTCCTTTACCTCCTGAGTTTAAGTTGCATTTGAAGGACATCAGCCCCCATAAGAATGAATGCAGAGGGCTTAGCACCTCTGAGAGCTCCACCAGCACTGGAGGAGATAGTGGGTTCCTCCTGTGTCTCTGTCTTTCCAGCTTCAGGGAGTTGTCAGCTTGAAATAGTCACTGTTAGTCCAAGCAGATAATTCCTGCTTATTCCCCCAAGAACAGGTCCCTTGATGCTGCTCTGACTCCCTTTAACAACAGCTTTAACATTCTAAATGAACTCTAAATATAAACCTCTTTTTATTAGTAAGATATCAAAAAGTGTCTGTTCAGAACATCCCAGTAATGTCCCTGTTTTGTCCAGTGAAGCTGCTGGATGGAGGCAGTGTGGCAGTGCAGGATGTGGTCACCGTGGCTGGGGTGGGACATGATGCCACTGGTGTGGTTTATTGACATTGAGGAAAATCTTTAACTCCAGACTTTATATAAATAGTTGCTGGGGGGTGGGAGGAAGGTGTTTCAGTAATATATTGATCTGGATTCTCAGAAATCACCAGGTGAAATCTCTGACCTGTTCTCTGTCTCTGGCACCCATAATGATCAATTTGGGCCCTAAAGGCTGTGATGCTGCTCTCATGTACCTTCCTGCAGTGCACTTTATTGGCTTCAAAGGTTCCAATTGTTCACTTATTTTTTTTTTAATTTTTCATGTCTATCCATGTTCTTTATGGTACAGAAGATGATTCATACAGCTCCTGATTAATCCTGTGTACCAAACTCTTCCTCTGATGGAGAGAAAGGCCACCACTTTCTGTTGTACCTTTGATAGACCTTTATTGCATCTTTTTGTACCAGACTGTAGTTTGACATATTATGGGGAAGTTTGTGAGAAGGAAAGGTTTCTGCTTAGTTCCTGAGATAATTTTCTCTGGAATTATATTCCAGGGGGCTTCTCTTGATATTTTACATCTCATGAGGCTGACCCCTTTGGTTTCGTGGCATATGTGTGTTACAAACACTCTTTGCATAAAAGCTTTGGAAATGCTCTGAAGCCCGAGACTGCAGCAAGGACCAAATCCGTGTGATGTTGTCATAACAACAAACAATAATTTGAAATGCAGATTTTTCATCTTTACTCTTTGGTTGTGATTGAAAGCTGTGGAAAATGGGGGATTTGCTGCACTGAGATTGTGCCTATTAGAATAAGAAGGTGATAATGGGAGTTGGTAGGATGCCCAAGGGATCAGGAGTATGATTTATGAATACTCCTAAACCATAATACTTATAAACCAAGATTTAGTTGTGTTTCTGTGGTGGCTTATCCAGCTATTTCTGTTCAGCCTGTAAGACTGGTGTGACCACTGGGTAAGCTCTGGGATCTCTGGAACAAACAGTTTTACTGCAGATAAAGCCCAAACTTGCGACCCTCTGATAAACCTGTGAAAATTACAGCGTCTTTGGTGTGTGTTTCCAAACAGGTGTTTCATCCCTTTGAGCAGATGAATGGAATTTGCTGGGTTATTTACAAATAGCTTTCACTGCTAAAAAGCAGTGTTTTTGTGAGGAAGAAGCCGTGTGATTCCCCATGTCTGCCGCTTCAGAAGCCGCCCTGCTCCTGTCCCCTGCCTTAGTGCCCAGCTCAGCTCATCGCACCAGTGTTCTCCACGTCTCTCTGTGAATCCACAGCCATTCTCCCCCTGTCCTGCCATCCTGAATCCACGGCGTGCAGCCCTTCTTCCAGATGTGTGTGAATCACTTTTACTCAAATTATGCCAGATTTTGTGTGCTCCTTTGCACCATGTGATGCAGGGTGCACTAACCACAGCAGTGCCTGGGGAGGGAGGGGTGAAGGTCCAGCCTGGTGCTCGGCCACTGCCTCACTTTAATATTTTATATCCAGATAAGAGACAATCACACCCTGCACGTGAAATCCAGCCTGTTTCCTCTGCCCTTTCTGGCTTGATTCACACTCCCTTTGTTACTTTCTATGTTTCACGATGCCTCAAATGTCAGAAACCTTGATAGGTTTTGTGATTTTCTTGGTCGTTCGTATCTATCCTCGCTCTTTTTTAGTACTAATATCTCTGAGAAGCCAACTCATTTCCTGAGCTTTACACAAGGGTTTTTTCTTTTCCTTTTTTATTCCTAATCTTCATTTCCTTTATCTGTCCCTGTCCATCCTCTTTCCATTCCCTCATTTCTGCTGTTCCTGTTACACCAGCACTTTCCTCAGTCTGCCTGGGTAAAATCCAGTCATTTTGATTTTTATAAAAGAATAAGCATAAATAAAGTGAATATGCTTGGTATGTCAACACAGGCACGATTTGTTCTGAGCAGTGTAAATATTCTTGAGGTCTCCGAGCCCTTGAAATGAATCTTTTACCCTTTGGAAAAAAGGTGCCGGTCGCACTGTTTGGTGCTCCGGGGAGTGCTGGGCCAAGCAGGAGAAGCACATCAGCAGCCTGCAGCTATTTCAGACATATGTTGGCAGCATCACTTATAGAAACAGCTGTTAGACATAAAAAAGATAGGGAAAAAATGAAAGTGCCAATTATTTCTAGTGGCAGGTGCAATCTCCAGAGCTGCAGAGATTTCTGCTTGTTCCAGATAACTCTCTCCACTTTGGATGTCTTTTTTGGAACCTCTTTCAATACTGCTTTGCTGGGGAGTGGTGGAAGAGGCTGGTGGCTCTGGACAGCTGTGTGAGGCTTAGGGCTGCCACCCCTCTGCTCCCCCTGAGATGCTCCACGCTGGACTTGCACCCCAGGAATGTGACTATTTAACTACCTTAATGATAATTCTGCAATTTATGTTTAGGACAACACACTGCCGTGTCTGTTGCAGCAAGTGCAGTGGTTTCATTAAGAGATTTTGTATGCTGAATTATACTCTGCATTTTATTGCATGTGGTGGAATTCCTCCCTCCTCCCTCCCCTGCCTGCAGGGTCACAGTTGCAGCCCCTCTCTCACCCATCTCTCTTAGCAATACCAAGGCAACACATTCTCAATATTTCAGCAACATCTATTTGCTCTGTCAGCAATCCAGTCTCGCTGTGTCTCCAGAGGCTAATTCAGTCTCTTTCAATGATTTTTTTTAGTATNAGAAAAAAAAAAAGGAAAAAGGGTATTTTGTCTTCAGCCCTAGTGCAATTTCTATTTTATGTCTGGTGCTGATCCTCTACAATCCCTGCAGGGACTCTCCCTTTGCCTTATGCCCTGTTTGCTTCTGTTTCTGATGGGTCAGGGCCTTCTTCCTGCCCTGATTATTTCTGGACCTCCCATTCCATTGCAGGGGCAGGAGTTGGGCTTGATGATCCTGATGGGTCCCTCCCAACTCAGCATATTCTGTGATTCTCACACCCTGCACCATTATACATCTATTTATTGCTACATAACTCCAGGGCTTAACTATTTACTTTGCCCTGTTTCCTATCCTTCTGTGGCCTCCCTAATAACTTCAATTTAAAGCTTTTTGTTTGTTTGTTTTTGCTATATTTTTCCCTTCAGGAGCAAATCACACACCTTGAGTAACAAGCAGTGTTGGGTTTGTGTTGCGTGAGGTAATGGTCAGGTCAGGGGGCTGGGAGCGTGTGCCTGTGTGTTAACCAAGGGACTCATTCACACGTGGGTGTTTCATCCCAGAGGAGGAAATGGGTGAATGAGTTCGATCAGCCACAGAAAAAGAAAAACTCGACAGGTTTAAGATTATGAAATACCTAAAATGCACTTACTCAGCAGGTTGTGTTCACAGGCAGATCCCATCCAGACCTGAATTTGTATTTGTGAAGCAAAATGTCTCCTTCTCCCCGTGAGTAAGGCATGTGAACTTCTGCAGCCCTTCTCCAAAGGCCTGAACACATGGGCCATCGTTGGTGCTCTGTGCAGTTTTACTCCATCTGTGTTAGGGAAATGGGTGTATTTTTCAGTGGAATAAACCAACATAAAATCCCAACACAAACAATACAGGTCGAGATGTTTATATTCCTGTTAGTGGTACAAAGTAAATACTAGGCTTCCCATTAAGGCTTGTTTTAAACTGAAAATGTGTGTTAAAAAGCCTAACTGGTTTATTTACAAGCAGTTTGATAACACATCTTAAACCACATTCTTATTGCAGATAGGATCAGAGAGAGAGTGTTTTACAACTGGGTCTGTGCTCCTCTAGCACTTCACCTCCCAGGAGCAGATCAGGCAGCAATTAGTAATTCCCTTACTGTTAATTCCTGGGTCAAGGGTCAGTGTTTTCTGGGAGCTGGGCATTAAGAGGGGGATACCCTGGAGGGGCTCACAGCTTGCCTAAACGTTCTGTAAGGGCAGCAAGAGTATGAGAAACAATGCTTGGGAAAATAGCTGTTTTTCTAATAAGTTCCAGGAATGTATCTGAATTTTGGTGCTTTGTCCTCAAAACAGAATTTGCATTTGGTTTCCTGCCCGGGCTGTGTTTGATCCCAGCTTGAAGCACGGTGTGGCTGTGGCAGCCGAGCCCAGCTCAAGGGAGCCCAGGGCTACTCTGCTTCATCCGCCTCTCTCTTAACAGTCCCTCTCTCAGCATTTTGCCCTTTTCCATGTGATCAAGCCCCCTCTCCAGAGCTTCCTCAGAGTTTAGGGAAGAGTCCAGGTTAGTAGCTCTGAAAACTGGAGGGGTTTTTGTCCTGAAGCAGCAGAATTGTGTATTTCCTTGTGCCAGCTGAGCTAGGCGTTTGGACAGGCAGCGCTCCACAGGGAGAGGAAACAGGGGACCTGTCGAATCCTTATTTTCCCTTGAAGTGGAGATACATAGAGAGCCATCCACTGGGATCACAGGCTGGCTTTCCACTGTTGAAAAAGCCGTGGATAATCCTGGCTGGATCAAAACCCATGGCCAGAGCTGCAGTTTTTCCAGCTGCTGAAGGCTGCTGCAGCTAATCTGCTTTTGGGAAATACCTGCCCTTTTAACTCCTTGCTGTGTGCTGTGTGCTACTCGTGTGGTGTTGTGTTGGCCAAAGAGGACTCACAGTGTTCCCTAATCTGTTTCAAGTAGCATCAGAAGTCACTGAGAGCCACTTCACAGGCAGCTGTGAAGAATTTTTAATGATTTTAATAATTTTTTATAATTTTAATAATTTTAAAATGAGAATTTTTAATTCCCCTCCTTGCAGCATGAGGTGTTTTCTGCCTGTATGGCTCTATTATGATGCTAAATAGTCTTACAATGGTGGATTTTTATGCTTTCATCATTTTACATCAAGTACAGTGTCATCACTTCGGTGGCAGAACATGGACAGGGTTGGAAAGTCCTGATCGCCTGTGCAGCCACAGAATGCTCTGCAGTTATTGGGGTTTCACAGAGTATCTCTGGCAGTGCTGGTAAGTCTTGGGCTTCTGCAATTGAAATAATTTGTTCATCATTTGAAAGAGATCAGGTTTTGATTGGATGTGAAGAAGAAATTCTTCCCTGTGACAGTGGTGAGGCCCTGGCACAAGGTGCCCAAAGAAGCTGTGGCTGCCCCATCCCTTGAAGTGTCCAAGGCCAGGCTGGACAGGAGTTGGAACAACCTGGGATGGTGGAATTTCTCCCTGCCCAGGGCATTGGGTTGGATCACGATGATCTTTAAGGTCCCTTCCAACCCAAACCATTCTATGATATTTCCATCCAGCCAGAGAGAAAACCCACTACTTTTAGGCTCTTTTGTTCTCAAAGGTGTAGCTGAGCTGCTAACAGAAAATTCCTTGCATGGGCCTTGGAGTGCAGGAGGTTGGGCGAGTTGCAGGTTGGGGTCTCACGGTGCTCTCATGCACTTGTATCAGGCAGCCCTGGGCACCACATTTGGAGGAGACAAGCGTCAATGCGTCATTTGTCTGTCAGTAATTTGGGCAGCATCACAGTTCCTTTTAATCAGCTCTTTAAAGACTTCATGGCTGGTGGTCAGACTGCCACTGCAGATTCAATGGAGCAGTTTACTCTTCAGCCTCTCATCGTGCCTGAATCTATTGCACGATGTCGTCTGAGGGGGTAGGACAGAGTTGTGATGTGTGTCTGCAGGTCCACAGGGGTTGGACGTACATCCCTCTCTCTCTGACACTTTTGCACTGGCACAGGGTGATGCAAATCTTCAGGGAACATCAGATTTTTGTTGGAGATGAAGCTGATGCAGTATGGATACAGCAAAGGACAGGGTGCACCTTCTCCTCTGGTTTCCACTGGGCTTCTTGTGAAGATGGTCAGCCCATCATAAAGAAAAAAGCCAGGAATAGGATAGTCTTATCCACCTCTATCACATGTGCCAGGGAACACATTTTGTTTTGACTTGATGGACTTTATTATTGTTATTGTCATCATCATCACTCACTACAATTACCTGAAAGGAGGTTGGGAGGGGGTAGGTGGGGTGGGTCAGTCTCTTCTGCCATGTCTCAAGTGAAAGAATGAGAGGAAATGGCCTTCAGTTGTGCCAGTGTTCAGATTATATATTAGGATGTTTTTTCCCTGAAAGAGTGTTCAGGCATTGGCATAAATTGCTCAGAGAGATGTTGGAGGCACCATCTCTGGAAGTGTTCAAGAGGCATCTGGATGCGGCTCTTGGGGATGTGGTTTAGGGGTGATTATGGTGGTGTTGGGTGACAGTTGGAGTTGATGATCTTGAACCTTGATGATTCTGTTATTATCTTTATTATCATTATTAATGTTATAACAACCCTTAATCTTCTGGCAGTCTTTAGTACTCCTCAAGGGAGAGAACAAGAGATGCTCTGAGGGCTTCCTGGTGGGAAAATATCAGTGTGACACCGAATTCCCCTGTTCCTGGAAGATTCCATAGCAAAACAGGTTGTGAAAGCTGAAGCAAGACAACTGCTCCACTGTTTTTGCTGGAGTATTTTTCTCTGCCTTGCCATCAGAGCTCCATGAAAACCCAGGTTTGGAACCAAAATTGGGTTCTGAGCCTCAACTTGGAAAATACTCAGATCAGTGACCTGTGTGATGTTCCAGCTATGTGTGTCTCATCTTGAGATTGTAAAACACAAAACCACATCTATTGCTTGCAGTCAGGCTACCTAAGTAATTTCCACCAAGCCCTTAATGGTGAGGTCTCTTTTCATCAGGAGATTATGGGAATGTGCTGCAGCTGCTCCCTGCAACATGGGTATAAAAGGCTTTTCTATAAAAGCAGTGAAGCCAACATGCACTTGGGATGATGTTGTAATCCAGGCAACGCCTACTGGAGGTCCAGACTCAGCTCTGGTATTGAAACAGCTCTTACTCCATTGTGAAGGTATGTTGGAATTGTCTCTACATTTTTCAGGACCAGCACAAACTTTTCACTTTGGGGTTGCCATGTTAAGCAGAATGACTGCAGTCTTCCTGCAGCTGAAAAGCTTAATTTCTCTCAATAAAACAAAGGCCCAAGTCCTGTTTCTCTGATCCTGGGCTATTTGGCAGCATGCTGGATATCACTCTATTCACAGGAGATGTTATTACCAGGAATACAAGGAGGTTATTATTACTCATACTCAGCCTGGGTTTTGATGGGTCTCTCCAGGATCCATTTCCATTCACTGTTTATTTTCATTAGTGGTTTGAATGATCTAAGAGATGATCCAGTTCCAACACCTGCGACTGATAGAGGTAGTGGTAAAGCNACAGCACTGGTAATTATGGGGTGGAAGCTGTTTCAAGCCGTCTGGGGGGCAGGATTGTGGCTCAGGTTGACCTTGGGTCATTGTATTTCTGCTCTGCAGAAGATGAAATTCAGTACTAGGGGTAGCAAAGTCTTTCTCTTAGCGGGGCAAAATCATCTCTGCAAAGTGGGGAACAATGACCTTTGCTGAAGTGTGTGCTACAAATGTTTGTGGTTTATCATGGGTCATGATAACGACATCTGGAGCTTTGTAGACCTCAACGGGTAGTTTCAGGTTGTGATTGGAGTCTCCTGGGAGCCTTGGATCTCCTTTGAGGCATCTTTAGGACATGAATAAGAAGGATACAATGAAAATTGTGAAGGTCCACCCACTGAAAAATGGTTGCAAGCTTTTTTTTTGGACTCTTGAGATATATTTAGGGATTTTTATTTATTATTTAGCAGCATTGTTGGTGTATGAAGGATATTTTCATGAGGTGCCTGGTGGGCCAGTGCTTCTTTTGGAATAAGACAACTTTTACTGCATTTCTTAGCTTTAGCCTGTTAGAGAAGGCCTCATTTAATCATGGCAGGACTGACCCTGTCATTAGGCAAGTCCATCTTTGTTAGGTTTTCACCAGAATAAAATAGTATCTGCCCGCATAACAGATTCCCTTTCAATCAACTACTGCAAAGCCACTTGTGAAGGCTCTCGTTCAAATAAATTCTTGGCAGAGCCCTGGATAATGAGATTTCCATTGAATAAGTTGTTAGCAGAGCACCTTTTAACTCCATTCAGAGAGTTAGAGAGGAACCCTGGGAGTCAGGACTCTCCAGTTTGGTCTCTGGTGGTGTCATGAGGTGAGCAGCCTGTCTGTCTGTCCTCACCATGTCTGCAGGACCACTCTACCCTCACCTCCACACTCAGGCTCAGATGGGGATTGGAAATTCTCCCCAAATCATCAAAACATATCAAGTGTGATGACATGACTGTTGGGGACTAGCTCTTCTGTCCCCATGAGCTGAAGATGGTTCCAGGTTTACTGTTTGATAGGTGAAGTGGGGTGACTTTGAGTATAAACTTTTTGGATAGCATCTCTCTATATACCTTCTTTAAAACTGCTCCTTCCTGTATTTCTGAAGTTACTCGGGATTATTCCCTCATTTGTGTCCTGTCTGAAAAGGTGGTAGCAAGTGTCCAGGCACTGCAAGCAGAACACACCTCTTTCTCCTCCCAGGTATCTTTTGCCTGTTATTCCAGCCTCCCATCTGAGTTTGGGATTAGGAGTGGTCAGCTTTCATGCTGCAAATCTTTGTAATGGGATTAAGCGGATAAAGACATGTAGAAAATGATTAGTGCTCTCCTGGGAGCCGTTAATGGTTTGTAAAGTTCCTCACAGCAGCAACACCTACCGAGCTGGGCTGTGCAGGAAGAAACTTGCACTTCCTTTAATACTAATTTTAGAGAGGCTGTGGCTCTCTGGGTAATGAGTATTGATTCCTCAGAGATCTGCTGAGAATTAGCAAGCAGGTAGATTTAATCAGAAGTGGGATTCTGGTGGTAGTGCAGATAATACATAGAAAATCACACATTTCATTAAGTTTTCTAGGGGATGAAGACAGACATGGAAGATGAAAAGCCTCAATTCCCCTTTCCTTGGATCCTGTGCTTCCCTCTGCTCTGCAGGATCAAAAGTAGCATCTTCCAGGCAATAGATCTTTGGGGTAAACTGGCCTCAAATTCCCCTAGGTGATGTCTCAAAAATTTCTCCAGCTACATCAAGACAACCTGCGGGGGCTGCACTGGGTCATCAGCACTTCAGAGCATCATCTACTGCAGGTTCAGGGCTACCCAGTGCAAACCAGTACATGTAGGACTGCAGTGGGGAGAAAGAGCTTCTCCACAAAGACTTTATTTCCTGTTCCGAATACTGCAGCAACGAGCTCTTTCTCTGAAGGCTCCAAAGCATCCTGGTCTGCTGTAGATAACAGCTGCAGGATTAACCTTCCCCCAGAGGGAATCCCTTCTCTTGCTCTGAGGTTTTGGTGTTTGGCACCAGCTGCTCTGCGACGGGTGAGATCCACACTCGATCCTGTTTGTGCTGCAGCCAACTGAAATGTAGAATATTCATGGAGAGTGTCAGAAATCTGTGTCTGTCTGAGTTATTACTGTGCTGGCTGGGAATTACAGCTGAGCTCAGGCAGAGGAACAGGGACCCCCTCTATCCTGACAACTTCATCAGGCTCAGCGTTGTGTGTGCTTTGAGTAGATACTGTGTGGAGCTCTGTCACCTTCTGAAGGGAAGCCTGATTATTCCAATTGAATTTGGATATCGTAATGGTTTACACTTTTTTATACTCTCTGTGGTGAAGGATGAACACACAGGTAAATCATGGGATATCCTGAGTTGGAAGGGACCCAACAAGGATCCTTAAGTTCTTGTAACTTGGTGAAGAGGGAAAGGCTTTAAAATTCTTAAAAGTTGCCTTATTGGAAACACTAAACTCAAGTGCAAGGAATGAAAAGAGCAACGATGGCCAAGGGTGAACAGACAAAAATAAACCTCATCCTTCCAGGCTGGGACCCTAATGCTGAAAGCAGAAGCCCCTTGAGGAAATTACATGGCTGGCTGCCAAAGGAGGAGGGAATGGAGGGAAAAAGCGGGGAAAGGGAGTGATAAATCCGTGCCCAGTGCACTGCTCCTTCTGCTGTTTTGATGGGTGAATAACAGATAAGGGGATTGGATACAGTTTTCCTGAGAAAAAGGAACTTTTAAAGTCAAGTTTAATGTGTTCGGCTTTAATAGCCATTCTTTAGTCCATACCTGGAGTGTCCAGCACTGCAGTGTCTCATCCTCCTTAGCCCAAGGTGTGATTCTGTGATCAAAGTGCAGCTTTAAACCACCCTGTAGCAGCAAGTGAGTTGTTTCTCAGTATCATTTTCTGGTAACGCTTTTCTCTCTTGGTGTAGGTCTGTGATTCCATCCATCCTTGTAGAAGGCAACAATGCAGGTCACATCAAATCATGCCTTTTCCTTCCTGCATCCCCACTAGGAAATGGCCTGTAAATCTCTTCTGAGTTTTCTTTTTCATTGATCCTGTAGTTTAAAATCACTTTGTAATGAAACTTTTTAGGACTTCAGTTCATCATGATCTTTTGTTAAAAAAACCAAACCAACCTCCTCCTATGCTATGTAACTGCCAAGACCTAATTGCCTCGGCACTTACTGTCTCTGGACCATGGGAAATTCAATCCAGTGGGGCAAAACAAAGCCCAGCAAGTGTCCCTAAATGTGTGTCTGTGTTAGAACTCCCCTCTGGATTTGTTGCTGTTCTCCCAAGTAAATAATTTGTCCAAGTACGTTTCTGGAGCTGCACTGGCACAGAAAGCATGTGGGAAGATGCTGCTTCCAGGAGGCTTATGTGGCTGAAGAAGGGTTTATATCATGAAAATCTCTCTCTTTCAGAACTGTTCAAATGTCATCACAAACAGCAGACAATCAGACAATCAGTGCTCCAACTCGGAGCTGTTCGGGTGTAGCAGGATAATTCCCAGTGGCCAACTTTCCTCTCAGTTTCTAGGCTGACTCTCAGCGTCTGTTGCGTGCAGCACGACTTTCTGAGTAATAAGAGATGATTTACTTTATGTCATATCTAAGCTTTGATGAGCTCTAAGGTGAATCTTCAATAAATTAAATATTTTTCAAGAACACAGAGCTACATGCAAAGCTAAACACCCAGACCCACCCTGGGTTTGCTGCCTGCCAAGCTGTTGGCTCTCAGAGTGTCAGTCCCTCAGCAAAATGTTGTCCACTACACAGTAATGAGCTTAGTTGCTGCTTAAATATCCAGAAATTTGTATTATATTTCATATTTTTATTTTACTAAATACTTATACACATACATATTATATATTTGTTACATGATTTATACAGCACATTTATTATATTTATTTGGTATAATATATGGTATTAAATACTATTTGCCCAGGCATAGATGTCACTCTTGGAGTGACATTTTGCTCTTTATAGCTGGTGTGGCTTCAACATCTGCCCTTTTGGTTTTTGGTATCTCCCTTTTCCTGTGAAAGTTCCTATATTCCAGTCACTTTTTGATCTTCCCAGCATAAACTGAGCAGATTAAATTATTCAAGTCTGGCTGGCTCCTGAGTAATATTTGCAGGATCAGGCCTCAGATACCTTCTCTCTTCCTTCCCGTCATATCCATGCTGGGGCAGTGTGTGCACGGGGTATCCATGGAATCACAGGGCACTTTAGGTTGGAAGGGACCATCGTGATCCTGCAGTTCCAGCCCCCAGTTCTGGGTGGGTTAACAGGGTGGCAAATTAAAGTACAGGAATTGATGTGCTGTGTACATGTCGAAGGATCAGCCTCTTCCTCTGTGTGCTTGTACATCCAGATTAGGCGTGTTACAATAAATCAATGGACTCAGTTTCTCTGGAGTTACTGGAGGTAAGGCAGGACTGCAGGAACGGAGAAAGCTGAGCGTTTATCACTCTGTCATCAGTAAACATTGCAAATGACTAATTAGACAGAGAAATGTCCAGGACATCTTTGGATTATAAGGTTGTCAGATTCTTCAGCCTCTCTGAACTGCACTGGGCTGCTCCAGCCGGGAGCATCTTATTCCTTGGCAGCGCCGCCAGGCCAGGGGTTTTCAACCCTTCAGCCTCCTCTGTGCCAAGGGTGGGGTGTTTCTCATTCCATCAGTTCTCAGGCACACTGCGATTTTTGAAATTCAACAACTTGAAAAATATCTCAGAAAACAGCACTGATTTGGAATTAATCACAATTTTAATTTGACAGAGAACGATGCCACTCTGCTCCCTGTGACGTCTCCTCTCCCCACCCACCCACGGAGCCCGCTGCAGGGTGTCTGAGGGAAATGAGACGTGCAGCCTGCTCTGCCTGGGAAAAGCCTATTTAAGTGATCAACCAGAGACTTGGGTGGAATATTAGGCAGCAAAACAGGTTTTCTAGAAAATGAGATTGCCCCTGGCACTGGTAAATCCATTCAGACATTCATGGAAGTCAGGTGGATATGGTGACATTTGGGAGGCAATGGGTATTTTTCTTTCTTAATAATTCTTTTATGGAGAGACTATAAATTAAGTCGTTTTCAAACACAGAACCTGAGCCTGCTCTTGTTGTAACTTCCTACCTGTTTTGATGTCAGTTATAATAGAGGGAGCTTGGATGTCATTTCTGAAATGACACTAAAATCCAAGCATCTTTCCTGCTTTCTGCTAGAGTTCATGCACATGGGGAGTAACTGGCTCTGCTCCATCTGATGTTTTAATGGGGGGAGAAGAAGCAAACTGATGTTTTACCCAGGCCAGGGGGTGATGAGGACATCTCTTGGGAAGGATCCTCATCCTGGCAGTGCGTTTAAGACCCCTGTGATGGTTCACTATCCAGGCTGGCTGGTTTACCCAAATGCTGATTTCTCTGAAGGCAGTGAGATGGGAGATCTGTGCAATGTGTCATTTTAGTAAATTAAGCATTGCAAATGCTGCTCCCACCCTTCCCCCCTCGCATATGGTCCTGCTTTCCCCAGTATTAAAAACCCAATAGTCTGCAAAGCAAAACTCTTGAGTCTTACTGCTTCCCAAACCAGGAGAAGTCTCATGTGTTGTAGATACCAACTGGATATGTTGATCCTGGTGGTAAAGAACAGGACCATAAGAACCAGATTCTGCGTGTTCATGCCTCGTTCTTGCTAGATTTGCTTTTAAATATTGCTGTGTTCCAAGAGGAAAAAACAAATAAATAAAGTGCTTTTCCCCAGGACTGCAAAAGGTGTTGGGAGGATTTGGATTCCTGTTGGCTGTGATTAAATGTCTGGTGTGTGCTTGAAGAGATGAACCCCGGCAGTGGCAGGGGACATGGCTGTGGTGGCCTCCTGGCCAACACAGTGGGACGTGTGTCTGGGAAAAGCACGATGTTTCTATGCCTTTCTCCCAATATTTTCTTCAGAATTGTGAGTAAAGGAAGGTGAAGAGGTTGTTCAGCCGGGAAAAGAGAAAGCTCTGGGGAAACCTTAGACCCCCATCCAGTGCATAAAGGGGCTCCAAGAGAGCTGGAGATGGACTTTGGACAAAGGCCTCGAGAGGCAGCACAAGGTGGAATGGCTTCCTACTGACAGAGGGTGCAGTTAGATGGGATATTGGGAAGAAATTCTTCCTGTGACAGTGGTGGGCAGAGAAGCTGTGGCTGCCCCATCCCTGGAAGTGTCCAAGGCCAGGCTGAATGGGGCTTGGAGCAACCTGGGCTGGTGGAAGGTGTCCCTGCCCATGGCAGGGGGTGGAACAAGATGGTCCTTAAGTTCTCTTCCAACCATTGTGTGATTCTCTGATTTTTCCAACAGTGTCAAGCCAGGACTCCTGCAGGGAGGAGAGCAAATGGTGCCTGGCTGGCAGGAGCAGAGCAGAGGGCCTTTCTGGGTATCAGGCTGGATGCAGAGGATGTGTGAAAGGCAACCCAGTGCTCAAGCATGGGGAGTTGCATTCAGGCATTGTCCCTGTCTTGCTCTTTGCTCCCTGCTGGTAGATCCAGAGGAGCTTTGCTGGCTTCAGCAAGTAGCAGACCTGACATCCCTACTGCTCCCAGGGAGGATTGATGCTCCAACAAACCTGTCAGGGCACATGGCCTGAATTTTGGGAAGAGCTGAAGGTAACTCTGGCTTCAGCCGAAATCTGTGGGGCCTTCAGGTGTTTGCATCCCTGGATCTGACAGAGGATGTTCTGGCTCCCTGTGCTGCCCAGCTTCCAGTGCCATTAGGAGGCTGCTGTTAAGCAAACTGTGCCAGCATCATCCTTGGGGTGTGTGCCAAGGTTCAACCTGGTGCTGTCTTAAAAGGGAAGACAGAGAACCTGGGAAACAGAGATCCATCACGGAAGCACTGACAGTTGCTTAACTGAAATATTTTCAGGCCCTGATGGCAGAATAATTTTGTATATCTGACTTTATTTTTAGAGTTTGATTGATGGCCACAAAGAGGGAAGAGGAAAGCTGGAATTTTCTTCCAAAGGCGTCCAGGTTTCCTGTTGTGCCATATTACAGTTTTTTAACATGATTCTTGTTTCTGATTAAAATAAATCAATGTGCAGCCAGCGGGAGGTTGAAGCAGCATGTGCAATGTGAAATGTAATAAATGTTTTGGAAGGCAGGGAAAAATATTTAGCAAATCTGGAGTCGAGTCCCATCTCTCTTAATTTGGCCAAACAAAGTGGTAGATAAGGCTTCTGCCTTTGCAGAGCAGCAATTTCAATTACTTGCAGGAAGTTTGCAAATTAAGAAGAAGGAGGTTAACAATGAAAATAATTTCCGTAAGTTTGGAGTTCTGCAATGTGATTTAGCAGTGATTAAAATGATAAGCAACTCCACAGTCCTTGCCAGTGCCTGTGCACTGCAGTTATTTATGGCAGCAAATCTGGGAGCAGGACTCCATCCTCTGCTGGTTTGGTGCCTCGTGTAGCATGAGTCCTTGGTTCCCATTAGGATTTCAGCCAGGGCCTGTGCAAGCAGAGAGAAGATTTAAAGAAGAGAATATTTAAACATAAAGGCTGCAGAGTAAGACATGGGGTCTGACCTGCTGCTCCCCATGGGCAGGGGCACAGAGTGACACGGGGCAGCTTCAGGCTGGGGATGGATCTATAGGGAGGCAAAGGTAAGAAGCCTGGAGGCAGGAAGTGCTGGAGTTATTATTCCTGTAGAACATCTTCGTTGCTCCTGACCTCTCATCATTCCTGACGCCCTACTCTGGGTTGTCCCAATCTGCTTGCTGCATTCTTCATGTGCTGTGGCAGAAGTGGGTGGCACTTGGCAGATGAAGCCAAGAGGAGCAGGGAACTTAGCTCCAGCTGCCTAGCTAACCTCAGGTTTAGTTAATTTTTTGGGGTGCCACTGGACCCACCCCTGCCTGTGGTGTCACCCAGGCACAGCAGGGAGGCAGCCAACTGGCTTGTGCCTGCTCAGGTGCTGAGAGGAGGTGCCATCTCTAACATTTCTAGAGCCTCCTGGCCTCACCTGGACATCTCCAACCCTTTGATCTTTCCGGCTTAAGAGGTCAGAAGTGACTGTGTCACCAAACTTCTGTCATTAGTACAAACTCAGCACAGGGAAGGCTGATGATACCAGAGAGACAGTGTGAAGGCTTGATCCAAACCTTGCTCTGAGCCTATATCCCAACAGGGATCTCATATTCTATTTGATATAACAAAGAGGCTAAAATAAGTCTCAAGTATTGTTCCAAGAAGCTGAACATGAACCATCCTATCTAAGAAAAAAAAATTAAAAAATAGTCAATGTTTACATTGAAATGGAAATTGAATTTGGGTGATTATATAAATACTAAAGTGATGGGATATTTGAGGAAAGTGGTTTATTAGATCACAAAGCCCAGGATAGTCTACATTTGGTTCCCCTGAATGCTCCCAGCACCTTTTTATAGGGAGGAGGTTGTCCAAAGGGGTGGCAGAAGACTGGGGGGTCCAACAGCCCCCCTTGAGCCACTGTATTGACATCTCCATCAACAAGATTTATAAATTTGTGCATAAAGCCAAAGGATGGAAAGCTTGTGGCTAAATTAAATCAAGTTACAAGTGGTTTCATCATTGTTATATTTATTTTCTGTTCTGGTTTTTCTCACCCTCTCATTAGACACCAGCTATTCTGTGGCCGCTCTCATTCTCTTCCCCAGTTGGCTGCATTGATAATCAATCTTTTGAAGCACAGGATCTTTTCCGGGTTTGAATTCTCTGAATTTTATTAAATGAATGTGTATTTGAGTAGAATGGAAACTTTGCTCCTTATCAGGATTATCTGTCTTGGTGCAATGACTTGGAACAGCTGTTCCGTGAAGCAAAATCTGATAGAAACACAGGGACTGGATATAAACACAAACATTAGTCACTATGGAAACTGAAGTTACTGAGAGATGGCTTCAAAAAGCTGTGTTTCTATATGTTTCTCATGCTAACTAAATATTCCCAGGGGATTTTGCCAGCCTCTTCATTTAGAGCTGTCTGGGAATGTTCTGCTTCCATGCATATGAATCACTCGGGAGTAGCACCCCAGCATTTGTGTACCACAGAGCTCCTCTCAGAACTGATGGGTTATTGATTTATCCCAATTCTGGAGGCTGGAGAGGGCCAAACCAGCATTTAAAAACACGAAAGGGCAAAGAGTGCTTGAGCTTTAGGCTGCTGGGTTAACCCAGTGCCAGCTCCACATTGCACTCGGGCAGGAATCACGGTTGTAATCCGGGTAACTGGGGGCTTTTCTCCTCCATCTGCCGGTCTTGTGATTTCTCCGTGTATTTAAAACATGCGTCGATGTAGGAAGAAGCTTCACCCCCTGCCAGAAGGGCTGCAGTTAAAAGCTAGTTTCTCTGTTGACAGAGGAGCTGTTTCTTTAGACAGCCCTTGGAGACTGTGGAAATGAAAGGGATTGTTGGACAAGGCTGGCACCTTGCAGAGATGAGCCAGCACAGGCGGAATGTGATGTTTGCAAGGTGCAGCAATCACCACTGTGGGGCAAGCAAGGGTACCTTTGAAGGGAACAACTTGCACAGCCAGAGGAGGTATCACAGGCATCTGTACGCACCCTAACCCCCCCAAGGAGACGCTGCTCCTCTGCTTTCCTGGGCCTTCTGTCTCCTTTTTGCAGGAGTTTTAAGAAAATCCCTGGTCTCCATAGCAACTGCTGGCTCTGTGGCACAGGTGGCTTCCCACAGCTCGCGCGGGGTCCAGGTGTCTTCAGGCAGGGATGGGGGGCTCAGCACCCAAATGGTGGCCAGAGCCCTTCCTGCTCTCACCCACCAGCCACTGCCCAGCCAGAGAGACGCACTCGACGGGCACCGTTGCTGTGGCAAACGTTTGGGTGCTCGTAGGGAGCAGAGATGCAATTTCTCGTCGTTAATGCATGTTACCCACCCCATCCCTGCCCTCGTGCCACTGCCATCCTTCCCCCTTTGGCTGTCTTGGGTGAGTGGGGAAATTTCTTCACTGAAAAGGTGGTCAGGCGCTTGAACAGGCTGCACAGGGCAGTGGTGGAGTCACCATCCCTGGGAATGTTCAAAAACCCGTGGATGTGGCACGTGGGGACGTGGTTTAGAGGTGAACGTGGCCGGGCTGAGGTAACAGTTGGATTCAAGTATCTCAGCGAGCCTTCCCAAACTTACTAATTCTATGACCATTATTAGTTTCTGAATTCCTCATGACGATACCCAGTGGAGCTGGGAACACGTCACAGCAGAGCAGTGGGTCAGGCACTGTGTGTGAATGTCTTATCCCTTGACCAACAGCTGCTGGCAAAATCAATTTTTGTTGGAAATGTAGATGTTGGTTTTTTCCTCTCCCTGTATCCTTCTTCTTAATAGTTTTGTTACTCAGTAACTTTACCCCAAATCCCCTTTTTAACTCAATCCCTCCTCCACTGATCACCCACACTCGTTAGTTACATTTGAGGGAACAGACAAACCTGAGAAGGAAAATAATCCTGGGCTGGCTGAATAGCCAGTTCCTGCTGAATCCGACTAGATTTGGGTATCTGATTCACTCAGACTCCTCCTTCTCCTGCCTGCAAATCCCAGCCTGGCTGTTCTTGTAAGTCTATCCCATGCCAAGCCGAGCCAAGTTGGCAGGCATTGGGTTCAGCAGAATAAATGATCCTGGCGTGTCAGCCCCTTCCCCCTGTTCCTCACAGGGATTCATCGTTGCTGGGAAGAGGGGAGTGCTGTGCTCGTGTAACCACGGTGGGTCTGGCCTCTGTGATCATGTCATTATACCCCCAGCAGGCATTTGGAATAAATATTAAATAATCCCACAAAGTCAAACCCTGTTAACACTGGCAGCAGGAGCCAAGCATCTCCAATGCTGGACTGGGAGTGAGGGAGGGGGAGGTTTGGGCAATTCAGCCCCTCCAAGGAGTGATTCATGGGATCACAGAAAGGTTTTGGGTGGAAGAGACCTTAAAGATCATCTAGTTCCAGCCCCCCGCCTTGTGCCAGCTGGGGGAGATGCCTCCTGCATAAGTAAACGTGTTCTCTGTGCCATTAGGATGCACGAGGCTGCAGGGACACTGTGTCCATCTCTCTGCCCAGCAGCAGGTTGTGAGGGGTTGGGAATTCTGCTCAGTTTGCTTTGCCTTCCCTTTACATTTACAAGCCTTTGAACCTCCGAAAGCCTCCTTTCCAAAACAAAAAAATAAAAACTGCAAGTACAATAATAATTAAATATCATAATTATCAAGGATAATGATAATTAGAAAAAAATAAAAAGGGTCTGGTTAAATTACCTCCCCTTTTTTTGGAGTTTGTCTTAAATCCCCGGGGCTCCGCTCAGCAAAGCACTGCAGTGCCTGAGGGAATGTGCTTGCACCGAGCTCTCAGGTAGGAACACAGGTAATGAGAAGGAGCTGAGAAACATCCCCTGGCAGATCAGCATAGAAGAAAACCTCACGGGAAACAGGAATTACTTCCAAAAAGATAGCTTGGTGGTAATTGCTGGTGACTGGCACGATCCAGTGGTTGCAGGGGCTGGGAACTCCTGAATGTTTAATCCTGGGGTTTATAAAGCACAATGGATTCAGGCTGGACAGTTGTCGGCTTCCCCAAATCCAGCGTAATTGGGTCTTTAATCTGCTCAAGAGATTCCTGAGCTGGATATCAGTGCTATTTCCTCCTTTGGGTGAGGGTGGTACAAAAAGAAAAAGGAGGAAAAAAGAGGCACATGATGTGAATTTATTTGCATCTTCCAACAATAATCCAGTCATTCTGCCCAGGACATGCCTGTCTTGCTTAATGCCCCTTTATGCAGTTTTTTTTATGATGCCCAAGAGTTTATTTATTTATTTACTTATTTCCTTTGCCGAGGTGGAAAATCAGAAGCAGAAAATGCCATTCCATTTCTTTTTTTTAAATTTAGTTTTATTATGGTTTATTTCCCAAGCAGTGGCTTAGCTGGGGGTTGGCTGAGCACCCCAGCAGGTGGGAAAATGCCAGGACCTCGAGCTCCATCTCTCCTGCTGCAGAGGTCCATTGGAGCAGGTCCCAACACCTCAAAAGCAATTCCATGTGCTACAGTAAGAAATGGCAGCTGGGGGGGAGGGCACTTCCATCCCTCCTTTGTAACAGCCAAGACTCCAGCTCCGTCCTCAAATGCCCCAGAATCCCAGACAGAAAACTGCACATTTTTCCTCTTCAGTATACATTTTATCTGAAAAAGGCAGAACTGTGAGGATTTTGGAATGGGTGCCTTATTTCAGCTTTGCTTGCTAGAAGCAATCCTGTTGCTCCGAGTAATTACACAATAAATTTGTGAGAGGGATATAAAGCCATAAAAGCAGTGGTAATGGTTTGCAATTTAATAGCTGAATTGTAAATGAATTTTCCTATAGTAGCTTTAATGCAGCGGGCTGCTACAATTAAGAGAACATTCTTTGGGGTGCCTTTAATTTTTTTTTGTTGTTGTTGTGAAGTTCAGTGCCATTAATTCTTCAGTTTAAAGAAACTGAATCATTAAACCACTTCAAGCTGTAAAAGCCTACTTAGGTTCCTCTGCAGCCAGCTAAATTTTTCTCCTGGAAAAGGTGTTTTTGGCCTGTTTGGCACCTGTATTTTCTTATCCTAGTGAGTGTGGAGTTGCACCAGGTATTGAGCTTATGCCCTTCATCCTCTTCCCATCATCATCCATTTGGCTTCCATGACACGTGGCATCTTCTGCTATGGGAGTGGAAAGCCAAGAGGGAGTGGAAACCCTAACTTGGTCACACAGGGAGACCCTGCTCATAACATTTAGCATCTCTTTTTAAATTAATATTTGGTAAAGGAGTATATAAATGGGGTGTGTGGGTATTGCAGTGCTCTGTGTGCCCCTGAATCTCAGAGCTCTCTGGGAGGAGAGGGGTCCCCATTTTGCCCTTGCTGCGAGGATGCTCCATGCAGAGATGGAGCCCCGTTATCCCTCCCTGCAAGAACTCATCCCCTTCCACAATGCCCATTGCTTTCTCTTCCCCTTGCAAACCCTCTGGATTTCGAATGTCCTTCCCAAGCAGCTCAAGCTCTTGGAAATAATTTTCCTGGAGCGGGTGCCCCAAACACGGCCCCTTCCTGCAGTGGTACCAGCGGCAGCTCCCTTGGTTTGCCTCACCACATTCCTCTTCTCCTTCTCACATTCCCCTGAGTACATCTTTGCACTTCCACGCCAGTGTCCCCTCGGTGGCCCGTGTTTAAAGGAATTGCCATGAAAACTGGTATCCGATCTTGCAGGCGTCTTTGGGGCAACTGAGATTGGTGGTGGTTGTTGAGGGTGTAATTACACTGCCAGGAACGCCTGCTCTGCCCACGAGGAGCAGGGAAAGGGTGCACCACGTTGTGTTTCAGATGCAAATTGACATAGACAACTCTAATCTGACTACAGTGGGTGATAATTAAAAGACACAATCGTGTAAGAAGCTGATGGAGACCTGATCCTGCTCTGAGGGGCAGCTCCAAATCCCCTCTCGCTGCTGAATCCGGGTTAAGGGGAATGTGTAAGACAGTGCCTGTCCTAATGCAGTTTTCTCTCTGGAGCATCCTTATTTTGTAATTTGAGCTTCATTTTTAGGGTTTTATTTATTCATCAGCCCTCAGTAGGTGGTAGTTCGTGCTCCAGTCCATGCATGCAGTGTGTAGGTCCCTGTCCCACTCCCAGCAGGGATTTGACCTTGAAGTTGTTCCTCCATAATAGTAAAAAATCCTGACTGAGGCAGGTAACAGAGAAAAATGATTTAGCGAGGATGGGTCTGGCAGCGTGCTCAGTCAGTGCTGGATCAGGCAGGGATCTCGTGGCCTTGCTGTGGGGTCTGGGGGCACAGAAGGTTTGTGACCGGGCAAAACAGAGCTCCCCCACTGTGGAAGGTGCCAAGCATCTCTCCCCAGAAGCCCCGAGGTGTGTGATGAGCTGGGAGCAGCACTGCCCTGCACAGCCAGGACTGCTGCTTCCTGGAGGGATGGGAAGGCGTTAACTGGTCCGGGAGCAGGGCTGGGATTCCTGCTCCGGAGCCTGGGAATCTGCTGGGGGAGGCAGTGTCGTGGGATTTATAGATGCAAATGTGGAGCAGGGGAGGGGAACAGAAAGTGTAAGAATCCATTGTAAAGCCTAAGGGCACTGCTGAAATTTGAGCTTGGAGAGAAGGCTGGAGTCTGTGCCACAGGACTGCAGGGAGTAAAAAAGCTTAAAACCGGTGTTTCTTGGGAACTTTAAGTCCCTGAATCTATTCCAAAATACCCTGTGTGAACGCATCCACGTGAGGTTGTGCCATTTGGTGGATCCACTGCCACTTCCTCAATTTTCCAAGAAAAACTAAGAGACACTTTCTGATGTTTCACTCAGTGCTTGATCTTGACCTTGGAATTTGCCACCTGCCGTCTCACCTCTCTTACTTGATCCTGGTGGAACTTGTCACACCTGGGTGTGCTGGGGATGGAGGTAACTCCTGTAGCCTTGGACAGTGTTTGAACAGCACCCGACACAGGAGCATCATGGCCCTTTTATCTAACAAGTGCTTCAACAATATAAATATTTAAGTACAATAAACAATTATGATCAAGTGTCTTGGGTGACTGCACATGGCAAGTGAATTTGAAATTCATTTCCCATGGGTATTCAGGCTTCATATTCACTTTCTGTGGATGCTCATGCTAATAAAACTTCATTGCACAGAGAGAACACAAGAGAGATGCAAATATGACAAGGGCAAATTTGCTTAAGAGTTCAAATGAATATTCACCAACTATTGTATTATTTTTAAGTATTCATTCCTATTTGCTATAAAAAGATTATTTTATCTTTGCTCTCCAAGCTCAGTGAAGCGTGTGTTTGAGGTATAATATATATTTCCTTGTACTAATGGAAAGTTTGGTTAACAGCAAGTAAGGAATACATTTAAAGTGTGCTTTATCTCCGGGAAATGTCTCTGCTAAACCCACATGAGTTACCACCATCCTGACTAACATCTGTATTTCAACACATCTTGCAGTTTAAGGCTGGGATCTCCCTGTTTATCAGCTGCAGATCTCAGATCTGGATCCTGACACCATTATTTTTCTCTGATTTTCCTTGCTCATCTTTCATCTTACATTGCCCTCAGTTATGAGAATGCCAGAGATGCTTTCCCTTCACACAAGCTGAGCTCCCATTTGGAAGGACTTGGGGGTCACCATGGCTCCGTTTTGCCTGAGGCAGAGGAAACACAGTTTTGACATCTTCATTTGATTTCTGTCCTGGAAATGAAAGAGATGCAAATTAGCAATAATGAATATTTTCATTAAAAGCATCTAGGCATTACATCTAAGAGCAGGATAATGGTGCTGCTGCTTTTTATAAAATAGTCTGAAGTAGACACAGGCTGCTTTATTTATTTATTTATTTATTGGTCAGAAAAGATAACGTTTATTTAAAGAAAATGTAATTTAATGTAAGTGAAATTAGGGTAATTGCTAATTATGTAACTGCAAACGAGGCAGATCTTTATCACGAGATGAGCCTGTCTAGCGCAGATTACGAACCCTTACTTTTAATGGGGTGGCATCCGAAGGCAGAAGAATCAGTGGAACAGTCCAAGCCATTTCTCATGCTTGTCCAGACCCTTTGGATAGCAGGGGGTGTGAGGGATGGATCATCACCCTCTCTGCCTGCAGGTCTGGCCTAAAATTTAGTCTGGAAGCCTAAATGTGGATGTTCCAAAAGTTATCATGGGTTTTAATGTAGAATCACAGAATAGTTTGGGTTGGAAGAGACCTTAAAGCTCATCCAGTGCCACCCCCTGCCAAGGGCAGGGACACCTCCCACCAGCCCAGGTTGCTCCAAGCCCTGTCCAGTCTGGCCTTGGACACTGCCAGGGCTGAGGCAGCCACAGCTTCTCTGGGCAACCTGTGCCAGGGCCTGCCCACCCTCCCAGGACAGAATTTCTTCCTATTATCTTCCTAATACATATTTTTCTCTGACTGTATGTATTTTTCCCTAATATCTACCATATATATGTATGTATATATATATATATATTCACCTTTTCCACTTGGCTTATGACAGAACAAGCTTCCACCTCCAGGCTTCTTGTCCCAACCTGGGCCTCCACCCGTGTGACAAACTGCACTTAACTCCCAACTAAACTTCTTCCCAGAGTGTTCAGTGGGAAGAGGTTTTATTTTCTGTATGTAGTGGAAGGAAGTTAACAATACAAAACCCACCCTAGAGCCAAATAATGAAGTAATGAACTTTAGAGGTTAAATGTATTGTCCCTGTACAGGCTGAGTATGTGGGTACTGGAAAAGTTAAATACACTTGAATAGCTTTCCAGATACATATCTCTGTATCCATAAAACCCACTGACAGTGAGCAAACATGAGAGCTTGGCAGTTGTGCTGCTCACTTTAATTGCCTTTCATGGGTTTTATATCTATCACCTTCTTAAAATCCCTCTGCCAACAATCCTGAAACTTCTTGTCCTCGAGACTTTGGGGTGATGGATGTGCTGGTACTCACAGAATCCCCTGCATCCACTGGAGCTTCACCACATGCTTAGATTCTTCTAAGGAATCCATCCGCTTTTTAAAAATTGTTACTTATTTAGCATTGTACTGGTTTAAAGGTAAACTGGCAGGAGAAATAAACCCAACTCAAAAAGAGATTACAAGTCAGAGCTACAATTTAATAAAAATATTACAATAAATGCAATGATACAGAGAAAAAATTGGTTTTAACCCACAACCCCCAGATTTGTAACCCAGCACCCTGGAGCAGGAGCAGAATGGTGTTCATTAGGCCCCGTGCTGAGGGCCACGTGCTCACCCTGCGCGCGAGCTAAAAGGAAAGGAAAACGTGTTGTTGAGGGTGATGGTCACAGTGCTGTCAAGAGTGGCAGTTGCAGTCCTGTTGAGGTTCTGATCCTCCTCCTAAGTCTCACCTGAATTAGCAGGAGGCCCAGATAATGCTTCAAGCCTTTTCTCTAAGAGGACTCGGCTCCTTTTGGTATTCCCGCTGATGACCAGTGTTATCCATCTGGGACCACAGATTACTCCCAGGAGCAGCTGGGAATCAACTGAGGGACTTGGGTCTGGCTCTGGCAGCTTACAGCTGGTCAGCCTTATCTTCACTCTTGTCTAGATTGTGCTCTTTGGTCCCTGAAACACCCATGGGAGTTTTGTGGGTGCTCGTGTGCTCCCTGGGTGGTGGGTGGCAGTGGGGAACACTGTGCTGTGCATGTTAAACCTCCTCGCCATTACTTTCTGGAGCTCTCCATTCCTACAGTAATCTAAGGATTATTTTAGAGGCATGAAGCACCCTTGAAATCTTACCTTTTACTTACACCACAAGTATTTTAGTAAAAAATCACATTTCTGTCTATCATCTCCCTTTTCCCGGATGCTCCAGCTGACTCTTCCCATGGCTCTGCCCTGCAACCCCTGTTTTTAGTTTTGTTTTCCAGGAAGGGAGCCAGGGGCTGTTCTCCCGCTGGTTCTGCTGATGGTGTTATACTGCCACAGTTGAAAGGGATGGGTGCAAATATTTATTCCTCCCTCCTGCCCAATTTAGGACAGTGAACTTGCCTGTAATCTGTCAGGATAAAGCATCTGGAGGGTCATGAAAATGCCGAGGCATCTGAATTTCACAGTGCATCTTGGTAATGTCAAATCTTCCTTGGAATTGACTTTCCAGGACAAAGAAGCTGTCAGATGAATGCTGATGCTCTCTTAATGACAGGGTAGGGTGACCCATCTCAGGGTGTCATCATTGTTGCTGAAGGAAACACAGAGGCAACCCATAATCACTTTTCCTGCATCTGTCCCACTAACACCTAATTTAAGTATATATTTGTCTGCTGATTGATCACAGGATTTTTTTCACAGCACTTATTATCCTGCTGAGTGCTTCACGTTCTCCCTATTCATTGAAGTTTTCACATGATCCTTATAAACAGTGTCTGAACAGGTGGGAAGTCGGGTCTGCAAAGCCAGTGTCTCTGCAGACTTCCCATTCTCCCCTTCCTAAGAGGACAGGGGATGTCTTGGAGTAAGTCAGCATGACCTGATGTCCCGAATCACCTTGGCAGTTCTGAAGAAACCTGACTTCACCTTTCCCCCTTAATTTGTGATGGGGAAAAAGGATAAGGAAATGGCGTTTTATACAAACGTCACCTGAGTGACAGGCAAGGGCAGGGTTAGACTGGGCACTAGACACTGTCAGAGGGCAGGATTAGACTGGGTATGAAGAAGAAATTCTTCCCTGTGAGGGTGGGCAGGCCCTGGCACAGGGTGCCCAGAGGAGCTGTGGCTGCCCCATCCCTGAAGTGTCCAAGGCCAGGTTGGATGGGGCTCGGAGCAATCTGGGCTGGTGGAGGGTGTCCCTGCCCATGGTGGGAGATGGAATAAGATGAGCTTTAAGGTCCCTTCCAACCCAAACCATTCTGTTATTCTGTGAAAGCGGCTCCTGGGTGGAGATTGCTGGACTGGAGACCAGCACAAGGTCAGAAGTATCCATGCAAGAAAGCAAAATGATCACAGCACATCATCACTGTTGCTTCTGTGCACCATGAAAGGAGCACTTCATGCATAGTTTGCATTGGGGGATATGTTGAACCAGGAGGGTGGAGCAGAGTTAGATTTTTGTCAGGGTTTATATATTGACTGGTGAGGTGAGGATGAAGTCACTTGGAAACAGCTGCAGCACATCAAACGTGCTTGACTGGGAGTTTTAATGGCTTAATTCACCTCTCAGTTGCATAGACCAACCCCAGCCAGGTGGGAGATGTGCAACAATTTTTCTCTCTCAGATGATGGCTCATCATCACAGGGACGGGGAGTGGAAAACACCCCAAATTTACACTGAATCCAGTTTTATGTTTAGCACAGAGCCTGAAACTCATGGCTAGTCTGTCCTCAGTAAGAAGGCAGAACCCGAAAAACATTCCAAGTTTTGAGCACATTGCAGCAGGAGCTCAGCACTGCTGCTGATACCTGCTCATGCAAAGCTGGCTGCTGACGT
The DNA here is from genome assembly GCA_013396755.1 of Sclerurus mexicanus. NCBI lineage: Eukaryota > Metazoa > Chordata > Aves > Passeriformes > Furnariidae > Sclerurus > Sclerurus mexicanus. The sequence continues at coordinate 98,963 of VWZF01003875.1, read as the reverse complement.
CTTCCCCATAAATATTTAAATACAGCTGAACATACACGGATTCATGGATTGCTGTAATTCATTAGACAAATGTTGGGTTTAATAGTGCTGCGTATAAAGCTGGTGTCATGGATGCTCTCAACTGTGAAATATGCTGTGGAAATCATTTGTTTGCAAAGGGGTCTAGAAGTCTGCTTCCTATTAACGTAAAATGGGTTTACTGGAGAAAAATCTTTGGGATCACATTTTTCTCTCAATTATCCCTTCTCAGTGGGATTCCTTGAGGTTTGTGCTGCGTAACTGAGATGTGTCCGAGCTGGGGGGTTTGGAGCTGGGGTTTGTTTTGATCCATTAAGCTTGTATCTTGCCGCGGTGATGTAATTCCCCCAGTCTGAGACACTTTATAAACATTAATGGGTTTGTTTTCATGGGCCCGGGGGATGCGCAGGAAGGTCGCCAGGACCATTTCACCTGCACTGAAACAGGGATGGGGAAATATGTCACGGCAGCATCATGGAGAAAAACAGCATATTCACTCAGATTTTTAACCTGTCCATCCTTAGCTCTGTCTAATTCTGTTTGAATAACTTAGAAGTTAGTAAGTTATTAAGCTAATAAGGTATTACAGCCCAGCAGTACCAGATCAGCAAGGTTTGCATTGAGATGCTGCTGTATATTCCTGAGGAAGGAAAGAGTTGATGCTCTGTATTTATGAGTGAGAAGTGGGTGAAATGCAGTCATAAATATACAGATAATAACATGATCTTTGCAGAGGGAAGAAATTGTAGGTGTTAACAACTCTTGTAACTTTGATGAGAATTACTTAGCAGAGATGTGTTGGAAGAGACTATGAAACATGGCCCATGCTCTCCTTTTCTTGGGGACTGCTGCTGCAGTTTGCTGGTGTCTTGGGCTGGGTTGTCTCGGTGATGAATGGCCACACAGATGCCTCTGGTGACATCTGGAAGGGGCCAAATTCTCCTTGCCCTACAGTGTGCCAGGGTGTGACAAACCCGAGGCACAGATCAAAAATCTCGCTTTGGAGCTCTTCTTCCCGTCACAGAAGATCCATTTTTAAGGATGTGCTGAAAGAAGCAGATAGCTGGGATTGTTCCTGCAAACAGAGATACACGGAGCAGATGAGAAATTAATGTAAATATACCGACAGAAGGCAATTTTTTTTGGAGGAAGAGAGGCAGAGGCAGATAAAAAGCGATCAGCAGAATTTACATAAGCCTTCCCCATCACAGGGGTCATCATTCTGCAGGATGACACATTGAAATTCATTTTTATTAAATTCTGGCTGATTATTTAATTGGAAAAAGAAGGATTTAATTGAATCAAGTCAAAGGGCCCTATTAGATTGTGTTCAACCTTAACACAGAAGGCTTTTCCCGTTTAAACTGGTTCCTTTGCATATTGTACATATTAAACTATAAAAAGTGGTAATCTGAATAGCAAATTAAAGAGTTTGCAAGGCCTGAATGGTACTCATGTGCTTCTCAGCCCTTTTTCATCTCTTGAATCTTCTCATATTGTCTTTACTGCACCTCTTCCCCTTGCCTCATCATGGCCAGGGACTCCCATCCCTTTGGGATACAGACTCCCTGAGTAGCCGTCAAGCTCCTGGTAAAAGTTGGAACAAAAAAACCCCAAACCAAACCAAAAAAAGCAAAGCAGTTTTGGGAAATGATGTGTTTCTAATTTGGCCTCTTTAATTAGCTTTTAATTTTTTTTTTTTTTAAAAGTTAAAACTAATGGGACAAAGCAAACAAGGCACAATTCATTTCCTAAAGCTTCATTTCATCCCAATTTTGAGGATTCCAGCAAAGGTTTGGCCTTCTGACTGAGAACACGACTCAGTTTGGTTGGGAATGCTCCATCCTTGTGCCTGCACTGCTCATTTTCTGCCAGCTGATATCTTTGGATTGCTGGGACACTCTGTGCTCTTTCCAGGCGGAAGCTTGGAGAAATCAAATTCTGCTCTGAGAGATTGGAATCAATTTTAATGGACTCAGCAGTTCCCTAGTAAGGATGGGAGGAGGCATGGGAAAGGGGGAAAACTTTCCAAGATATCTTCAGGGGAATTCAGGAGGACTTGAAAGTAGTAATGAAGGTTTTTAAAGTGAGGATTTTAATTCACACATGAGTCCACAGCCAACTGTAGGACACATTTTTTAAATAGCCAGGCACTAATGTAGAAATTCTCTTCATCAGTAAATTAAAAAAGTTGTAGCTCTGGCAGTGCAGCAGCTCAGCTAGTCTATTATTAAGGTTAGATTGAGTAAGAAATATAATTTGGAATTTGTCTCAGCAGCTAAATGTGTTCTTGGAAGGTTCAAATCAGCTTTAACCTGATTTTTTTACGATAGAAATAATGTGCCAGTACTTTAAAGCTGAGTTTCTTTTTGCTGAAACTTAAGTTTTATTCAAGTGCAATGAGTAAGTTTTGCATATACAGTACTGGGATTGCACACTCAGGCTATCTGGTTACATACATAATTCTCTCATTTGCAAGCACAGTTTGCAGCACATACTGATGCAAATTACATATGAAACCGGGCATTTATCTTGATTAGAATTCAGTTTCTATATATACTTAAAGAACTTAATCTCATTTGGGAAAGGCTGCAGAGGTGATGAGGAAAGAATTTCAAAAATTGCATTTATTCTCCTTTCAGGTTGCTTGTTGTCCCTTTGGGAATTCATTGAGGAAAACAGCCCTTTCCACTGATGTTCCAAATGCCCTGGCCCAGCACATGTTGTTGGGTTGCAGTCACTGCTGTAAACTCTCAGTCAGAAATAACTGTCCCTTGAAAAGCCACTGTACCATTTCTCTGAATAAATACTAGATTTTCTGTTTTTTTATAATATCCAGATGGATTGATCCAGGTGGATGTACCGTCTAGGTGCCACTTGATAAGGATGTGATACTCTTGACTCTTGGAAAGCCAGTTGTACCCACGATCCAGATCAGGTCTGAGGTTTTGGGGGACTCTGGTTGATCTTAGTGTTGTTTTTCAGTTGACTGGCGTGACAGATGTACCTGATTTCTGTTCCCACAAGCTACCTGGGGACTCCAGATACCAAACGCTCTGCTCCTGCAGAGCCCCGTCCCTGCACTCCCTGTGGACTGTCGCCGTGTGGGATGATGACATGCTCCTGTTTTATCTCATGTCAAGCCTCTCCCAGAGTCATCCCTGCAGCTCTCTGAGAAGGGGAGCCCTTTTCTATCCTTTTTGCTGCAGTTTGTAGCAGGGTTCTGCAGTGTCAGCAGTGCTGTAGAAGGACAACCCGACGTTCAAGGAACTGTTATAAATTCTCAGCTTGTTCAGTCCAAAGCCTGAACTTAGGCAACTATCAGAGGGCTTAGCAAGTTGTGCAGGACTGTGTTTCTCCCCCTTTCCTTACGGGTTATGATTTTCTCTGGCTTTCCCCTGGACAAGACCCCTTGCTCACTGTCCCAGCTCCCTGCTGCGCTTCCCACACTCACTCCTGTTTCTGGGAGGCTCCCACTCCACTGCCATGGGGGCTCCTGCCCAGTTCCTAAACCATTCAGGAACTTTTCCAGGTAGAGGTGGCTCAGGTGACGACATGCCTGCAGGTCACAGAATCAGAGTCGTAGAGTATGCTGAGTTGGAAGGGACCCATCAGCATAGAGTTCAACTCCTGGCCCCGCACAGGACACTCCAAGAATTCCACCGTGATTTGGGATGCAGGAATGGATTTGGGAGGTGAAGCCGTGCAGAGCGTGGCTTCCAGAGCATCCCCATCCATGGGGCTTGGAGCAACCTGGTCTAGTGGAAGGTGTTCCTGCCCATGGCAGGGGGATTGGAACACAGTATTCCTTAAGTTCCCTTCTGATGCAAAAAATTCCATGATTTTATGATCTCATTTTGGTGGGGATGGAGCCATTGGCATGGCTGCAGTGGGCAGGGTGGCAGCTCTGCAGGCTTGCTGCAGCCCTGGCAAACATGCAAGTGGATCCCTCAGAGGGATGGATAAGGCGCAGGGAAACATCCGCGCTCCCTCTAGCAGTCGCCAGCGAATGGATGATACCAGTAATTCTCGATTTTTCACCCTGGGTTCGTGCCACACAAACCGCCAGCGTAAGAGCTCTCTCACCGATGCTGCTGCAGTGGTGACAGCGTGCAGGTGGCTCTCCCCCCACCGCCAAAACCCTTCCCGAGGGGTTTTTGGAGCCCCTTCTCCTCCACCTGCTGCAGGCAGCTTCTGGGTACGGCCGCGCCCCGGGCCGAACCGAGCGCAGTTCGCAGCGCGGCTTTTCGCGAGCGGCGTTTCCAGCGCTGCACCCCCCGAACTGCGCGGGGCTGCGGGGGCGGCTCGGGGGGCTCGTCCCGGCGCGGCGGCGCTGCACGGTCGGTCCGCCCGGCGGGGGACCCGCCCCTCCGCAGCC
>VWZF01003875.1:34671-93914 GCA_013396755.1 Sclerurus mexicanus | reverse complement strand
GGGTCCGCTCGCACCGCCGGTTTCGTAACGCGGCCGGCAGCAGCCATGTTACCGCCGCGCCCGCGCCGGGCTCGGCCCGTCCCGCCGCGGGCCCGGGCACGGTGCCGGGCAGGCTCGGGCAGCGCCGTGCGGTGCACACCCCCCCCTGCCCCCGCATCCCTCCGGGGTTGTCTCCGAGCGTCGGGGCCGAGCGTGGAAAGCGGGGTGCGGGGCGTGCGGGAAGAGGCTTCTCGTGAAGCTCGAGGAACAGCGTCTGAATGGTTCCGTGCAGTGCGCGTGGCGGGGTCCTGCTCTCCCCGGGCTGAAATTCAGTTCCCTTCTATCGAAGTGTGTTGCGATCAGTGATACTTGGTGTATATATACACGCATTTGAACGTTTCTCTGTCTTTCCCAAATAATTGTAGACTTGCATGACAATTCCACCACACCACACCCCCCTCCGAGCAGCCTTGGTGTCAGAGCAAAAATAGTGCAAGACCTCCCCTTTCCCGATAGCTGAATTTACAACTCTGTGATAAGAACGTCAGTAGCTGTAATTTGCTTGTTACTTATTTACTGTGAGTATCTCTTGGTACTATGGTTCAGTTTTATTTGATATAACAGTAGCGTTTTGGTGCAGCTTTTTAAAGGTACTGTAGCTCTTGGTGGGTGTCACTGCTTCCAGCAGGATGCAGTCATGGAATTACAGAATCACAGAACACTTTGGGTTGGAAGGGATCTTAAAGAACATCTCTTTCCAATCCCCGCATCGTGGTTGGAACTGATGTGATTGTTGTTCGTGGCATTAATGCAAACAGATTTAGAGGGGTTAATTAGTGAATTTATTCCATCCAGCTTGTTGTATTTCTCTGTTTCTCTAGCGGGGGTGTGGGGTGTGAATTCCACTTGTTAAACACAGTTAGTCTGTTATCAGGTGGGTTTGCTGTGCAGCAGGAGCTGGACCCGGCCGAGCTGCCTGGCGGCTGTGGGAATGCAGGGAGTGAAGTATTTTCTGAACTGCTGTGCAGAGGTAGCTGTTGGTATAATCTCTGCTACTCTCTGCCATACACTAAAGCCAGGCTACCAAGGAGCTTTCTTTCTTAAAAATCTGCTGAAAGGGCAGAAGGAGGATGCCATCCTCCCCTGTTGAGCAGGAGGATCAGGAATGCACATGGTGACATGCTGTACAGGGCATGAATGTGGAAATGCAGCTTTCCAGCCAGGAAAGCAGGTAAAGTGGTTTGGGTGCTCAGTCCACACTGACTTCTGTGTGTGTAACCAGTGCATGGTTTCATTTCTTCTCAGACACTTGTGGGAAGATATGTGTGTTTCTGCACGGGGCCAGTGCCTGTGTTCCTGCAGCGTATCCCGGCAAGGGAGTGGTGTGTGTGAGGTCCTTCAAGGGTTAGGCCTTCTTTTTTGTGTTCCTCAGAGGTTTTCTAATCTGTTTAGTGATGGAAGAACTCCTCTTTTAGTTCCTTTACTCTCAGCATGCTAGAAAACAGTCGATACACTGTAAAGGTACCAAAGAAATGCACTCCATTCCCCAAAGTGTGTGTGTTTCTGTTTAATAACTATAATTACGTGTGCTTTGGAGCTGTGGAGTCCCTGTGACAAGTGAAGGACAGTCCCATCTTCAGCTGGGTACAAGAATGGCATTTTTAATGGCTGCTGGAGGTTTGGTCCACCTTTCCAGTCCTTAAGCTGGCAAATTTAGCTCAGAGTGTGGATGTCTGGGAGTTAAGAGAAAGGAAGCTTCCCCAGCAAGGTGTGACTCCATGGCCTTGTGGCTGTAGGTGCATTTTCATCCTTCCCCACAAGTTTAAGAGGCTATTATTAAAATTGTCATATATCCAGCAATGTACCACTGGTGTTGTAACAGAAGCCAAGTGTAAAATTACATCTGAAGTGTTGTGTTCATCGTGCTTAGGGAGGAGAAGGGGAGAGTACTTGATCTCCACAAAACCTACCAATTAGATTCAGTCTGCTTTGTGTTTCCTCCCGAAGTTTGGTACTATTGTTTATATACTGCCATAAATGCTCTCCTACATCACTCTGTTTGTATAGACAGGCCTGAAATATCTATAGTGAGCCGTATGCTTTTCCTCAAGGATTTTGAGACGACGTTCAGAAGGATGGGGTGAAAACAAGAATCTCTGAATAGCTCTTCTGTTATGTGTCTTCTAAGTAGGAGGGCTGCCAAGCTGTTTGATTTATGCAAATATATTAAAGGCAGGCAGGAGGATAGGGAATGAGGTGGCAGCCACTTACCTGCAAGTACAAATCTGGGGTATGGTGGAGATGCTTGCTTGGGTGGCCAATGCATCTGCTTTGGTCCCGGTGCAGAAGCACGTGGTGGAATTGCCAGATCCCTTTGCTTATAGAATCATGGAATGGTTTGAATTGGAAGGGTCCTTAAAGCTTATGTTGTTTCAACCCCACTGCCATGGGCAGGGACACCTTTCACTAAACCAGGTTCCTCCAAGTTCCGTCCAACCTGGCCTTGAACTTCCAGGGATGGGGCATCCACAGCTTCTCTGGGCAGCCTGTTGTCAGGGCATCACCACCCTCACAGGGAACAATTTCTTCTGTGTTACGGGAAGAAGCTCAGTCTTCACAGCAGGCAGGAGCTCCAGGTCAGTCCCAAGTCACGTGGAAAGAGGTGAATGTGTCTCTGTGCTGTGCTCAGTTGATAATTAACACTGAGTTTGTCAAATGTGTTATTTGTGTAATTGTGGTGCAGTTTGAGACAGCTCGAGGTAATAACTCTGCCCCTTTTGTGCACACTGACTTTTCTCCTCTATAATGCACTATTTTTGCTATGGCAAGGTACACTTTGAGGGCCTCTGTTCTGTAATTTAAATCAAACCTGGAAGAACTGAGCAAAGAGGGAGAGCAGTATGGTGGGTGTGTGTAGGTGGGCAGGAATGGAACTTGTACGTCGTTGTGGTCCTTAGCGTGAGTGTTAATCATTCAAACCTCTCAGTCCTGACAGCCTCTTTTAAAAGGTGAGTTTGCTGGGAGAATTATTTTGGCTGCAGCCTCTCTAAACTTGGATGTAGATCAGGGTGAAAATCAATACTTCATGTCCCCGGCTCTTAGCACAGCAATTACAGGCAGCGCTCGGTAACATCACTGCGGCTGTGTGTCAGCACCCTCGTGTTGCAATTCTTGTCTGAATTAGGATGGGTTGAATTGATTGTGAGCCAAAGATGTGCCCAGTGGTCCAGGTCAGGCTGCAGAGGTGGGGTGGGACGCTTGTGATGAGGGGGAGATGCAAACAAACCATAATAGCAAGTGTTGTGGCAGGTCAGTGGTCAGTTGTGGCCCCTGTCTGTGCTGGATGAACCTCTGATCTTTTGGCTTCGTATCTTCGCCCACCCTAGACCTGTATTTTCAGTACTTTGGTTAAAAGCGATATCTGTGTGGAAATCCAAAGTTTGGGTGATGACTTGCTGTGCTCAATCAGGCAGTCTGTCCATTTAACTGTGTGTTTTTACTGTAGTCTCCTTCTCATGTTAAATGGAAAACACCTTAATTAATTAATGTTGGTAAAGTGCTTGAAGATGTAATGTGCAATCAATAGCTGAGTGTTATTAATAACACCTCGCTCAGCGTTTGGCTTATCTCACTTCCTATTTCAGAGCATCAGTGGCGCACTGTGATCACTGTGTCCTGGCTCCCGTTGGTGGGGATGGTGGTGTTTGCGTGAATGCTTCCAAAACTCAGCTGGAAATGGGGCAGGAGCTGCACTCTGCTCCTGGAATCGAGGGTTTCTCCTTGCTGCACAGTGCATGTGCAGCATAAGAAGGATTTCATTTGTGTCTTGGTATCTGGTGATGCCAACGGGCCAGGAGGACCTTTATGCTCATGGCAGCCTGAAATAGAGTTTTTTCTTTTTCCCTTTGATCTCGGTACCCTTTCATAGCTACAAAGCAAAGACTTTCACTCTTGCCTGGGAGGCAATCAGTTACCTGTGTGCTGTTGCTATGTTGTGAGTAATCATCTCAGGCTGTTGAAAATGTACCATTTTCATCTTTTCAGAAATCTTCCCTGTTATTTGTTCTTCCAGAGCTGGAGAGCTGATACTCCTGAAGCCTGAGGAATTTGGATACTGCTGCCCAGTTGGGTATCGGGAGGATTTTTGTACCATGCTTATCACAAGATCAAGGTCTTGCTGTACTATTAACCTTTATAATAATTTCCTACTTCATTTCCCTCTGTCCTCGGTAGTTCAGATGGTACGGGAGCAACTGGTTTCGTTCTCTGAAACAATTGCCTGTGCTGGCAAATCAGTTTCTTCTTAGCAATGTTCCTATGGGTGCCTTAGACCCAAGGAACAGGTTTCAGGTCCCTGCTACATCTTAGTCTTTGAGGATGTTAATTTAATTATCTTTTCTGGAGTTTTCCTATTCAAAAGCCTCATCTGGCATTGTTAGCATAGTATTTAGATTATCATTGTTTTAGCGCTTGTCCAGGGGAGTACTAGTGAAACTCCTGAGGATGAGTGAGCTCAAGTAAACTCTGAAGTTGAAGGAGGACTTAATCCAGGGTTTTTGACTCCCCAGTTTGGCGTATAAGCATAAAAACAGTGTTAGACTTGCAGGTGGGGAGAGCGAGTTAGAAGGAGGTCCTGGTCTTAAACTCAGGGGAAGATCGTGTGATTTTGTCTGTTGGATTCAGGCACTCTCAGATAGTCACTGGTGGGGCTGGGGTATTGTCCAAAAGGACAATCTGCCCTCCTATTATTTATTCTTTGTTGCTGCAGATCCATCAGTGAACTAAGTGTCCTCTCTCTCTGGGGTCAGGTGATGCAGAAAAATCTGCATCCTGAATGTGCAACTCTCTGAGAAGCCAGAAGAGGCTTTACAGCCTTGGGGCAGGGGGCTCCTTGCCCAGCCCTGGCAGGCAAACATCTTTCCTTGAGTGATCCCTAGTCCTCTCCGTGCTCCCAGTGTGTTGATGTACACCAGGCACCAAGCTCGGTGCTAGCAAAACGTCGGTCTCCAGATGGTTAGAATTCAGTTCTCATAATTTCTTGTTGAGAGGGAAGTGTGAGATAAGCGCTCTGGTACTGATGCAGCAGCTCACAGAACCAGCGCACCTGTGACACAGCATGTGAGCCAGGCTGTGGCTGCGTCTGCACACGAAACCCCAGGGAACTGGTCAGCCAGAAGTCTCATTTTTCAGGATATGTCCTCACCCATGGGATGCTGAAGGCTCAGGGTGTTGCTCCTCATTGCTTTGCAACCCGTTCCTGCTTTTTCTTGCTGTATAATTTTGCTTGAGTCTTTATGGCTGATACTTTCTGGTATCCACTGAGATGAAATTTGTGGAAGCAACAGATCTAGAGACCTCCAGCTAGACTGGAGATGTATCCTGTGGTAGCAGGAGGTGAAAAAGAACATCTTAGAGCAAACCTAGAGGACTCCTTTAAAGGTTTCAGTGGACCGTACCATGAGGTTTTCAGTACGAAAATTTCCAAATGGTGCTGCATTTTGAATTTTGAACAGCAGCTCTCCTCAGATGTGGAAGGCAGGAGGGTGCAGTATGTTTTGGCAAGGCTGGCACAGCCTTTTGTGTGGGGTCTGGGCACAGCGAGGCTGCCGGAGAAGACCTTGGAGGATCTGTTTTCATCTCTGAGCTGTGTCCCTCTGCAGTCCTCCTCTGGAGTGACTCCTCAGTGAGGGTGAGAATGAGCAGAGTCCAGCTCGGAGTTGCTTACTGGGCTTTGGATGCTTCCTTGAGGCTGAACAACGTCTGTGGGATTTCGTGTAATCAGCAGCACGTTCAGAAAACAGATTCCTCATCCTGTGATGGCAAAATATTCCCTCTCTGTATGTTCTTCATTGTTTGTTCTAGCCTTAAATGCATCCAATTATTTGCTTTTATGTTTGTCAGTTATTGCATTATCTGCTCAGGCAAAACCTGTTGTTTTATCCACCTGGAGATTCTTAATGTTAATTCCTTGACCTTTTATATCCTCCACAATATATCTGGAATTGTTAAATGGCTTTGCCCGAATTTGTCTTTTTTTTTTTTTTTCTGCCAAAGCGAAGGCTGAGGCAGGAGAGGGGGAACTACGTCAGGTGGAGACGTGGCAGCGCTCCCCACCACATTTGCATCATGTAATTGAATCTGCAAAGATCGTGTTGTCATCCTTGAGAAGGGAGCTCATTTTAAAGCCACACAGGGTTTGTTCAAATGAGCTTGGGTTTCCTGCATGTTCTCCTTTCGCGGTCGAGAGAGGTCCAAAACTGACAGCGTGGGGTGAGAAGGCTGATTAATGGGTTTCTTAAATTTCCATGAAAAGCAGGGGGAGGTGTGGGACCAGAGCTGTGCAGCTCCTGTGGGGGAGAAAACTCAATATAAAGCTCATAGCAGCATGGGTCTGAGAAACCACAGAAAGGCCACTTATTTAGTGAAAAAGCTGTATTTAATATCATAAAGTTCTATTTTGGGGTGGCATTTTGTAACATAAACAAAGAAGAAAAAGGTACCTAGGCAGTTGTGCTGGTTTCAGAGTGGATTCCTGAAAGGCCCTGGTGTGTTAATGCTGTTGTACACAGAAAGCTTTGGTGAGTTTTGCAGCTGCTGGGTGAGGCAGTGATGGGACTGAGCCTGGGAGTGGAGAGAAGTTGAGTGTCACCATCCTGGGGATGTTCCCAGCTCGCTGCCCAGCACTGTCTGCCCCAGTTTAGGAGCTGCTGAATGAGCAGGGATCAAAGGGAAGGAATGGGGTTAGCAGGGCATGCTGGAACAGGGGTTATGAGCTGCCACCTTGCCCTGCTTGCTGATGTTCTCATGCCCATGTCATTGCCTGGCTTTGGTCCAGCTCCCAGAAGCTGCTCACAAGCTGCTCAAGTTTTGCTGGAGCTGTGTAAAGGTCTGCAGTGGCCGTTGCTCCCAGGACAAGTTTGTGGCTCTGGGCAGCTACCGAGGTTGCTGCAAGTGTGGCACCAAGTACCATTTATTGTTCCTTTCAGGCAGCAAAGCTTCTAAAAGCACTCTGCACTTTGCCACCTTTGCAGAGAATCTTTTTATGCACTTTTCCTCCTTGGACGTGCATAATTTCCAGGGTATTTTGGTAAATAATATAGTTTAACACATTTTCTGTGCTGTGCTCATTGCTGTCATTTCTGAGTGCATTCATTAGGGACCAGTCTGATTTTGGGCGTAATTCCTCTGATAGGTGCATTTACTGAACATCTTTGATTCAGCTTTAGGCGTGTGGCAGGATTAATGGAAAGCACTTTACTAAAGAGGTTTGAATACCTTATAAGTTCCTTAAAGATTTTTTCCTCCTTTTTTTTTTTTAACTTTCATTTAAATGCAGCTGTGGTTTGTGGACTGAAGTGCTCCCTGTGCTGCCAGGGTTGGACTGCCCTGGACCAGAATGACTGTGACTCCTGGAAACAACCTGATGCACAGTCTGGATATGTGCATGTGATTATTTCATCCCTGTTTTATTTTGGTTGAGGAAACATGCATAAAAAAAGCCCTGAGACCGCTACCTATTAATTATCCTGACAATACCATGGTAATGACCACCCTGCAGGATTAAAAACCCGTGTGTGGATAACGCATTAGCTCTACTCGTTGGCAGCTTTAAACAATGCAGATAATATCAGATAAGCAGAGCTGGCTGTCCTACCAGTGACAGCCTGTCCATACCATGATGTCAGCATGGATGCCTTTGACCTCATCACAATGTTCAGTCAAACCAGGCTTTGCACAGCCGCATTTTCCAGTGGGTGGGAATATTGTGAAGGAAGAAATCAGGTATGGTGACAGACCCTTTTTAGGGTAGTCTTGGGAGCAGTCAAAGCAGAATTTACACCCTTGGGATGTAAATTTGCAGGGCTGTGCCTCTTTTAGGGCTTTCATCAATCTGCTGATGTACCTGGTTCTTGGACACGTGTGATTTGGTGCCACTGCCAAAGTTCTCTTAATTTCTAAGGGTCATTTCTGCCCTTGGTGCCCACCTTATGCCAGGAGGTGGGTTAATATTAGGAAGAGAACTTGGTGTTAGACACGTGTGAGAACATGGGTGACTTCCTCCGGTTCTTTGCCACAGTGTGGGCCAAGCCCATGAAGATGGAAGGTCTGGAGAGGTATTTTGGCACCTCTGAGGTTGCAGGGACCTGTCCTATGATTGGGGCACATGTAAGGGGCTTTAGCTGTTGGGTTGGTAGATACCTTTTGCAGGAACCGTGCCCAGCACTACCTCAGGCTGGGTGCTTGAGGTCACCCAGATACCTTCAAAAATGCTGGTGTTGGATCCTCCAGTATATTCCGAGCTGGGAACAGGTGAACTTTTGTATTCCCTTGAAGAAGAAAAATGATCTGAGCCTTGAGGACTTGCTGTGATTTATTCCAGTTCCTTTGAGCTGTAACTATACATAAAGAATCCAAATTGGGGGATATTTTGCTTAACTGCAGTTTTTGTGAGGTAGCACACAAAATTTGAATTTGTTAATTCACTTTCTGTCGTTTCTGCCGATATAAGTACAAGCTTATTTTGCAGTGATGTTTTTCATCTTTCCTGGACTTGAATCAGCAAATGAGTTTTAATATCCTTGTGACAATCTGTTGAAGAGAGGGGAAGCAGAAAAATCAAGTGATACTGTGAAGATAATTTAGTTCCTGCAATGGTCAAAGCTACTTATCAAACCAACTATCTTGAGTAGGAAGAGTGAGTTGGGTATTGTTGTCTACAAATGGAGATAGCTGGTAGGAAATTGTTAAATGTGCTCTGGTTCCTTTGTGGAGCTTTTTCAGCGTATCTTAAATTTCTTTAAGTACACAGTTCAGAGGGTAACACCATTAATTAGACCAACAGGAAAGACTAATGAAAAAGTATAACCCTCTATAGTTTATTGGATTTATCCCTGATTAACAGAGCTGCTCTGATCTCATGGTAAATCTGTGTATATGTCATTAGGAAAGTAGGATTGAGTTAGTAATTAATATCACCCAAAAGATTTCATCCTGGAAAATGAGTAAAAAATGGCAAGGAAAATAAACCGACACACAAATTTGAGTATAGGACAAAAGCACAAAGATATTCCTTTATTCCAGTCTATCAGCGAAAGAAGGTGGGAAGAGGAGGTTTGGGATACTCAGATACCGTGGCTGAGGCTCAAAGTAAGTCAAGGAGGATGCTAAAATATTGTCCTGGGCAATATACAGCCAATTCATTCTGAATTTTGCCCAAAATATTGCTGGGTAAAGCAGAGGGCAGTGTGTATGCTTGTGTGCTGCTGCAGACATTCCCTGACAGGAGAGGAAGGGTGTGCAAGAGAGTTACTCCCAGGCGAGTTGTTCTGGGTGTTATTAAAGGTGTTATCATGATGAGGTGCTGCTCAGGCACGAGTATGGTGTCTGTGTGACAAGTGCTGTTGCCAGTGGAGAATCCTGATGAGGATCCTGCCGGTCTGGGATGTGAACACAGCAGTTTCCTTCCTGCCTCTTTATTAAGGCAAGCACGGACTAGCTTTGTTAGCTATTTTACCTCTTATAACTGATGGCTGGCAGGGAAGATCAGCTACTTTCCGATGAAGTCTTGAATGTGTATATGTATTTTTTTTTTTAAATTAATTTTTATGATGGAGAACAGCACAACCAGATCTTTGCAGTGGATGGTGCCTGTGGTGGAATTTTTATCTTTGCTCTTCAGCATTTCTCTTCAAGCTTATTTGCATGAGGTTGCACTGCTAAGCAAACGTTCTCTGTTTCTTAACCTCTTGCACAGCTACCCCGTGCCTTTTCCTGCTCTCCTGCTGTGGAAACGAAGGTGAATAAGTGGAGCTCCTGTTGTGTGGCTGTGCTCAGACACACAGCAGCGAGGTCCTCATCAGTGCCTCCCCGATAAACCAGGGCACAAAAGCCTTGGCGTGGACCCACATCTACTTATTTGGAGATTAAAATCTCTTGAGGCTTCAGTTTGTTGTGAAAGTTAATTGCAAAGCCCTTGAACCTTGGCAGGGCTCCCGTGGCGAGACTCATCACGCTGGAGCCGAGCCCTCCGGCAGGTGCGGGGCTTGTCGGGGCTGGTCATGGGGAGGGACCGGCAACTGCGAAGGCCATTTCTCCCCAGACACTTTGGATGTCCCAGGAAGAGATGCGCTGTCCTCGAGAGATGCTGGTCTCTCCCCGCCGACTGCAGCATGAGCCAGGGCAGTGGGGGAGACGATCCCACCCATCACACTAATGTCCTCTGCTGGCTGCATCGCCACTGAAGTGTAATTAAGGGTTGTCTTTGGTAGAGGCTGTCGTGCTTACATCACATCACGTCTGGAGGTGCCTGCAGGCGGGGTTGGTTCCTCAGGGGTGTTCCCAGCACTGCTCATTGTCCCGCGCATTTCTGCGACCCACTCGGGGAGCATCTCCTCTGTCAAGTCTCGGTGTCCGAGAGCATCCACTGACACCTTCTCTGGTTTTTTGGGGTCGTGACCTACATCCAGGACCCTGATCTTGCAGGTCCTCCAGGTGAGACCGCGTGAATGCTGTCAGATAAATGAACCCAGCCTTGCCCCAGTCATTAGCATTTAAATCACTCACCATGGGAACCTTCTGCACTGCTGATGCTCTCAAAAGCGGGATGTTCTCCTCAGCCAGACTGCTCAGCACAAACCTGAGAGAAAAGCAGCAACGAAAGCCAAGGCACGTGATTGCACAGGGACAAGGTTTGTTTTGGGTTCTGTTATTATTATTGTTGGTGTTGCTATTATTTATTATTATTTAAGATACTTTCTGATGGCTCCTTCTTGTGCAAAACTTTATGTACTGAGTCGCTGAGGAATCTGGTGAACCACAGGATGGGTGGTCAGGTCACTGTGCTGTGGTGGAGACTGAGGGTCTGGTTCTCTCTGTGTGGGGCTGGTTTGGACAGAGTGGTTCAAAATTGATGCTGGCTGTATGTATTGCTTTGGTTTTCAGTTTCCATTGCAACCTCCTGATACTTATTGTTTATTAATGCCATGGGCTGTGCAGTGGGAAAGCATGTAGGGACCAGCTCAATCATAGAGTCACATACTGCTCTGGGATGAAGGGACCTTAAAGACTAACCAGTTCCAACCCTCTGCCATGGGCAGGAACATCTTCCACTAGACCAGGTTACTCAAAGCTCCATCCAGCCAATTCTCCTAAGAAGGGGCAAAAGATTCTCAACAGTCTTAAGGAGGACAAATAGAGCATTCCTCATTTTAAGTCTCCATCCTCCATCTAAAATAAATAAAAATACTGTCCCAGTGGCATTGTTTTCTACCTGAGCTTTGAAACAAAAATAAATATTACTGGCTTGGCAGCACAAATGAAAGGAGAACAGGAAGTGGTGTATGAAATGGATTGTCAGCCAGTTTTTATGTTTTTCTGTATTGGTCTTGTGGCTGGAGACAATATTCTCTTACATAATGCTCACATCACAGGAGTGTGATTGTATCCAACTGTCACAGATGAGGATGCTGTATTTATGTCTCAATGAATTTCATCCCTCAGCTTATGTGTCCTCTGACCTCTGGGGAATATCACAAGCCCAGTGTTTATGGAGTGCAGTGGCACGTTTGATTTATCAACTCTATTAATGATCTGGTTGAAGGGAGAAACAACATGTTAATTAAATTTGCAACTGATGATAAACTTCATATTGCAAACATCAGTCAGGACAGTCATTTAGAATGGAGGACAAATTCACATTTAAAAAAAAAACAAACCCAACCTACAGGTTGTCAGGCGTTGATTTTGGCACTGCTCTGTTGATGGTATTAACATAAATTCAAGCTGACCTAAGTGCACCGGGATAAAAACAAACATTTACCCTCGAAAAATCCTCTGCCTGAATGTGAATTTCACCTTTGGCTTTGGGCTGTTTTGTGTTTTGCATTTCTTTGCTGTGAGTTTTGGTAACAAAAACCAACAACTTGGTTTCACCTTGGCTTGGAGTTAACTCCATTTCCAGTTGTTTTCTCCTTCCCATGCATTAACACACTCGGTGGCACAGCTGCTAGTAGGCAAGAGTTGTAATTTTTAGTTTGGTTTGAAAATGTTTGTTTTCTAGAATAATGCAAAATCCCTGAATTCAAGGCTGACTCATTTCTCTTGAAATGTGTTCTACACATGCAAGTGTTCCTACATGAGATTTTAAGTGCCCCACCAGCCACATGCTCCAAGTTAAATTAATGTATATTAGTGGGCTCTCGGGCCCCTATCAGTGCATCACTCCCTCCTCTCTGCTTTTTGGGTTGTATTCCTGACCTCCCTCATTGTCTCCAACTGAAACTCTCGCTTGGAAGTGAGTTCAGATGAAAAACGTTATGTGACGTGTTAACACATTTTTGGGGCGGGGGGGAAGCCTCGTTTTTGAAGGTGGAGTGAGCTAGAACTAGTGTATTCATTAAACCAAAACTGCTTTGTTTTAGTAAAGGTACCTGTTGGTTATCTGTGAGGAGCAGCAAACCCAGTGATACTGAGCACTGCAAGGGGCAGTTTAACCAAAACCTTTTTTTCTTCATTTGACTTGGTGCAGGTTATTGCAGGGAGGCATTTGGGGACGTGTTTGCAAGGAATGGTATTAATTATTCAGGGCTGAGCTAACTAAAATTAATTTTGGACAGGAAGTGAGTTACTTTGTCCTTGTTGTAATGCCCAGTCCACACAAACAGCACCAAGATTATTAAAAGGCTGTTTTAAAATAAAAAAGAATTTCACCAGCTCATTATCCTTCTTGGTCGGAAGAAGGATGTTGTTTTAAAGATCAGTTATATTACCTAAGTGCTATTACACCATCTCAGAGACAAAGAGAATTTTGAATTTCTTTTATTTATTTTAAAAATCATTTGTAATGGACAGATTTTTTTTTTCACTAAAGCTTTTTTCTTTTTTTTTTTTTTCCTGTGTGCTACATCTTCTTTTTGTGCTATATGCTGGGGTACAATTAGAAGTGTGTTCTGCTGTTTTGCATCGTGGATTGGACCAGATCCAGCTTCGGATCAGAGAAGGAGTGTCTGTTGTGAAATCTCTGCAAAGAACACAGAATCCCAGAATGCTTTGGGTTGGAAGGGACCTTAAAGCTTGTCCTATTCTATCCCCTGCCATGGGCAGGGACACCTTCCACTAGACCAGGTCCTGTACGACTTGGCTTTGGACACTTCAAGGGATGGGGCAGCCACAGCTTCCCTGGGCAACCTGTGCCAGGGCCTGCCCACCCTCGTAGGGAAGAATTTCATCCTAATATCCAATCTAAACCTGCCCTCTGTTAGTGTAGAGCCCAAGATGCACGTGTTGTGTTGGTAATGATGGCAGAGGTGATAAGTAAAGGGTTAAACACAGGTATGTGGGTGTGTTTCACCCAGAAGCAGAGGCTTCAGTAGTCATGTGATGGGGAAATGCCACACTGTCCATGGGGGTACACGTGGGAGAGCACAAGGATGGAGAGCTGGATCAAGAGCAGTGAGAGACAGGTTTGGTGTGTGTGCCCCTCAGCTTCCTCTCCACCACATGCTGTTATATAGGGCAGGGGCTGAGTCTGGGTAATGTGCAGCACAGAGGGACCCAGTGATATTAAAGGAAAACGGAGAACCCTTCCTGTGAGTGCTTGAAGGGATCCCTCGTTTCCCTGGCTGTTATCTGCAACAGCATCCTGGTCCCCCATCCCATGTCCCCCATCCCAGCTCCTCTACAGAAGTGGGATGGCTCCCAGTAAGGACTCAATTCCAGTATTGAGCCTCCCCAGGCTGGGGAGGTGTCATGGACAGAGCAACACTCTGAGCAGCAAAGACAATGTCTTAATGTGATGTTTCAGCAATTTTCAGGTGAATTGCATTTATTGAACTGCTGTAGGCTTCAGAAGTTCCTGCCATTTGATGTGTTGGAGGAGATCAGTTGCGATTTTGGAATATTAATTTATACAATTCAGATCACACTTGTAGGGGTTTTTTGTTTCCCAGCGTTTCTTGTTTTACTAATTGCAATTGTTGCACGTCCTCTAATCTATTATACTTTTTAATAAGGCATATAATTCATTATTTAGGTGGTAGTGTTCCGATAATTAGATGGGTTATTTTTGTCAGCGCTGATTAGTTGGTAAGTACAGATTAATATTTGAAGGCTTGATGTGGTCTCTTGCTATTTGGGTTTCAAAGAAGTGATGTGCCACTTGTTTCACGACATTCCCAACAACTTCATTCCTTCCAGCTTGAGGAAAGTGCCGACAAATTGTAAAGAGGATTTGAAAGCCTTTGGATCTTGTTTCCCCTGCAAAAGTCATGTTAGAAGAACACCAGTGAGCATAAGCTGGGGGTGCTTATATTGGAATTGCAGCTCCCTGGGTAGACAGCAGTGGGGTTTGTATCCTGTATGGGGGTCTTGGGGCACACAAGCAGGGCATGGACCCACTGTGTGCTGGATATATCCTAGGAAAGCCTTGCCCTTTCACAAATAGAAAGCCTTGGCCTTTTTTTTTCCCCCGGGAGTTAATTGCAGTGTGGGACAATGTGGCCTTTGTGTGCCTGTCCCTGCGCTGTGACGTTTCTCCTCTCTCCCCCTGCAGAGCTGGCAACAGAGCTGGTCTCTCTTTGTCATCCAGAGCTGTTTGTAGGGTTAAGGCCATTTTATTTCATTGGCAGACTGGTTAGTGAAGGGTGAGGTGGCTGAGGGGATGGAGTGGGCACCTGCAGACTGTCAGGACTCTGCTGTGAGTATCTCTGGGTGACACATTGCGGTATTCCCCCTTCCCTGCAAATGAGACTGAGTGAAGCAGTGGATGCGCTGCAGTGTAATTAAACATGTTTTTGGAGTTGCAGCCTTCTGCGATCTCCAAGATAATATGAGCCGCGCTGCTGGGAGAGATGATGTAGTTGGAGCTGAGCCATCACATTATTTGAGACCAGATCTCTGGGTAGAGGGAGCAAACCAAATGGTTTTTTGTCACTTGGCCACCCCTACCAAGGAAACCACAGTGCTCTTCAGTGGCTCCTTGCTGCAGACTGTTTCAAGCCTCCGTGCACTGGCAGATGGCTCCAAACACAAATGAGCCTCGGGGATGCCTGTCACTGCCTGTGACCCTGGGGAAAGTAGAAACCACATCGGAAATGAGCCGGGATAAGGAGGTGCCGAACGTTTTTCTTGAGCAAATAAAAGTGGCATAGGGAAAGTCAGGATAAGCTCTGTGTGTTTATCGGTGTAGTGAGCGCACCTCAGGCAATCTCTTGCACCACCCAGTGACGCCAGGGGTTCCTGCTCCTCAGTGGTCCAAGGACACCTGCATTAATTGGTAATCTCTGATTCCACAAAGTGTTGTGGGGTTTGCATGTGTTTTCAGAGCCCCTCTGCCTGAGGGTGGGAGCTGAAGTCATGAAGTTGCTCTCCTTCAAGGTACTGGGGAGTGTGAGTTTGGGACTCAGTGTGCCTTTCCCATGGAGATTCAGCTGTGAACAGTGGTGTGATGGTTGTATGGATTTGGAGATGAGTTCACAGCCTGGTGGAAAAGCAGGGCAAGAGAAAGATTTACCGAAATAGAAACAGAGGAGGGACGCTGAGCACTTCTATACTTCCCCTGGTGTCGAACCTGTTGGGCTGTGGAAATAAATTAGGGCCTCAGCAACCTCAAATGGGAGACGGGAGGGTCTGCCAGGAGGGCAGAGCTGGAGCAAAGAAGACTAAGGATGTCCCCATTTCCCCCTTGCAGTTCTGTCAGACAGCCTGGGAGTTCTAGCTCCAGTTCACTTGGACTGTGGTGTTGGAAGTGGTGCATTGTACAAGAAATGGCTTGTGCTTATTCATGATCTCGCTGCTGCTGAAGAGGGGGGTCAGAGTATAAGTCAGTTAAGCAGCCGGATTGCCCTGGTGTTTGCCACAGGATAATGGAAAATTCCTGTGAGGAGCTGTGCTTGATCTGTGGCCAGAGGGAACAGGATGAAGTCTATTCCACCAGCGAAATGATAGAAGAGTACACTGTGCATCTTCCGGTGCCTGCTGCCAATGTTTTTATAGGCTTGAGATCTTATTTTTGAGAAGTATCTGCACGCAAGACCAACCTGCAGCTGTGCCAGCTCCTTGCCTTGTGCCCTCTCACACTGCCTGTGTTCCATTCCCTTGGATAATTTTGGGGAACGGTGTGCACAGAGCCTGTGATAGCCTCATTTTCTGCTTCCCAAGATGATGGGAGGAATTCAGGGCTGCGGAGTTCCCCGTGGTCAGTGTCCTGACACAGCATACCAAGCACGTCAGCTCTTCTGACGCCAGTGAGGAGCCTGTCAGGGACTGCAGTAGGCTTTATGTCCTCCTTCTTTCCCTGAGTTAGTTTGGGTCCATCTTCCTGCATGAAAATTAAAAAAATGTCCCTCAAAATTTTTGGAGTTAAAGGGAATCTTAGAAAACTAGTGTCTGCTATAAGTCTATGCAAGGAAGTTTTAATATCTCTTAGGATCTTGTGGTGTCTTCATGTTACAAACCCATTTGTTCCGTAAGTCTTTAGAAGGATTCAACTTGCTATTCTTTGACTGTTATCACTAATAAAATGACTTTGCACTTTGATGGCCCCTTTCACTCCAGGATCCAAAAGTACTTTAAAAATGCTAATGAGTTAATCTCCTTGATAGCTCTTGAGTGCAGCTCTTTGTACAGGAATTTGGTCCAAAGCCTAGTGAAGCCAGTGGAAAGATGATCATGTCGTTAGCTCTGGCAAATCCCCTAATCTGTCTGTCCCTGCTTGTCCCATCCTCTGCCATAGATGATGGCATGGACATCTTCCCATGCCGGAAGCTTTATCCTTTCCTCAGTGGGATTTTTTTCTTGTTTTGCTGGGGAACATGTGGGGTCAATGGTACTTTGAAGGTAAGGGAGGGGGACGTACAGATTTAGGGTTCTCTCTGTTGTCTACTGTTGTGCTCTGACTTAACAGCAGAGATTTAAGAAGAGTTTGTGTTGGAAATAACATAAATAAACCTGTAAGAGTTGTTATCTTGTTATCCCAGTAACTATGCAGTGTAGAGCAATAGCTCTGTGCTCGTCATTTCCACTGTGATTCTGCTCAAGGAATGATGGTTTCCTCTGGTGGGAAGAATTTATCCATCTCTTGTGGTTTCCAGTCCAAGTTCACCCATTGAACTTCATTCCTTCACCTATTTTCAGTTTGTTGAAGGTTTGCCATTGATTTAAATATTCGGGATCACTCTTTGGAGAAGACAGCTCCTGCTGCAGGATGGAGCCATGTTCATGAGCAGCTGGGCTGTAAGGTGGAGTGCTGCTGGTGGAAGCTCTTTTGATTCAGTTCATGCCTGTCAATTGAACTAGCAGGGGAATTCTTCTTGCTGTATTAAAGAAGATAAAAGGAGTTCTGCCTCTGGCAAAGCCGTAGACATGAGGTGCTGTGAACATCTTGACTCCCCTTTCCTCTTCCAGACATGCAATGGGTCATGTAATGGCCTTATGTCTGATCAGCCGTGACAATCTGTATTTTATGGATTCTTGCTCCTTGTCACCCTGTTACAATCTCCCCTCTCCCCTACCTTTCATTAATTGTCTCTCAAAACTATCTTGTCGTTGCTCTGATGGTTTTTTCCAGTGGATAAGCCTGTTAGAGGTAATCTGGTTTGCTGAATTTCCTTTCCACTGGGCAATCTCCTTAATAGATGCCTCGGAGGGTTTCATCCTGTTTGGTTTCAGGATGTGGCTCTGTGTAAATATTCTGTTTCTCCGTGGTTCTTCTGCTGATTAAGGCCTGTTCTTTCTCCTAAAATACTTCTGAGAGAAAAGAGCTTCATGGAGACTGGGTGTGTATTTGGTACTTTTCAGCAAATGGCATTGGCCAAGATGGTCAAAATTCGCTGTTGATTTTGGATATATCAGCTTGGACACCTCAGGGGCCAAAACAAAGGGAAGAAAAAACATAAGGGAGAGAAAAGAGTTATAATGTTAAATGTGGCATCATTTGTACTACAGGGTATGCGATTGTTGGGGTTTCTCCATGGGACATCCCAGAGGGGATAAGAAAGTGGCCAGAAGGCACACCTCTTCTCAGTTTATCCATTTCCCCACTATGCAATAATTAATAGCATCATTTAATCTCTTTCAGGATTTGTCAAACTTCAGATGTTTGCCATCACTGTTTCTTTTGGAAAAGCTCATTTTCAACACTTTGAAAAACAAACCTCTGCCTTTTCATATGTGTTTCAAGGATGCGTTTTCTTTTCCCAGCCCCAGTCAGCTCTGGATAAAGGGTCAGAAGATTACAGTTCTGTTCCTGGCATTGCCAGTGAGCTGCTGAATGATCTTCAGCAATTCGTTTGATCTTTCTGTGCCTCATTCACCCAAATAAGGATGCTGGTAATAACTTTGTATTGTTAAAGCTCTGGTAATAACTTCCCATTGTTAAAGCTCTTAAAGCTCTTGTATGGGAAGTGCTATACAGGACTCAGAATAATTATTGTCATCATTTGCAAGTGAAGGTGCTGGAAATAAAATTTATGCAGTAGAGGACCTTGGTTCTTGTTGAAGGGAATGATTAGAATAATTTTGGCTGGAATGACCAATAAAACATGAATAAGGCAGCTGTCTTTATTGACTTTATAGTTGAGTTAGGTGATAAGAGAAAAGCAGGGAGGGTGTGGGGTTTCATGTGAGCCATCCTGGCAGTAAAGGAAAGCCTAATTTTGGCCCCAGCTGATTTTGGTCTTATCTAGCATCTACACATATGTGAAGCCATCTGGCCATTGTTAATAAAAACCAACCAAAACCCAAACCCAGCAAAGAACCAACTCCCAAATCCTGGCAAACAAACCCACGTCCAGGGTCATTTCCACCGCCACTGCTCGTTCTGGAGCTGTGTCTGCCCAGGCTGACCTCATGTGTGAAGGCAGCTTTAAGCAGTAAAGGCAATATAACTGACCATGATTGTTCACACAGTACTCAGATACAGGAGTTAGGGCTGCATTAGGATAATGAAGAAATAGGTAAGTTGCCTGCATATATTTCGCAACTCTGGGCTCCTCCCCTGTCCCTTATTGTGTCCAATTTTTACACCTTGCTAAAAATAGGGTCTCAGAAAAGACTTTGAGCTGTTGAGACAAAGCAAAACTGTAAATCACTTGACAGCTCATTTCCTTATAGCCAGTATCATACTCTTATGACTTTATGTTCAGATTAAGGAAGGAATAAAATGTAGCAGGAACTTGGTTTGGTTACTGTGTGTTTCAGTTATATTTCTTTTACCTTTAGTAAGTAACAACATAAGTAGATATGGACCAAATCCAATTATTGGAAAGGCCCAAACTGGACATCGGTTTTTATCTTTTAAACGTGTCAGATTTGGAGGGTTTGGGTGCTGATGTGGAAAGGGAGAGTTGGGACTGGGGTTGCAGTGTTGGGAACACCTCTGTGGAGGAGCGGTGGTGCGGGCACTGAGTGCCATGGCACCAACACAGCTGCGCCACGTGATGGAGGATGTGCCTCATCCTATCTGTCAAGTCCCTTTAGCCCTTGTTGTCACTGACTCTGTGCTCTGCAACCTTTTCAGCCCTATTCCTGCAGCTGGTGGGAACTTTGCCAGTAATTCCAGTCTGGATGGGATACAGACCTTGATGGTCTTTTCCTCTCCTCATGTGCACAAGGATTTCCAGAGCTCTTTGCAAGCTCTGCTCTCTTTAGGTGGGTCAGAGCATTATTCAGTTGCTAGGTTAGTTTTATTCCTTTGGGATATTTGCTTTACGCTCTAGCTGAGGATGAGAGGACAGGAGCTGCAGGTGGGGCTGGATTTTTGGAAGACATGGGCAGTCTTCTCAGAAGGCGTACATGTCTACTTCAGTCCTCTGCAAAGGCCACGTTTCAGAGGGATCTGGTGGAGGTTGCCTGTATTTTGATGTGTTTAAGTTCCTCAAGCTACACTGTGCTAAGCTACTGTTGCTGTTCTCCATCGCCACCTCAAAGGGACCAGCCAGACAAGAGCAGACTGTGCCAAAGCTCCACCGTGCAAACAGAAGTCATGGGATCGAGCCTGTAATGGCAGACTGCATCTTCTGCTGCAGCAGTATGTGTTTTGGATGAGGGCAATTAGAGCCTTGTCCTGCTGGATGCGGCTTTGGATTATCGGATCCATGATCCATAATTGTACTGGTTGATCACAGCAAACGATGTTTGCACGGCTGGGTGTGAACATCATTTAATGGCAGCTTGGGAGGGGGGAGGCCTGCCTTCAAATCTGACAATAACCTGGGACAGGGGTGTGGACAAGGCTCTCCTTTCACCTAAGCTGATGTTTCCCAACCTTAAAATCTTTGCAAGGAAAAAATGCCCTTATGGCAGGCGGGGGTTATAGCGTTGTTTTAGACTTACTCTATCTACATTGCACAGCAACAAGGAAAAGGAGATACCGGTGTCCCAAAAGGCAGAGAACAAATTTCAGTCCTGGTCTTGCATATGCTTATACAGCTAATTAGCTTTACTCAATGGAGCCCATTCAGCCCATAGCACTTGTCCTTCATCTGTTCAGGCCTGTGTGTGTGAATGCTCATTGAAGCGCACAGTCAATTGCAGTATTGTTGCACGTACGTTATCGCTTGTGTTCTTGTTTGAAGCCAGAAACAGTCTTTCCGTCATAGAAACCTTTTTTTTTTTTCTTTAATATAACACAGTTATTGCTGTGAAATTATAGGCCCAGGTAGATTTATTCTTTCCAATTCCCGGGTCTGAAATTGCTGAGTTTGGCTGTTTTGAGGCAGAAAACAATATTTGTCATCACTTGGGTTGGTGTGCCTCTAGATTTAAGTGTCGTGCCAGCTCCAAGACTTTGAGTAATAGACACATAATGAGTGATTACCCGATTGTTGTCGGGTGGTTGTGTATCAGCATCTTTCTGTCTTAGCAATTAATCTGCTTGTAGATGAATGTTTGACCAGCTCCTGCTGGGATCTCTCTTGTCATTTCAGTCACCTGGCAGCGAAAATTGCAGTGAGACTTGTATCACATTTTGAACTAGACTTTTGCTGATGCTGTTTAAGGATATAGGAACACACAAAACTGAGCAAATCTAGTATTCAGTGGGAGAGTATGAATGCTGAGTGTGCTGAGGCTGGGTCAGTGCACCAGCTGCTTTTACTTTGCTTCTACATTAAAACGAACTTGTGATAGTGACAACTGAATTTACATAGTGATTCTTTGTTAATGATATTAAACATCATGGCACTAACAATAGCCTATTAAAGGCAAATCCACGGAGATTTTTTTTTTTCTGTTTGACCTTGAGTGCTAATGTTGGACTGGCTCAGCATAGCATTTTTTCCCCCATGTTTGAACTTGAAAGGTTCTTTAATACTCAGCTCAATGTTTCTGTTTTGCTTTTTAAATTCCTTATTATTTCCCATGGCTGCAATGTGCACTGATACCCCATGCCAGGCCATTTCCAGGACTTGGACCTGAGTTAGATTCAGTAGCTGGAAGGTGCTGGGCCTCAGAAATATTTTGATTTAGTTTCTGGAGGACAAAGACTCATCCTTGGCCATGGTGCATCCTGCATGCAGCTCTCCTTGTGCTTCCAGGCACTGTGAGAAGAGAAATGTGGAGACAGGCTGTTCCCAGGGTAGTCCTGCTTAAAATTTCCCGCCTGCATGGCTAATTTTGAGTTTTGTTTCCTTTCCCAGCCAGATTCTCTCTGCCAGTCTTTATCAGATGGTAATTAGCATTCGTTCCCACCCAGCACCGGGATGTATATTGAAGTTTTGGGGAAAGCTTTGCTGTTCTGGCGTTTTTGCAACCCTGTCAATGAAATCTCCTGTAACTCCTTCACACCTCGGCTCTACCCTTTGTGTCCAGTCAGACTGAATTATTGAATTTCAGCCTTGCTTAACTCAGGGATCTTGTGATGAGTAACATTTCGGGATCAATAGGGTTATGGCAGGATCTGCAGCGCTGACGGAACTTCCAGCTGGAGATGCTGCTGGTCCTGCAGAGCCCAGGGAGTCACTGATAGTGGTTGCAGACCAATTTCAGCCTGTAGTTTGAAACCACCAGGAACTGCTGCTTGCAGGGTCCATTCTGTGTGTTACCCAGGTCAGCCGATGCCATTGCACACTTACTGGCTGTTGCTCCCCGACTATTTTCATTTGCATGCCTGGAATTCCTGCTTTCAGCTCGGCAGCAGTAAATGAGCTATTTGCATAATGAATGGTTTGAAAATCTGCATCCCTGCAGTGTCTTGGGCCTTGCCCTTCAGAAGGGCTTGTTTGCTGGGAGAAGGTGCCGTAATTCAAGAAAGCTGAATTCCTCTGGGAAGTGGAAATTTGGATGGGAAATAGGTTGTTTTCCAGCTAATTTCTTCCGTGGTTGAGTGGTTTGAATTGAGGAGAGAAAACGCATCATCTTTCTCTGTGTTACAGGGACAGTTGAATGGTGTGCTCAGGTGCAGGTTAGTATGAAAGAGGCAGGTGGGAGGGAGATTTGGGCTAAAAAGATGAAAAGAGAGCACCTGCAGAGTAGCAGCGAAAAACCAGGGACACGTGTGCTGTATTGGGGTCTCCTTGGCAACTTTTTTCTCTGGTCTGCTGGGTGTTCAGGAGCAAAAAAATGCATTCATCTTCAGTGCTTGGGAGGTTCCAGTCCTCTCTGATCAGAAAAGAAGGAGCACAGTTTGCTCTAATAATCCAGGCGAGGCATGAGTTCTCCTGTGTCCCTGTGGAATCTTTTGGGATGGTCCCATTTGTGATCATGAGGCCACCAAGTGTCCAAGAGCTACATGTCCTCCAGATGAAACTGAGGCATCTCTCAATCATAGTAAGGTGCTTCACTCCTCCCCTCCACTGGGATTATGGAGAAGAAAAAGGGGTGGAGGACCCCCTAAAGAAGCCCTGTCACGCCAAAAGAAGCAGGAGCCCTTGGTCCTTGGGCATAGGGGATTTTCTGCTGTGTTAGTGCTGCTGAGAAGCCCCACAGCTCGGCAGGTGATGGGTTTCCTAATCATTCCTTGTAAATACAAACCAGGAGGATGAATAATGCACAGCGATAGCTCTCCTGCAAACACTGGCATCCCACTTGCACTGATAAGACTTCGCTCCCTTTCAAGTCCCTTAAAATGCTTTCCGTGTTTCCAGAACTCTTACTGCAAAAATTCTGCAAAGCATCCGTTTCTGTTTGTTTTCCTTTAAACCACTTTCCAATTTCTATTCACCGAGTTAGTGGAACGCGTAGGGAGCTCCACGGGAGGAGGAGGAGTAGGAGATGAGTGTGTAGTTAAGTCCTTAATGGAAAATAAATGTAAATCAAAATCCAGTCCAAACCCGGTAATCTCTGCCTCACACCAGAAAGCTCCACTTCAAGGAATAAAAGTAGGAAAAAATAGTTGAATTTAATTGCTTTGGATGCCCTGGTACAGCAGAAGTGTGAAAAGGCGATAAAAGCTGCAATTTAAAGCTTGGCAGTGGTGGGTCAGAAACACCGGAGCTGGTGTGCCAGGAGATGGATACTTTATCCCTGGCACATCTCTGCTGAGTTAAGATAAATGTTGAGCTGTTAAGTTCCTGAGAGCAGCAAGAGCCTGGGAGAAGGTCACATACAGTTTCCTTGGTTTTGGTTTTGCCTCTCTCCTGCATTGCTTGCTTTCTGGAGCTGTAAGGCAGGTTCCTTTCTTTCCTGAGGTTCCCCCAAATAAGCCCCCCAGAAATGCAGGGGAGCTCAGGACAGCCCAGATCAGGGCACAGGGTGTTGCTTCTTCCTATAAAAGCTCAAGAAATCCAGGCTGGAGCCTCCCGTGCCATGTGGGCAGAGGTTGGGGAGCACCTGGGAGCTGTGGTAAGATGCTTTGGAAGGCCTTTGAAACTCCTGTTCACTTTCTGCTGAGCAGCTCCTGGCAGAGATGTGACGCTCAATATTGTTCAGCCAGATGGAAACAGCGTGGAGTGCCAACAGTATCCAAAAAACCTGTGGGTACCCCCATTTCTTGCAGTCTTGTACCCTGAGGTGAAAAAAGGCAGAGCAGTGAGGAGATAGGACAAAAGGAAATGGCCTCAAGTTGTGCCGGGAGAGGTTTAGGTTGAACGTTAGGAGAAATTTCTTTACCAAAAGGGTTGTCAAGCCCTGGCACAGCTGCCCAGGGCAGTGGTGGAGTCGCCATCCTTGGAGGGATTTCAAAGATGTGTAGATTAGCATTTGGGGACAGGGGTTAGTGATGGCCTTGGCAGTGCTGGGTTAAAGGTTGTATTTGAGGATTTTGGAGAGTTTTTCCAGCTCAAATGTGACTGAGAGATTCCATGGAAAACAGCTCTGCTTTGTCCCCCTGCCCAAATCCTGATCTCTCTCTGTTCTCGGGAGGCTGTGCCACATAAAAGACTGAAGAGAGTGACGACAGAGGAAGGGAAGGAGATGAATCTCCTGCATTCATTATTCCATATGCAAAGAACATCAAAAGCACTAATGGAAAAGCCTTTTTATATTTTTCATCAAAGCAGTAGTTCAGATTTGGCAGCTGAGTTCGTACCAGTGAAATATTTATGAATGGAGCAGCTGTGGGGCGCTGCTTTAGGAGGACAGTGAGAGCTCCCTTCCTCTCTCTCTTTCCTAAGTAGGTTTTTCCCCTTGGTCCTGTTTTTCTCCCCTTCTGCTTTATTTGTGTTACGTCTATTAGAGGAACTTGTAGATGAGTCAGGACTGAGTTTGCACACCACAGGTAGTAAGATGTGTTTATTTTTTCCTTTACTTTAAAAAAAAGAAAAGAGAGGGAAAAGAATAAACCAAACTTCAGGGATGGATGGGGACAGCAATCAGTTCCCTGATTTGCCTTTTCCACCGCTTCCATGTTTAACCTGAAAACCTCTTGACTTATTTCTATAGCTAAGAATTCATCATGGTTTGGGTTTTTTTTTCTGCTAAGAAAGATGATTGCACAGAGCCAAATGAGGTTTATCTTTTATTCTTCACTGGTAATTAGACCCATCCACATGTAGGGAGCATGAAATGATTTATGAAGGTGTTTTAATCCCAGTTCATTATTTCCTAATCCAGATTTATTCTTTCTAATTTTGCATCATTGCTTGATAAGGTGGTTCAGAAAGCAGAGAAGCAGGGCTAATATTTGATTTCCATTGAAATAGCAAGTTGTTAGAAATAACAGGTTCACAGAGGGAAACCTGCAGCGCTCCTTTTTGCCCAGGGGAATGCGAGAAAAGCAGTTGGGATTGGTGTAAACCAGTGTGTTCATCTCACGGACAACGATGCTCTCAATTTATTTTAGTACAAGTAAACTGCTTTTCCTTCTGTCTTTGTCCAGAAGACAGTAAATCCAGTGCTGTTATAAATGCGTGTTTTTAACTGTGTTGCTGTTACCGCCCTTCCCTCTTTGGAGATGGTGGGCAGGTACCCAGGTGTCACCAGGGATGCTCCACTTGGGGTGCAGGATGCTGAGCTGGAGTGTGGTGGCAAGGAGCTGCTGTGGCTTTGAGAATATGGGAATTCTGGAGCATCTCCAATGGCTCAGTGTGTGTCTCTGAATACGTGAGGAGGAACACATCTATTTAAAATTTAAAACTGTGTCGCCATCAGAGTATTGTCTTCTTTAAATATAGATCCTTTGAAATGCGATAACTTTGGTCATTGAAGGATAGTAACATTAATCGTATAAATATTTATGTCTTGTAAAACAGCACAAATCAGTGGTGCAGAGCTGGGATAGCTCTTTGCAGTTTTGAAAAGTTGGCTTGAAATCTCAAGTTGTGACCAGATGTGTAGGTGGATCAGCCCATAAAAATAGGGACCATTGCCTGAGCTCATTTCTGTTTTAAAAAGTGCATCGATGCACTTGAGGAGTGTAAAGTCCCAAACCTGCAGTTTGTCAAGAGGAATTTGCAGGCAGAGGTTCACACGTTTCCTGGCTGGTGCTTCCCAGGAGTCAGAGTGGGCACACGCAGGGTTATGTGTGTAAGTGGAAAGTCCTGGCTCTCCTGCGGCTGAAGCCTCATTTCTGCACAGCAAACAGAGGAAACATAATGACACTTTGCATCTGTGTGTTCTTTTAATGTTTCTTTTTCCCTTTTCTGTGTATTATATTATGACAAATCTTCCTAGCAGAATTTGTTATTAGATCCTTGTGTTGATTTAGCATCTGGTCAAACACCCTGTAATCACTGACCCATGTCCAAATCTGCTCTGGTAGGATGAGTTCCCTGTTGAGAAGCTGTCTGTGGCCTTAATGACAATCATACCTGTTTGGTTCTCTTGGTCAAGGTAAAAAATGTCCTTGTTGATGCTTTCAGAAGGATGGGGTGTCCAAGGGAGAGCACTGGTGGCCATCCCATTCCCAGCCTCTCCTGTCAGCAATGCTGCGTGGGAGCCATGGTATCATATGAGCCATATGTGTACCCACCACGGTCATGGAGAGGAAAAATCCTTCCCCCACCATCCCACCAAAGGCTTGTTCTTAATGGAGATGTAAAACCTGAGCATGGCATTGACTCTCCAGTTCTAACATGGCTTCAGCAGCGAGCTGGGAGGAGAAGGGCTGTTAATCCTCCTGACGTCCCCTTTGAGTACTGTCATATTTCAGCCTTGTTAAGCCATTGGGCCATTGTTTATGGGTTTCATGCTGAAGGGAAGAGCTGTGCTGAGCCTGCAAAATGCTGCTTTACTTCTCTAATTGTCCCCATGAAAGCAGGCAGCTTGTCCTCACCACCAGCAACCCTTCTCCAGCCCCAAATCCTGCCCCATGCCTGGACGAGCACTTGCCCTGTGCAAATCCTTGTGTGGTCGAGCGCTTGGAAATAATAACAACTTCTCGCAGATCTGATTGCTTGAGGGAAATACCTGTTTGTCAGTGGGTAACCCTGTTTCACCTTCCTTTCTGGACTGAGAAGTGGTAATGTGGCCAACAGGTTCCCTTCAGCCTCCTTTCTCCCACTGTCTCACTGCGTGTCCTTCACAGACAGATTAATTGAATTGGATTTTTTGTGGAGTCGTGGGTTGGCGTGTTCATTAACCTGCACACTGCTCTCCTCCCTGTCCTTGCATCCCTTGCATCCATAGCACCTTTTCCAGCCTGTGCTTTATCAGTCAGGTTTTATTTCTTCCAGTTGGCATTCCAAACCCCAGTTTTCTCCTGTCCATCTTTTTTTGCACGTTTTCCTTAGCCCACAGGGAGGAAGAATATCTTTCTGCTGGTCTCTGCCACATCTCAGTGCCAGCTTGGACATCTGACATCTGGGAAACCAGGGTATGGTGGTGCTGAAATGGGGATAGGGGAAAGGTGCTGCAAGTTGTGTTACGAGCCACAAAAATTGCATTTAGCTGGAAAACCAGACTTTTCAGCTAGTGCAAAATGATCCCTGCTCACAGGGTCTGAAATCACCAAGCTGCAGCAATATTCAAGTCATGGTTTTGTCTGAGTGTCTTGCAGTGAGTTTGAGCTATTGCCCATGTAAAAGGTGAATCCCACCCATAGCACAGTGGAACTTGCAGGTGCCTCCCCAGGCTGCAGCTTGAACTGCTGACGGGAGACACTGGCAATGATTTGTGGGGCAGGGAGTTTTCCTCCTTCCCCTTCTACAGGCTCTAATTCCCTGGTATTATAACATGTCATTTTTCTGGCATACCTGAGGAGCTGGGAAATAATGTCTGAGCCTAGAGGGACAGCAATGATGGGACCTCCAAAGGGCTGTGAGATGGAGAGATAAGAGCGAGAAACGAAGGTTGTAATTTATTTCTCTCTTCTATCCCTCCTAGCCTGAAAAGTGGCCACATTCCTGACGATCCCTTTATTTTACAGCTTTGAGCTTGTTGGTTTTTTTTGGGGTGGTGGGGGAGTTGTGTTTTTTGTTGTTTTTGGTTTTTTTTTAAAAGCCAGCAGATGCTGCCGGTTCCCGTCCCCTAATCAAAGCTCCTCTGTGGAAGGGCCGTCTCGTTATTACGTGCCATTCTACCCTCCGGCAGCGGCTGTGCTTTACAGCCGCCCAGGGAAGCTGCCAGGTGCCCAATGAGATGCAGATTCCAGTGACAGCCTCCTGCCTGCCGGGGAGCTGGGACCCTCCTCGGCACTGGAGCTGGGCTCTTTGTGCCCGGGTGCTTCCCGGGAAGCAGCTGGGACCACCGAGGCGATGGAGCAGCGAGGTTTGCTCTTTGTTCCCTTCTGATTTCATTGTCCGTGTGGTGTGGATTGCCATGAAATGCCTCTGTGTTTGTTGATCGATGGAAAAGGGAAGAAGAGTCGCCCAGAGACAAGGGAATGACTGAGGTGGAGAAAGGGGAGTGGGGAGCTGGGAGTCTGGGGAGGGATGGGGTGGGAAAACTGCCTACATAATTTTATCGTTGTAACTGGGTCTTGCACCTCAGCGTGGCCTGATGAGGTGTTAATTCCTACCTCATCCCACTGCTGGGATCCAGCCTGCAGCCTAATGACCCCCGCCTTTAAATCAGTATAACCCAGTGCATGCTGTGTCTTGGGCACCAAAGGCATGATGGTGAGTTTGAATCAGTGTTTCCCTTCATCGCTTCCCAGTGCTTGTTGGTTGTGTTTTACTGAACTACGAAGAGACCAAGTTATTTTTATATTTTACGTTTTCAGGGCTTGTGCTTAGGGCAGAGTGGGAGGGTGAGGCTGGATGTGGAGGGGTAATGGACAAATTGGGATTGGAACGGATTTAGGAACTGGCTAGGGTGGAGTGTGGTAACTGGGATAATTTGGTGGATTTGAGTTATTTGTTGGTTTATTGCTGAATTACTTGTGGGTTGTTTCTCTGCTTGCTTACTTCTATTGCAAAAATCCAAGCGGTACCAAGTGTGGTTGGTTCTGGTCTGGAGGCAGGTGCTGCTACATCCAGGAATGGTGATGCAGCAGCGAGCAGTGTGTCCATCCAGACACACAGGCCTGGGAGGGCAGTATTGGCTGTGGCGTCTCATTTTGCAAGGAATTGAGGTGTCATTATAGCAGCCTCAATAACTGGTTATTAATGAGCACAGGGCAGCCTCAAATGATATCTCAGATGCACATCTGTCTTGGGTATTTTTGGGCATCCTTTGGTCTGTGTCTCTCACTGTGGAGGGCTGGGAGTGCAAGTCCAAGGCTGCAAACTGAGTGTGTGGACAGGTGGAGTCTTTCTGCCATTTTTGCCTCCTCTGTCATGCTTTGGATCGGGTGGATGTGGCAGCAGAAGGGATTCTGGGAGCATGTTTTACTCAACACAGCTTGCCTTCAAATCCTCCAGCCCCTGAATGTGACAGCTGCTAAATCACCTGTTATTATGCAGAGAACAAAGCTGTTCTCCACGAACAAAGGAAAGAGAGTGGTCTGTAACTGGGAGGAAGGTAGTGGGAGAGAGATGGAGCCACCAGCAAAGCTGCCTGGACTTGAGGGGTGGAGAAACCTCCCAACACCGTAAATAAAACTTCAGTTGATGGTTGAAATAATGGCTGGATACGTCAAGCAGTGCCTGGGTGTGTGCTGCAGCACCTAAAAACCAAGGAAGAGCCACATCCAGCCCCAGCTGCAGTTTGGGCTGAATATTGCTCAGTTCCTTTGAGAACATCCTGTACGATCAAGAATTGGAACTTAGACTTGAATTTCTACTTAGAATCACAGAATATTAGGGAGTTGGAATGGATCTTTAAGGTCATCTAGTCCCAACCCCTGGCCTTCCAGTAGACCACGTTGCTCAAGGCTTTATCCACTCTGCCTTTGAACACTGCCAGGGTTGGGGCATCCACAACCTCCCTGGGCAACCTGTTTTAGTGTCTCTCCACCCTCCCGCTAAAACACTTGGACCTGAATTTGCTGATGTGCCCTCAAGCTGCCCACTGTTGAGCTGTCCATCGGGGCTTTGCTCGCAGCCTTAGCTCTCAGCTCATGGTGAAATGACTCTGATTGCCCCCAGCAGCGTGTTTTGTGCCACCTGAGGTTTCTCCTGCAAGCTCAACCAGCAAAGCAAGAGATACCTCTAAGAGCCTTTTGATGCTGGAAGGTTAATCCCTGGGTTCCAGCCTGGCGGAGCTGTTGGACATGAACACAGAACCATTGCAAACAGCAGAGCAGCTGCTTGAGGCCTGGATATGACACACAGCAGTGAGCCAAGTCTTTCTCTTTTGCTCCCCGACAGCACTATCTAAATAATATTAATAATTAAGCTCTCAAGCTGGGCTGGATGTGCTTGTCGGGGGCTGCGCCGTGCACTTAAGCAACTGTGCCACCTCTTCTTGATGGCCTTGGCCATCCCTGGTTGTGGCATGTGGGTCAAGAGGAGTGGCAGTGATGGCAGCAGGAGCCCTTCTCAATATTTAAAGACTATTGATGGGTGAGTCAGGCTGGGCTAGTACAAAAAAGAACTGTCTAGACGTAGTAGAAAGCAGAGAATTTGCTTTCCCTCAATGCAAGGAGAAAACAAGCTCCTTTATTAATTTTTCCTTTTTCAATGAATAAAAGTTGGGGGTTTGTCCTGTTCTGCAGCCCAGGTGATGATGCTGGGGAAGGGTATCATTTTGCAGGAAAAAGTGGCTCTAGATACCTAAAAATCTCCATCTTCAGCAGTGGCACATCATTTCAGCATCTCCAAAGTGAGAGTAGTGCTTCACGTTTTGCTGTTTTGTCAGTAATAATTAACTGAGAAGTAGGAGGATGACTTGCAAAATAACTCTGGAAACAGAGATCTTCAAGGAATTAAATGCTATGATGGAAAGAGAGAATCATTAGTCTGGAATTAAAATAAATGGCTCTTCCTGTAAATCTGCATTTCGGGGGCAAAGGCAGATTGTAATTTCTTCTGCAATTGCTGTACCAGACAGTGCTCCAAAATAAAGCTCCTTCAATGGCAATACTGTTTGGGATCACTGTAATTTATATTATATGTGTTAGAGAAGTGAGGGGGGCAGCTGCTGAAAGCCTGGTCTAAAAGTCACTGCAGAGCATCCTCTGAAAAAAAGGGTTTTTTAAGTTGCCGTAAAACGTAAGGATAAAGGAGATTGAGCTCATTTTTCTCCAAGGACCGTAACATCCTTTAAGGCTTAATTCTGCATAATATTTTGTCTCTTTTCTCTAGGCTGCACCATTTATGGTTTAATCTGTTGCAGTGCAGTTTGGTGAATTCAGAGACATCTTGAGATGTGATTCCTTTTTTCTTGCTGGCTTTTTGTGTGTGTGTGTGTGTGTGTGTGTGAGGGAGGGAGGAAGAGGCAGGATTTTAGTGTAAATATTAATTGAGGTGTCCTGCTTGGGTGACTCCTGCCTGCTCTGAGTGGCCCTTGGCTTTGATTACCTGCTCAGTTATCCTGCTTTTTTTCATTCCTTCTATTCCCTTGTTCAGATGGTCCTTGTCTTTCTGTGCTCTCAGGGCAGGGACATGAATAAATTTTATGTATCTGTCTCTTTTGTCAATATTTGTGTCAGGAAAGCACTTGTGCCATTTCTTAGAGAAGTCAGTGTCTCTCTTCACTGACCTTTTATTTCTCCTGTGGATGGAGAGTTTCTTCTCAAATATCCTCTGCAATCTCTGTTTCAGCCGCTGCTTATTCTCTTATCGCTCTTTATATGCTCACTATCAGCTCCCCCTTTTGCATCTCCAAGAGCCTTCCTGCTCTTTTAACCCTTGAGGGGCTGCCCATGGTTCCTCTCATGGATGGCAATGGCCCACCCTGTGTCCTTCTGCTGAAAGGCACCAGTAGCAGCTGAGCATATGAATTTATTTTAAATCTGTTTTACTGCTTAATTGCAATTGTCTTGAAGCAAAATGTGTCCTGCTGAGAGCATCTTGCAGCCTGAAGAGGTGAGATAGCACCCCATGCCTTCTCATCATGCTTTCCGTTGATGTAGCGTCTGGCTCGAGCCCATCCCCATGTCCTTTGGAGTTACTGAAGTGGCTTAAAATCAGGTGTTGCCCCCCCGGATTCACTCCCGGGTTGGGATCACTGAGTGACTGTAGCAGCACAGTGTTGTCTGTGCATGTGTGGTTCATGCCAGCCATCCCCACAGGGCTGCAAACCTGGTGGCACCCCTGCCCTGAAGGCTGCTGGGACACGCAGAGCCTTGTCCTTAACTTTCAAACCATGAATTTTCTTGTAGATGTTTCTGTTTTCTTTCTGAGTCTTTCCTCTCTATTATTTTATTTGTCCTGGTCCTTCAGTACCAAGTTTCTTATAAACTCTGAAGAAAGAAGGCATAATGGATTGTACACAACATTTTTTGGCAGAAAAATGTTCAAGGTCACCTTTGGTTTCGTTTTTTTTGTTGTTGTTGTTGTTTTTTGGTGTTTTTTTTGTTTGTTTGTTTTTTGGGGGGAGGAAAGAGAAATTATTGACTCTTCATTAAAATTTCAAAGCAGTGAGGGTTTGCTGCTCTGGTGGCCATCCACAGTACCCAAGCTCTCCCAGATCTGGGTTGGCCCTTTTTGCCCTCTGCGTGCTCCACATTCCTCATGTCCAGATGAGCCGGGGTCTGGGGAGTCTCATTAGTTCCCCATGACCCACCCTGGCTTTGTGCCACTTTCCTGGTGCTTCTGTCCTTGCAGAAATTTCCCTTTTCTCTCACAGTCCTTTGTTCAGCTTTCAGTTTAGAAGATGTCCTGACACAGGGCAGTGGGAATAATTTTGTTGACTTTCATGGAATTTAAAGAGCTAACCAGGAGTTTCCTGGGATGCTGATGGGAACAGATCACTGCCTTCTTGTTCAGCATCCTGATTAAACCCACCCCCAGTGACCACTGCACATGTTACCCCACTCTCAGAGGGTAATGCCCACTCTGGGTTTTTCTGAGTAGCACTTTATGTTGTTAAGATGATATAGTGGAGACCAGTAAGCAGATAACCATGGAAAGAAGGAATGATTTGTCCTTGAAAAGCTCCGTGGGCGGTTCATGAGGAAAGGGGAGATGCATTGACTTGGACAGCTACTTATAGAAAACAGATGTGCAAGTTAGGAAACACAAGTGATAAATCTGAACCCATATGGCAGCTCTCTCACAAGCATTTAGAGTCACAGCAGCCACGGATGGGGCTCAGTTTCTCTTCTGAAAGAAGAATTTGCCATCTCTGGTAAAGCACGAGGATAGTTCTGTTTGTGTGTGTGTCTCCCAACCTCCACTCTTGAAAGGAGCAACCTGCACCCTACGGATGTTTCATGTGTGCTGGGTGAGGAAGAGAGAGCAGGGATGTAAATCACTGGGACAGGTTTATGAAGTTTCTTTTGCAAATGCCAGGACTGAAGGCACCAACAAGTAGTGCAGGACCTGTGCTGGTTTATGTAGCTGCCAGGTACTTTCAGCAGCACCCACAGCTGAGTTGGATTTTAAGTAATTTCTTGCAAAACAAGGGACTTGTTGCTGTCTCAGGGACCTCCACAGATTCTCTGCAAGGCTGAGGCATTTCTGCTCCCTCCCTGCCAAAACAGGCAGGACCCCTTGAGCGATGGATGCCTTGGAGGTACCCTCAGGAGGACCCATGTTTCGCTGGTTTGGATTTAAGCTCTTTCTCCCTTTCTTCTCACCTTTCTCAAGTTTATAAAGGAAGGCACTTTCCAAGCTAACTCTGATTCTGTTACTTTTCTCATACCCATCTGAAAACTGCTTTTCAAGCAAGTTGGGACTTAGTGGGCTGTGTAACCTCCTCTGCATTTGAAAACCTCTTTTGCAGTCCTCTGCCTCCTCTCGTCTTGTGGCGTCTTCTCCTCACCAGCTCTTCTGAAGTCTTTTGTACGGGAATCTGTTGGGTTTTATTGGCTATTATCTTAAGTGCACGGTTTATGAAATGGGAGTCCTTCTCTCACAATATCATAAGGAGATTAAAAAGAAAGCCCAAATTTATGGGAAACAGATACATTTAGAACCTGAAGAAAGACTGTAAAAATGTGTCATGAGGCATTTTAAACTTTGGATCCCATTTTAACCCATTGATTACCATTCAAGAGTGGGTTGGTTTGGGTTTTTTTCTGGGATTTGGTTTGTAGAGATGACTGTGGTGCAGTTTCCATGGTTTTTATCATTACCATGGCCTTGCTGCTGGTGCCCTGGTCAGCTGACATTCTTGTTACAGCAGGGCTGGGACCTTGTTTTATTTCCATCTCCTTTTTGATTTATTACTGCTCCCTAAATTAATTTCTTACCAATACCATTTACAGCCTTGTTGAGTGGATGGGTCTCTGGAGGGGACTGCATTCTTAACACTGACAAATTTCATGATCTAGCTGTGCACAAACAGACATAGCCAGGGAAAAGAAGTGCTCTTTGCAGCCTGGCTGAAGTCCATGTCCTCTTCCAGTGCTTGCAGAGAGTTCTGGTTTGGAAGGAAAACCACAAAGCACTTACTGAGGTCACAGGTAGGAGGAGTGGTGAGGAATGAGGTCCCAGGCAGAGCTCTGGCTTGCAGAGGTTCATAGTTACCCTGAAGCAGCACTGCTCTGAGTCAGACCTTGCTTGGAAGCACACATAGGCCCATCCAGGGATTCTTTCCATTCCTGGAGCAGCTGGTCCCTGCTGATAGAACAATGGGTAATGGCTTGATAGGACAAGGGGGAATGGTTCTAACCTGACAGAGGTTTAGATTAGATATTAGGAAAAATTCTTCCCTGTGAGGATGGGCAGGCCCTGGCACGGGCTGCCCAGAGAAGCTGTGGCTGCCCCAGCCCTGGCAGTGTTCAAGGCCAGGTTGGACAGGGCTTGGAGCAACCTGGCCTAGTGGAAGGTGTCCCTGCCCATGGCAGGGAGTGGAACTGGATGATCTTTAAGGTTCCTTCCAGTCCCAAACAGTTCTTAATTCTGTGATGC
Organism: Sclerurus mexicanus; assembly: GCA_013396755.1. Taxonomy (NCBI): domain Eukaryota; kingdom Metazoa; phylum Chordata; class Aves; order Passeriformes; family Furnariidae; genus Sclerurus; species Sclerurus mexicanus. The sequence goes on along the minus strand of VWZF01003875.1, from coordinate 59,226 downwards.
ATTATTTTTTTATACACACATACATAATTATGTACGTGTGTCTATTGCAGGTCTAGCTACTGCTGGCCAGAATTACCTTGTCTACTCTTCCACCTCTCCCATCTCTCTGTGTTAAGCTGGCATCCCACACTTTATCCTGAGTCATTTGGAGAGAAGCCACCCATTTGTCTTGCTAGTGCCCTGCTCAGGTGTGTGATGCTGACACCTCATACATGGTCCTGGGATGCTCCAGAAAATCCCACCTGTGGTCATCTGGGCTGCTCTGGGCCTGAGGAGAGAAACACACGTGTGGCACTTGTAAATGAAGGAGTATTAAACTTGGAGGTGACGACAGCTATGCCAAATTACCTGTTCAAATGATCTCAGTAATTGACAGGAGAGGCAAATGATGATAACGGGCCATCCAGTGGCATAGGCGAGGCTGTAATTACTGAATGGGAACCCTTTAGAAACTTGCAGGGCTAAGAACTTGTCTATGGTAGAGTCTGGGAGAACTGTTTAATAAACTTGGTGAAACCCTATCAATTAACATATTTTTGAAGACAATTTATTGCTCACTTCAGATAAAAGTGGTACCATCCTCAAGAGCTGCTTAACCCTGGATCTTTTGGATACATTTCTGTCATTGCTGTGTTTTCTCAGGGTCTGAAGTAGGATTTTCTAACATAAGGGAAGACTCTTCTCTTGTCCTTTGAGTTAAGTTAAGCAGGCTTAAGGCCGTCTCTGAAGTATCCCAGGAACCCAGATGATCTGGGAGCTCAGATTCTTCTGGCATCTGTGGAAATCCCAGCTGCTGTGCCTCACAGTGGGTAGAAGTTCAGATGTTTTGCAGATGGCATTACATCAAAATTCTTGTGGTCAGTCCTTTCAGGTTTGGTTTGTCAATGGCAGAGGTTCATGTAAGGGCAGGGATGACTCGACTCCTCTGCATCCCGCTTGGCAGCACATCTCCCAGGGCTCCCTTATTGTGAAGGAATTGTTACTCCAGCAGAGGAGGAGAGCTGGGCATATACTGGAGCTGGAATTGGTGTCAGCTCTCTCCAGCCTTTAGAAAAGCAGTGGCTGGTGGCTGATGTCCTCGGCTTGGAGCTAAGTCCTGGGCTACAGGGTTTGGTGGGCTCATCCTGGAAGCAGTAGCTCTCGTACCTTCCTCCTACTTTCTTCTAAGCTTGTATTTGCAGTGGGAATGGTAGAAAACTGTGAAAATGGTGCCATGGGAGAGCCAGAATTCGCTGTAGTGGTTGCTGTTGCCGAGCACTGTTTGTATTGATTGGAGTGGAGGCAATTATGAGCCTCCCACTGCTTTCACTGGGGGTTTCTCTGCATAAGGAGGCTTGAAGCAGAGGGAAGGGCCATTGCAGCACATAAACACAGCACAGACTGGAGTCTAGAGGCATCTCACAGCCTCATTGAAGCCTGAAATAGTCCTTATTGACTGGTGAGGGGGCCAACGTGAAGCACGTCTCAGCAATGTGTCTTGTTGGCTTTGCAGAGCAGGTGCCACCCCCTCCTGTAAGGGGTGATGAGTTGTGGAAGCAAGGCCAGATCCCTCTTCACTGGCCTTCACTTTAGGGGTCTTCCTCTACCGCAAATTTCTCAAAAAGTTTCTCATTCCTGTACTTGTTCTTCTCAAACTGGCTCATATCCCATGGAAGTCCTTTTTTTGGGGTGGGGAATTATTTCTGTTAGGAAGCTGAAGATGTGAAAGGATTTTTTTTGCACAAAAGAGGAGTCCAACTGCATATAAATTGTTCTCATGGAGAATTTCATGGCATTGCTTCCTTTTCTCCATCCCATGCTTCGGGTTAGGTGTTGGTGTTGTCCTTGGCTCCATCCTTGGCCACGGGTACTGTTTCCTTCCCAGCTAGGAAATAGTTTCCTGTGTTTCCTGGCAAAAGTTCACAAGTGTGAAATGTAAGATTTTGGGATGGGTTGTAGGAAGTTAATTTGATCACTTGGCAAGAGAGTGGAGTGATCCAGTTCTCATGTGTTTCTTTTAATCTGTGTAATTTTGTCTGGAAAGAGGAGAGTGGCAGTGAAGGAACTCGGCTCTCAGTGCATTAACACATCCCCTATTGTCCTGAGATTTAACATCTCTCTTTAAACATGATATTCTCCAGCAGCCCTCAGAGACCCCAAATCCTGTTTAGACAAAGTAAGCCATGATGAAACTGGATGTTTCTGAGTCAATAATGTGGCTGGGAGAGGGATGGTGTGAAAATGCTGGAGAAAAGAGCAAAATGTAACCTTCTCTCATTCGAACGAGGATATCCCCTTCTCTCTTATGTAGGATTACTTGCTGGAAATTAAAAATATGTGTTTATTTAGTAGTAATGTGGACAGTTGTCTGTCTGACTGCTCCTGTAATGCTGCCAAACTCTTGGAAGGGGCAGCAGTTCCCAGAAATGCTGTGTGATGGGAGATGTGCTGTAGCCTTGAGAGCTTGTGGGTGATGTCAGACCCAAGAAATCAGTGAGACCTGGTGATGATGGGGTGAGAATCAAAGAATCATAGAATAGTTAGGGTTGGAAGGGACCTTTGAAGGTCGTCTAGCCCAACCTCCAAGGAAGGGAAGGGCTGGAGGAGGATGTTAATGAGGTGGAGATCATCCCTGCCTTTGGGAGAGTGAACACAGCCCCAGTTTGTGCTGGGGCACAGAGGATGTGGTTGTGCTTTCCTCTGGAGAAATGAAGTTTTGAAATTAAACAGGAATTGCAAAAATGCATCTACTTGTTTGCAATGAAGCAAACCACCCGAACTGGCTTTCATTTTCTCATTAAAATGGTGCCTTGGCTCTTATTCTGCTGGCATGAAAACTGGCTTGTTGCTATAATTGAGAAGACGTGGAGGAAAACATGTTTTCTTCTGCTCTGCCTTCCTGTGCATTCAACAACTTTGGGTACATACTGTGATTTTTCTGCTGTGGACTTACTTTCCTTTTAGTAAGGGATGAAGAGACAGGGGTAAGACCTGGGAGTGCTTAAAACTCATCTTGGGAACAAGGTCAGGCTGGACAGGTCTTGGAACAACCTGGTCTAGTGGAAGGTGTCCCTGCCCGTGGCGATTGGAACTGGATGATCTTTAATGTCGCTTCCAACCCAAACTGTGATTCTCTGAAACTGAGGATGGTCTGTAGTGTATCATGGAGCATGGGAACATGCAATTTATTCTCTGCAGGTTTCCCCTTTCTGCTTTGATCTGTGCCACAAGAAACTGTGACCAAGTCTATCATGCTGGAGAGCAGCAACAAAGCAAAAGAAAAAAAAAATCCAGCTGCACTCAGTGCTTGGTGATCCAAAGGGCTAAAATCAGGGCAGGTTCCTGGAATGTGCAGAGGGAGCAGGAGGGGACAGGCTTGGTGGTCTCGGCCACGGCCAGCCCAGCCAGAAAATATAAAGTACCAGCACGTTAAGCGTTTTGTTTGCTCTAACCTGTCTGTTTTGCTGCTGAAGGATTGTATAATCTATCTGTTTGTGTGGAAGCAGCCAGAAAACATCATGGTCTGAAATTCCCTCCTACGTGTGCTAGATAATGTATATACATTCACATATATATAATTTACTAATATATATATTTACTAAATGCACGTGTATTTACTGATGTGGAGCAGGGATTGTTTGTCTTTGAGAGATGCCTCTACCATGCGATGCACCTCAGCTGCTGCCAAGGCACAGGGACATGGTGGAAGCCAAAGGCTGGGTGAAAAGGGGTGAAAAAGGTGATAACCTCCATAGTTTGGAGAAGCTGAAGTCTTTCTTCCAGCTTTTCTAGGCTCTGCTTTCCACAGCAGCACATGCAGATGCAAAGCCACTTGCTGGGCATCACCTACAGCGGTCCCACCGTCAGTGTCTTGCTCAGCATCACCAAGTTCCGCTGCAGGGGACCATCACTTTAAGTGCCAATTCCAGCTGAACACTGACATAAATGCTCTGTGGGTGCATTTTTCCTTCTGGATCTCGAAAATGTGGTCTTTGCTATTATTGCTCACAAATGAGCAGATCATGGTTCCTCCTTGGTAATGTGTCTCTATCAATTTCTTTCTCATTAAAAATTTTATGTGCTGCAATAAAAGTCGATAGTGAGAAAACAGTGGAGCTTTATAACCTGTTAAATCAGGCCTCTCCTTATACACACAGCTACCTTAGGCTGTTGTCGGGGTTTAGAGGGAAATCAAATGAATCCAACGTCCCCTGTCCTGTGGCTGCCGGATGGTTGGTACAAAAGAAGGGGGAGCATTGTTGCATTTCAGTGATTCTTCCTAAAGAGTTTGGCAGATGGGAGAGGGATCGATCTCTGGATCATCTGCATTACAGACAGCTTGTTTTTTCCCCTCCTTTCCCTCTCTGCAGCTAAAAAGCCAAAGAAGTTTGGGGTTGATGGAACTTACAGTGAAAATCTTTTTAATTAATAGTGGATTAGAACTGGAGCCATGTTTTAGCTGGAATGGCAGACACCTATTTTTTCTGGGCAGCCAGAAGGATGCCTGAATATTATCTGTGAGGGCAGGAAGGTGTGGGGGGTTTGTCCCCCCACCCTGTCCCTTTCCAGCTCTGAAGTCACCCCTTACGGCATTTGCTCAGCTTGTGCTAAAGAGAATTATTTCCCCCATTTTTATTTGGATCAAATTGCATTCATTGCCAACTCCAAGTTCACTTGTGCCCTCTGCTTTTGAGAAGGCCTTTGCTGGGGCTTCACTCCCTAAAACTCTCCAAGAGGAGGTTTTAGCCAGGTGAGGGTCAGTCTCGTCCCCCAGGTAACATGGTAGGACATGAGGAAATGGCCTCAAATTGCACCAGGGGAGATTTAGGTTGAGTATTAGGAAAGAGTTGCTTCACTGAAAGGGCTGTTAAGCACTGGCACAGGCTGCCCAGGGCAATGGTGGAGTCCTCATCCCTGGAGAGGTTTCAAAGACAGGTAGACGTGGCGCTTGGGGACATGGATCAGTGGTGGCCTTGGCAGTGCTGGGGGAAGTGGTTGTACTTGATCTCAGAGGGTTTTTCCAACCTAAATGATTCCATTGTCTGAGTTTCTCCACTGGGGCTTGCAGGGCAGGATTGGGGTGCACCCCGAGTGGTGCTACAAGAGGGATCGTGATGCTGTGCGTTGGTGCTGACCATCCCCATCACATCCCCTCCCTGCCATTGACCGGGCTCTGTCACGTCTGGAGGCTCTTGCCACGGTCCTGCTTTGCTCTAAGTGCAAAGGAAGGGAGAAAAATCAATTCCCATCAGCTGAACAGTGCCCTTTGATTTATTGCCCGTGGAGGAAAAAGTTCTTTATCTCCTTCTCCTGGAAAGGATTGCTTTGGTGTTTGTTATTAGGGAGCAGTGCTGGAACATCCCCCTTCCTTCGAACTCTGGTATTTTGATAACCTTTAGCAGTCTGAGCACATTCAGACCACAAAAATGGGCTCTCTAATGTGCAGTGAAAGGGGGTAGGTGTTATCCTGGTCTGCTGGGATGGTCAGCAATGGTCCAGCCCTTCTCTGTGGCTCGTGGCACTGTGTTCCCCCAGCAGATGAAATTATTTGTATTCCTTAGATTTCAGAGTCTATTCTTGTATCTAACATTTAGCACATTTTTTTGGCCTGCAGATTGGAAATAGCATCACTGCACAGAGCAGAGTGGCTATTTGGTTCTCCTCAACTTCCAACACCCATCACAGAGCAGATGGAGTAAATAATGTCAAAATCAGCAGATGGGAATACTCTGATTTACACCCTTGAAGGTTCCCCATCCTTTGCCTTCCTGCTCAGCTTCAGCACAGGAGATGGGCACACCAGAAATCAAACCTCACCATGCTCCTCTTACAGGCAGTGATTTGAATCATAATGACTGCAGAGTGATGTTTTAATTATTTGTAATTGCTAAAGCAGGTTAGTGGCCAAATGAGCAACTGCAGATGCACAACGGGCCTGATTTGTTGGCAGCAAGTGTGAGCTGATACCTTGACACTGTGATTAGTGCTGATTTTGTCTGTCTGCCAAAAAAATCCCTTCCCCCTTGGGATCTGAGGTTGCTTCTGATCTTGGCCTGAGACTGGCCAGGGTGGTGGAAGATGGGTGGCCATGGCTTAGTCTACTGAAACTCTCCTTGATGGAAACACAAGGCAACTTCTTTGTGCCGAAGTTGCTCCAATCGATCCCTTTCCTGCTGGGGAAGTAACGTGCAGGTGGTTTTATACGTGGATGATACCAGGAGTGTGCAGCAGCAATATGTGTGACTTAGGGAAGATGGAGAAAATTCAGACCATCTGAATCCCACTTAGTGTCAGAATCAACTTGTTTCCCCTTTTAGTTACTCTGATAATGTTTATTTGTGCGGCTTCCTAGGACATCAAGGTTTTGCATCATCCACAATCCATCAGTTTAATTCCCTCTTTAAAGCAATAATCATGAGTCTTAAATTGGAAAAAGGCAGTCAGCCTGATAGGCAGCAGGGAGTTTGTTTCCAGCCTCAGGCAATGCAGCTGCAGGCATGAAGTTCTCCTGGAGGGGAACCATCTAGGGTGGTCGTACCTCACCAGCAGTCCTAGGTTTTGGGGGCAAATCCCAATTTTTTTCGAGCAGCAGTTTAGTGCAAATGAACTTCAGGGCTTTGTAAATAAAGAGAATTTTGTTTTAAGCCACCTGTGGGGTGATTTTGCATGGCCGGTGCTGATATCGACCCAGGCTGGGCTTGGATGAAGCTCCAGATTTCCAGCATCTGCTTTGAAAACCCTCCCTTGGGTCTTTCCTCACTGCTCATTACCAAGGTAACAGGAAAACTGGGAACATGGGAAGGGAAGGCTGAGTTTTGGAAGACCTGAGTGGGAGAGGATGCTGCCCATACCTATGGACATAAGCAGAGCTGGTTGAGGGTTCCCTTCCTCCCTGGGCTGTCCATTGAGCAGAAATACTTCATTATCAATGGCCAGAGGCCAACTCAGGGTGGGTTTGTGACAAAATCTTGATGTTTTATGAGTGGGGCATTTGAAATTTTTAATAGAGTTGCCATTAAAGGTAAATGATGACCCCGGGGGGGGACCCTGACCATCAGTCTGGGTTGCGGGGATGAGGTTTATGGTGTTGAATAAACCTCAGAAACCTGAGGCTGGTGTTAGTTTGGGCTGGATTCTGGGTTTCTGTTGAAGGTAGCACAGTTTAAGCTATTGTGGTTGATTTAATCACGATTTCTTTTGTGTGATTTCATTCTTAGAGGACTTAGTATTGTGGTTTCTGTCGTGTTTCACTGGTGCTTTCATTCCCTGTGTGTGAAACATGCCAAATCCTGCTGTGGTAACCATATAGGAAACCTTCAAAAAAGTAAAATTTAAGGAGAAATAAGGCCAGAAGAGTTCACTGGACTTGTGCAGAGCTTGGCCAAAGACCAAAATGTATCAAATGTGCTTCAGGGCAAGTTTTTTTTCTACAGGATATTACAACGTAAGGCAATTATCAAGCTAAACAGTGTTCTTTAAAAAGATTATAATCCTGCCTCCAGTACGGACCAAGGGCATCCCAGTCAGGCTGCAGCGGTTCTCTGGTGTATTTGGATCCAACCAGTTCATTAGTGGTGTTTCAGCATTAATTACTCTGAAAGTAAAAGGTTAATTTGAAGTTTTCTGGGTTGCAGAAGGTACCAGGGAGAGCAAAGCGTTTAATTTCGTGCCATCGTGTAGGTGCAACAGAAAAATGTGTTTTTGCAGGTGGAAGAGGTTGGATGTGCAAGAAGGTGCAGCGGTCCGTGAGCCCCACTGCTTTCTGGTAGCTAAAAGAAAAGCAAAACTCCGTATTTCTTCTGTTGATTTTCCTAGGGTGTCCTGGATTAAAAAAAAAGTCATGAAGGAATTATTAACAAAGTCATAGGTCACACTTCCTTCCAGCGTGAGGAAGCAAAGCATGTCATTTTCTGTGATACAGCCACTTTTTTATCTCTTTTTTTGTTCCAAGGAAGCATTTGCAAGCAGTGGATGTGCAGTTTTCACTCTGCAATAACTCAGCGAACATCAGCTTTCTACCACAGATCTTCTGAGAACAGTCAGAATCAATAGATGGTGTTTGTTTATTTTGATACAGCAAAGCCAAGGGAGGAAGAAACAATAAGGCAGGTGAGGGAGAACGAAGCTTTGGCAGATTTTGTTTATATAGAGTTGTTGGACTTGTTTTGGAAAGAATAAAATGAAAGCGCCCATCAGATCGTATTCAGATTTCCAGCACAGATTCCAAACACGCTCGATGCTCCTGAGCACAAAGACTGCCTTTCACACGCGGCTCAAAGGAAAGATTTGTGCTTTTCTTGCTGACACTCCCTGAGGAATATCTGAATTATTGCTGTTCCCACCTGCCAGCTCCATTTCAGCATCCGGGTGGGCCCTGCAGAGGTGGTGGGCACGTGGGAGAAAGTACAGGGGGCTGGAAACCTCAGGGACCTGGAATATGGTATTTGCCCCAGGGTGATGACTACGTGTGCTAAATGCTGCTTAAAACTCGCCCCTGCAGGAGGAGCTGCTGTGGCTTTGTGATTTCACCACATCCTCTTCACTTTCTGGATGGTCCTGTGGCTTGTCCTGACAGATCCCCCAAAACAGAACCCCCCCAATAGTGCCCTTGCAGAAGTTCTGTGCTGGTAAGAGCCATCTTGGGCAGGGACAGAAGGCAGAGCCATCTGGTCAGGGTGTAATTAAAGGTGGCCAAATGAAGAAAGAAATCAAAATACTCCATGAATTCAGCTCTTTTTGTGTGTGAATTAATCACAAGCTGATTCAGGTTTCTGTGCCAGCCCTGACTGCTCATCCACTTGTAGTCCAGGTCAATAATTCCTCTCCCAGCAGATAATTCCCAAACCATCCGTGTCGGTGTTGATTTGCCGGAGGGGGCTCTCTCTCTCCTGGGTTTATCCTGTTTGTTGGAGGGATGGAGAGGCAAACAGCAGGCACTGTCATCCACCCCTGGATGTGAATTAAGCTAATGAGCAAAATATTCTAGCCTGGAGGAGGTGATGGAGAGCTGTGCATCCTTCCCTGAGCATGCAGGGAGGCTGCTGTGCCTGTATGTGGGATACAATGGGAATGTGCCCCCGCCCCGGGTGCTGCATTAATGCCTCGTGTCCCTCCTCCATTCACCAGAAGAAGGGGAGCATCTCCCCAGATCCCTTACTGTTACTAAACTGGAGTTTACTGCCTCTTCCTAAGTTGTAGCTAAGTTTAAACATCTCATGATGCTTTGGGGAAAGCTGCCTTTTAAAAGTTGACTTTTTTTATTCCCATTGCTCCAGCCCCCTGTTTTTAATTCTGAATCACTGAGAAGCATTAAGCTGCAGAGCAGAGAGGAGCTCATAGGATTCATTTTCACATGGATATAGCAACATGCAGAAATTATGACCAGTTAAAGTGTATTTGACACGATAGAAGCCAAACACGCTCCAGCATGTTCTTTCTCTGGATTGTCAGGTTCATACAATTAAATTGTCTTGAGGGTGGAGGAAGGAAGCTGGGAGAGTCTGTACCCCTTGCAGCTGCATCCCCTCTCCTTTCAATCTCAAAAAGAGAAAAATCACCCCAAATTTAGAGTGGTGGTGTGTTTGCTGGGCACTGAGCACCTCCCAGAACTGGAGCTGCATCCATGTGCCCAGGTCCCTCGTGAGTTGTGCCTTGTTTTAAAGGGTTGTTCCACACTGGGACAGGGCTGGGGGCCTGTGTGGAGCAGGAGGAAATGCAGAGTTTTTTTGTTGTACACCCCGTTCAAAGAGACTTTGTAGTTAGTGATCTGCCCTTCACACCATGCTCACTGAGACAGAGCAAGAAGGGGAAAAAAGAAAAATCTGCACTCGCAGGTCAGACAGGGAAGGGATGGAGGTGCCCAAATGGCAGTCCTCTGCCCATGTATTGCAAACCTGGATTGGGTCAGTGGTCAGCAGCTTCCCAGCCCTGGCATTAGGACATGTGGCTGGAGGTATTTAATGTCTAATGGCACTAATAAACACTGGCTGGGATTTAGGAAGGTAACAGTGTTCAAAGGGACCCTCAGTGGGATTTAGGCACCTAATGGCTTTGGTGCTCCTGGAAATGGCACTAAGCTTTTAAATAGCTGCTGAAAATGCACCCTGAAGTGAGGGATCCCAGCTCTGCAACATCTCCAGGCGCACGGCTTGCAGAGATGAAATGGGGGAGATTCTCCCTGCTCCCCAAATTCCCTCCAGGCTGCCAGTAAGGAATCAAACTGAGCTGCCTGCTCCATGCCTGCCAACCCCATCCTCAGCTGAAACAGCATTCAGGGAGCAAATGTATTCCTAATTCTTAAACTAATGTTTTTTCCACTCATGCCACCCTTGGCACAGCTTTTTCCATTTATTCTCACACCCCTACAGCATCTCCCTTTCTCATGCCTTTTGAGTGAAATGGAGCTGTTGTAAAAAAAAACCCAAACAAACCCCAAACAAATAGGAATTTTGGGGATAAGCTGCAAAATCGGCATTGCCTGAATGCAAGGGGAGTGAGAAGAAGACGAAAGCAGTGCCAGGGATAATTATAATTAGGTTAATGTCTTCAACTGAACTTGGAAGCAAAGTAAAGAGGGGAAAGGTTGAGCTGGAAATTAAAGGTGGGACCAGATGGCTGTGGGAATTGCCCGTGGGATTTGGGAGCTTCTCAGGTGCAGGTTGGTAATTCTGGCCTGGTTGTGGGGCTGCTGGGGATGGGGAGTCTCCCAAAAAGACTGTCGGGGAGCTGATGTTGGGAGTTTGTGTTGTTCTGGGGGTGCTTTTTCCCTTGCTGGGGCTCCAGGCAGGCACTGGAGTTGCTCTTTCCCATAGGAATAGTCCCTGGTGTGGGTTTGAAGGAGTTTTGCGTGGGAGCCTGTGTTGTCCCAGCTGTAGGAGCAGAATACAGGCAGGAAATTGCGGGGGGGAAATTGAGTTAAAAATCTAGGAAAAAGAAAAGAGGTCTTTTAAGCATACTGGGGCTGAATGATGGGACTTTGTAAGCTGGCTGCTCCCCTCTCCCAGGATCTCTTCCCATATGTGTTCAGGGCATCACCTCTGCCACACTTGGGATGTGGGAAAGACTTGGCTGGATGCCAGATCTGGATCAGAGGAAAGATAAAATAACTCAAGGCCTTTCCTCTCTGTTTTTTCATGAGGGAAGTGTGTTTGATAAGCAGAACACCCAGGGGACAAAAAAAAATTACTTGTGGAACCACAAATGTCTGGTTTGAGCATTTTCAGGGAGTTTTGTTTAAATGATGCCCAGGCAGAGGAACTGGGGCATGAGCCGAAAACAGCTTGGTTTAAAACCAGGGTTACTTTGTGCAGGCTGAGCTTGGCCGGAGCTGTACGAAGGCAAAACTCAGGGAAGCTCCAGGCGCTGGCAGGGACTGGCATTCCCTGAAGCAGCATCACAGGTGGCAGCTCGTTTTGGGGGCTGGAGGCTTTTATCTTTTCCATCCACAATCCAACATGTGCTTTTTAACCATGCCCTGGTGCAGCTCAATTTCCCCCTTCTTATTCCCACCACCTTTTATCCCAGGCCAGGAGAGGGGCTGGGATGCTGCCGATGGTGGCTGGGGCACTGCTTCCTTGCCCCCTCCAACCACGTGCTGAACTCTTCAGACCCATTTTGGGGGTGAGATTTATTCAGGTGGAGTTTATCCAGGTGTCCTTTGGCAGGAACAAGCCTTGTACCTCCAGCGAGACATCGTGCACGGTTGCTTACAGATTTTATCTGGCAGCGGATAAAATATTCCTTTCCAATGCTCTTGGCAAACAAATGAGCGAGGCAGAAATACAGATTGTGTTTGCTAATGGTAACAGGCTGCCAAAGAATGTATAAACCGCTATTCACTGGGAGGGAAATTCCTCCCTTTTCATGAGAGACGCTGGAGCTGCAAAGCCCAGAGTTGCAACTCTTCTGAAATGCTGCTTCTCGCTCTGCGTTTTGCTGCAGTTCTTTTTCTGGGGGAAATTAATGCTGCTGGGCTGAGTCGAGGAGGGGTTGGAGTCAGCCCAGCCCTGGCTGATGCTGATTCATAGTGAGATCCTCTGGGATCTTTAGGCAGCAGAGATAAATGCCAGGGGTCTGTTGCACGGGTAGGAATTAGGTCTGTGCTTGCATTGATAGTGCCCTGGCTGCTCTGGGCAGAGCTGCTGCTTAGCTGCATCTCCAGAGATTATTTTGGAGCTTAATCTGGTGAGATGGATCATTCCCTGTGTCATCCCGGGACTGCCCATTTCTGGGATGTTAAAAGTCTGGCACTGAGCATGATGCAGTTCCCTGCCCTTGCGTAGTCCAAGCCAGGGAGGAGTGATGCTGCCGTGCCAAGGGCCGGGTTTGGCTCCTTAGAATTTTCTGTGGGAAGACCCAGCTGGGACAGTAGACGTGTTTCTATGTGCAGGAAGGTCATTTTGGGGAGAGTGATCCCTGAGTGAAGAGGGGACTCATCAGTTCCCAGGACACGTTGACTGGGGCTGAGCATCCCAGTTCCCCACATCCACTGGGTGCCAGTGCATGTATTTCCAGTTGGAAGCAGCGTTTGGCTTTGAAGTTACCATTTGCAACTTTGGGGATAGGTAAGAGAACTGTAAGGTGGGGAGATGGAGAGTATTCACGTGTGGAATTCTCTCTTGCAAATATTTTTTTGGAGTATGCTTGTTTCCCCCCATTTTGGGTATTAATTTAAAATATGTTTTTGATTTCAAATTAAACACATTTAAAAGGTCTCCTTTGTATAAAAGAGTACATTAGACTGCATTAAATTATGCTTGGGAACCTCTCCAGAAGATAGAGAGGCCTGGGAAGTGCAGAGTCAGTGGTGCATCACAGGATCCACAGGAGCTGGTGGCAATGTGCATGTGTGAGCTGAGGGTAACGACGTGTATCCTGACAGTAAAATCCTGCACAGTTGAATCCAAGGAGCAAAAAGTAATCGTTCTGCAGAAGTTGAGAGGGGGAGAAATCAATTTGCAGGCCTTGGTGGGGCGGGGCTGAGCATCCCCTTTGCCAACCTGGTTCCCTCCCTCATCCCTCCCTTGCTGGATGTTGCAGAGCATGAAAAGGGCTGTAATTATTAAAATGGTGTGTACAGGAGAATTTAGCCTCTCGTTTGGTTTGTCCTAATGACTCTTTAACAACTGCTATGGAAGATAATAGGCTTTGTGGCAATTACCTGGACAGGGAAATGCCATATGTGGATGGTTGGGATTCAGGCTGGGAGCCGGGGTGATGCTCTGTGTTTTCATTAATGCGCAGCTGCTCTGTAAAATATTTTGGCAGTTCTTGCAGAGCTGTCCATCAGCCCATCTTCCTTTTGTGGGGTTTGCTGCCTCCATCACCCCAAATCGTGCTGTGGGTGATCCCTGTGCCCAAGGGAATGCTGCTGGTGCTGAGGACTCAGACTTTGTGTTACCTCTATGCCCCATTATTGCTTCTTTAGATCAGGCGTTGCTATTGTTCCCAAAAAAACCCCCTTGGTTATCTAAGAATTAAGCTTTTAATTCACATCTGCAGCAGGTTTGCAGTTCCTCTTGGTTTACCTGTATCTTTCCTCAAATAGCTGGTGTACTGAAAAGCCTGGTCGTAGGTAAAGGAAACTCAGCATTACATATGGTTTTCTCTGTTCCTCCTTCACTCTGTGTTGTACCTTGTGCTACTGCCACGATCCAAACTCATTATTTTTCCCACGTGGCTCTTTTGATCTGTTTTTCCTTCCTTGCTCTGCTGCAAAGGTGGAGCAGAGACTGTGAGAAGCGGCTGGAGCAGATGTCATTTGTCTAGTCCTCAGGTCTAGATAATACAGATTAAAATATGTCTTAAAATAACTCAAAACCCCAGCCCTTAAAATATGGCTATTCCCCCGATGATGCCCTTTTCCTTCCTGAAACACTTTTGGAGAGAGACTCCTGCATGTAAGTCTGCTCATGCTTCTGTTACAGGGTAGGGAAAACCCCCCTTGAAGGTATAAATGGGACCTGGTAGTATTGATTGAGCCCAAATAATGAGGGCTGCTAAGAGGCTGGAAAAGAATCTGGTTCCAAAAAGATGCAATTCCCAGGGTAAAGCTGGCTTTGGGACAAACTTCATTTTCCTGCACTCCTTCATCTCTGTTAAAGCTCAGGAGGGCTTTTTGTGGTGCTGGCCCTCTCACAACTGGGCTTAGGGAAATGAACAGCTCCAGGGAGCTTTATTGGTGACCCTAAATCTAAAATAAAATGCGTATAAAAATAAAAATAAAAATCTTTTCTCAATTGCAAATAATTTCCCAGCAGTTCCCAACTGAAACAACTGTGACAAGCATCACAGATAACATCCAGTCCTGCCCTATTTATAGCTGAAAAAGCAGAGGAGAGTTTCTTTTGGACATGTTATCCTAGGAGATGCTGCTTGGGATGCTGGAGGGCTGAACTTTGAGGATTTCTCTGAAGAGCAGCCAACACCTCCAGCCCTCCTGGGAGTGCAGTCTGCCCCCAGGTTGCTTCCCGCCTGTCCAGCTCAGTTATTTCCACTAAGGAAAGGAATTCATGGCACCTAAACCTTGCAGATGGGCTGGGCTGGTGTTGTTTGTATGGCTTTTCCCCATAAAACATAGTAACAGGACACCAATTTCCAGGTGTCTGTTCTCAAAACTCCCGTGTGCAGGTTCCACTGTGCATCTCCATCGCTGTTATTTCAGTTTTCTCTGCAGTGCTTAGCGCTGCCAATGCCTGGAAAAACTGCCTTTGCTGAATTCCTCTGGAGCCTTCCTTTTCTTCCCCAGCCAGAGCTGGCTCAAATAATATCTTTGCCACGCTTTGGAGATAAGGCAGGAGCTGAGCAAACCTGCCACTATCTCGGCTTTAATTTTTTCTTTGCAAATAGCGTCGAGCCAATGCCTCTCCACGCAGAGCAGCTCCTCTTATCAGAAGGATAATAACTGGCTCACTAACCAACATAATTCCTCTATAACCCCCAGCAATCCTTCCAGAGGATTTAGCGAGTGGCTGAAGAAGAGAGGAAAATCTCTTGCTATAGCATTAATTGGTATAAAATCCAGGTAGTATTTGACCATGTGCTTAAAAAAATTATTAAAAAATAAGAATACTGTGTTTGTATCAATACGAGTGACTGTATTTCTGCTTGTTCCCTCTTAAATGATCCTTCAGTGGCTCCTGCAGATGCAGAGCAGGAAATGCAGGTGCAGAATCATGGCCAAATTTGGGATTTCAGGTGTCCAGAGCTCTCAGGGCAGTGCCGCAGGTCTGTGGTTTTTAGAGGGAAATATTTTGTGTTTATAGGCTGTGTCTTGCTGTGGATGCTCTGGGAATGTTCTGCATTTTCATCACCATAACCCTGCTCTGTGCTTCACTCCAGGACGTTCTGTGCTGCTGCTCTCCAGGCGGACAGATCCATGCCTGGGCAGGTTTGACAGCCCAGGGGATGATTTTGTCTCCAAATCCCTATTTTTTTTTAATGTTTTTTGACTTTGAGCACAATTTGCCAGCAGTTTTTTTTCCGCTTGCTGAGCTGTGAGTGTTGAAAGAGAGCAGGCTGGCTGGGTTACTGAAGAGGTCTGGGTTTCCTTGTTGATCCTTCTCCCTTTTTATCCCCTCCAGTAGCAGGAAATCAATAGCAGGGAGCAGCCCCAAACCACTGGGTGTTGCACGATCGGATTCTTGTCCCAGGAACCGGTCAGGATCATTGGTTGTCTTTGCACTTTGAATTTTAATAGCGTTAACTCCAGCCTAGCCGTGTTCCTTCAAAATCCTATTTAAAGTTGCCTTTGTAAGGCAGAAGCAGGCACCACTTGGGCTGCGTCTTTTTCTTCTCCCTTGCCTGCAGAAATCACAACCAGAATTAAGAGACAGATTTTGAAAGTTGAAACTTCCCAGATTGTTTCCCTCTCAGTTGTCATTTCGGGACACTTTTGTTTTCTTCCCGATTGCATGAAATATTTGTACTCCTGTGGGGATTGTGGTGTGAGGGTGAGTCTTGCTTGAAAAAATAAAGGGATTTTTTCCATCATTTTTGTGGCGTAGCTGGGGGGGAAATTGGTGAAAAGAGCAGTTTCCAAATGTGGCTCAACTTGGGGATGCACTGTGCCTGTCCTGTTGTGCTTCTGAATTATTGGAAACATCGCTGAGACTTTCGTATTTAGAAATCCTGAGCTGTTGGATGGAGACCCTTTCACCCAAGCCTGAATTTTAGATACTTTGCCTTTTGGTCTTGCAGGCAGCCCTGGAAGAGGGGACTTGGCCAGTGTCCTGTCTCAGCACAAAACAGCTGAATTATTAAAAAACCTCCCTGTTTTACTAAGGAAAAAAATAACTTGGAAGTGGGTTTTTTTGTTTGTTTGTTTGGGGTTTTTGGAGTATTTGAAATCTCTGAAGTGTGCTCGGCAGTGTGCGTGGGGGAAGTGGGTGTCTGGGGTGTGAACGACCAGTTAGTTCTTTAATTTTCCCAGTTTTAAACCTGATCTGGAGTCCTTCGGGTGCCCCTTCTCACATCCTGGTCCCACACGCTGGTGCTTGCACCAAGTTTGAGGAATTGCATTTGCCCAGTGGCTTTTTTCATTTCCTCCAAATCCCCCCATTGCTCTGGGTATGTTTTTGTTATTACTGGCCTCATTTTTTCAGAACAACAATATTTTCTTTCTGGGAAAATGTCCAGTGCTGGGCACGACTTGGGAGAGGTCCTGTGAGGGCAGTGTAGAAAAGGTGGATGACTTTGGAGTCCTTATGTGAATAAATACAGGAAACATCATCTTTTTTGTCTTCCTCAGGTACCACATTGAAAACCCATACTGGAATGATTGCTCTTGATCATATTTGGCTTGGAGTTAATACAATTGCTTCTTGGGTACCTGTCTCCTAGGAGCATATATTCCTTATTTTCATTTTCTGGCTCTGGCTATTTGAAAACCCTGGTTTGGGTTATCAAGCAGATACAGAAGGGATAAGGGTTCCTGTTATTTGCTTGGCTTGCTGAGCCTGTGCAGCACACTGGGAGAAATGCAGGAGGCTTTTCTATGCTGATGATGAAAATTGATGTATAAGATGAGATTTTCATGAGTCTGATTTTAAAAAATGAAGTTTGGGAGGGAAAGAAAGAAAAGAATAATCCAAATTCTCTCAGTATGTTGAGATTTGTGATGAAGAGATGAAAACTGGCAGGTGCTGTTGTTGCACATCTTGCTCCAGTAATCTCTCCCTTCTTTTCCTCTTTACTCCTGCCCCACCTCTCTTCCCTGCTGCCCCTTGTTCATCCCTGAATGATACCAGGATTATCAAGGATATCACACCAGAGCCAGGATTCCTTCTCACGGCAGTGTCACTGTCCCCTGGCCACCATCCTGTGCAGCAGTGACAGGACCTTTGCAGGGTGCCCAGAGAAGCTGTGGCTGCCCCGTCCCTGGAAGTGACCAAGGCCAGGTTGGATGGGGCTCGGAGCAACCTGGGATCGTGGAAGGTGTCCCTGCCCACGGTGGGAGTGGAATGAGATGAGTTTTAAGGCCCCTTACAACCCAAGTGATTCCGTGATTCTTTGATTTTATGGGGCAGGGGTATATTCATTTCATCACACCCAGGTGTGCTGTGATATTTAGTGTGGTGGTAAAATTTTTGCGGAAGAAAAGCGGTTTAAAACCTCCCAGTCCTTGATTTTTGTCCTGCACCTCCCATCAGGGAAAGATAAACTTTGCTGTGAAAAGTTTTAATAAACATAGATTGGAAATTCAATAAGTGGTGCATAAATAAAATGTTATCTCCCTCCCTGCTTACATACTTGGAAAGGCCTTCAGATTTATTTTATTAAAAAAAATAATAATAATGGGGAAAAACATATGGGTTTTGAAACGGGGCTCTGGATCCCTCAGAGTGATGGACAGTGGAGCAGGAACAGGATGGAGAAGCCTGATATGGGCTCAGCCTGTGGATTCACACCTGCCAAGACAGGCATTATGCTGTTCAGTCAACATTAGTCCCTAAACATCAGAATTGGGCGAGTTTTCCTGCTGTCAGCCCATCACTTGCCATTAAGTCTCTGAGCAGGGAGGAAGCTGCTCCTCCTGCCCTGCTCTGTGGCCGTGCTGCAGTGCAGTTGCTTTCGTCCATTCTATATTGTTCTCCATGGAATTATTCTGCCCCCAGCCTGAAGATAAGAGCTGTTACTAAACGAATTTGAGTTTTACCTTGAAGGTTAAACTGCTGCCTTGCAAGTTGTCGAGAAAGGTGGGAAGATGCTGACCCTCCTTCTCCAAAAAAATCCCGTGGGCTCCAGCTCCACCAAAATGCCCTGTGGGCTCCAGCCCTGGCCTGGCAATTTTATTGAGTATTACTTGAAAAAGACAAGTATTGCACTGAAATGCAGTGTTTAGCCTCTGAATTGGTGGCTCCTCCTGATTATGATGCCACCTGGGTGCCAGCTCTCAGATGGGATTCCACAGCACAGGAGAAGGCTGAAAAATTCCCCTAAAATTTGGGAAAGCTCCTTGTAGGCATCCCTGGAAATTTTCCCATAGGATGAGGTCACAGCTGGGGGTTGGGGCATTTTTGGGTGCTCCTCAAAAACAAAGCGGCAGCTTCGGGATGTTATTTTGGCCAAAAGCATCTGGTTCTTGGTGGCACCATCATGGTGGTGCTGGTCCTGTGGATTGCATTAAGCCCCACCCTGCTGTTGGCATGTTCTGGGTTGTGAAATAAACACTTAATGGCAGCGATAAGGCTGAGGAAAATCCTGCTCATCCAGTCCTGAGCCTCCCCTTTCCAGAGTTTGGTGTAGAAAGATTAGGGTGGAAATGCCAATAGGAAAACATACAGAAAATGGCAGAAATTTCAACTGGTTAATTAACAAGGTTAATTTTTCAGTTGGGGATCAACTCAGCAGTATATTTAGTCCTGGCTTAGCTGACAAGGAGCGAGTTGGTGATTGGAATGCTACCACGGGATACATCAAGTGGGTAATATTAGAACTCCCATCCCTGGAGGCCTCTCCTCAAGTCCTGGAGTTGTGTGTCTGTTATTATTTATAACTCAGCTCCAAGGGTCACTGAAGTGAACCCAGCACAAGGGTGCAGCTCCTGGTCTCTGTTACATCAGGGGGATGCAGGGAGGCAGGAATCCAGCTGTGGAGCAATCCCTGTGAATCCCTGGCGTGGAGCAGTGGTTTAGCTGCAGGTCCCTCTGGTTAACAACCACGGCTGCTGCAGGTTTTTAGAAGCTGTTAGCATGAACCATTAACTCTTCCTTTTAATTATTCAGGTTGTCTCTTAAATTTCTTTTTTAAGTGGAGCTAATAGGCTTTGCAGTGGAGGCTTCCAGCCACAGCAGTTCCTCCCTGGAGGAGCCCTGTTTGTGCATCATCAGCTAATCTCTTTTCTTCATTATCCCTTATCTTCCTCCAGCTGATTAATTGCTTTCAATTGATTTATAAATATTCTGTTGATACACGCAGTGGACGTGAGGGGAACAGGATGTGTCCAGGCTCACAGGGTCATAGATCCCTGCAGCTTCCCCACGCTTTCCTAACCTGCCTCACAAAGCCCAGCCATCCCAGCCAGCCTTCATTCCCACTTTTTTCCCCATGCAATTCCTGCAAGCAACCAAAAATTGTGCTGTTGCACTATTTGGAGCCTGTGCACATTAACAAGCCTCTTGCCCTGTGAGCGGCAGGTTTTGGGTGTAAAGAAATGGGGTTTGGGTAAGTTTTGGTTGTGTTGATGAATGTGGCAGGTTGTGCAGGTATGATAAAAAGCTGCTTTCTCTGCTAAATTCCCTAACATACATATATATATTTATTGGTGGAGTGGTTAATGAAGAGAGATCATTAAAATTGCTTCTTTGAAATTTTCTGGAAGCTAAAGGACAGCTGTTAAAAAATAATTTAAAAAACACAATAACATCTGGTTATAAAGATAGTGGCCAAATTCAGAGTGGAGCTGCCCACCTTCAGCCCCATGCAAATCACACGTGGCATTGAGGGTGCAAAGCCATTTATAGAAATAGCTGCACATTTATACATGGGGATAAATCACTAACTTTTCCAGGCAGGCTTCTGATTTTCCCTGTTATTTCTGTGTATGCAGCCCCTTCCCTGCCAGTGCCCCAATGGTCCCTGCTGGGGTGGGCTCAATTAGGTGGCTCTGGGGACATGGTGGCCCTTGGTGGCCTTGCAGTGATGTTCCTGGATGTGCTGTGGGTGAGATAAGGCTTCAACAAAAAATGTTTCCCAAAGCTTGAGACCCACCACGCAGCTCTGTGGTGTGTTTCTGCCTGATTATTATTTTGCTTTATTATTATTATTTATTATTATTATTATTTTTCTCCTCTTTTCCCATAAAGTGGCTGTGGCACAGGCACAACCTCATTGTATAGCAACTTAGTTACATGTTGCTAATGAGCCATTGCAGAGCAAGCAGCTCCTTTAGCAGCCCAGCCTGATGCCTTATCATGTATTTGCAGGAGTCGTGTAATTTTTTGTCATCATATATGGTAATATATTCACTGCAGCATGACATGGGATGAGGTTCAATGAATAATGTAAAACCCAGAATAACACTGAATCCATATGAGATGTGCTTTTTCCCCAGCGTTGGTTTAAAAAGGAAAATATTGATTCTGGTGGGGTTCAGTGGTTCAAAGCTCTCGGAGAACTCAAGTTTTGCTGATCAGTGCCCACCCTGTCCCCTCCATGGCCACAAATGTCCTGCAGTCGGTGCCATCCCTCACCTACTTAGTGTAGATGAAGCCGTGAAGGGTGGGAAAGAGTTGGTAACATCTGCCACTGGATCCAGATGTGACAGCAGCACAACAGGTTCTGTTTGGGTTCAGGTACCAGATGGAACAACCCTCTCCATAATACATTATTTTTCCCCCCAGATACTGTCTTTGCATGCTAATTGGGATGGATAATTTCTGTTTGTTTTCCTTTATAACCAAATTCTCCCTATTTTGATCTGTTTTGATTGTTTATGTTTGTGGGCCATTATCTCAGTCTCATTACAGCCTTTTAGCATTTGAATGAAAATATTGTACAGAACCCAGAAGTTAGGCATAAAATGTCTGTATAATTGTCATGATAAAATTAAAAACAATAGAAATAACTGTGATGAACTCAGGAAATTGTACCAAGTGAGATTGGAACCAGCATGATGATGTTTGCCCTTTATTTTTTTGATTCTTTACCTAGTAAACAGCTTTTGCAGTGCTATCTCAAAGAAAGGAAAAGTTGCTGGGTATGGCCTGTGTAGGGACATCATAAAAAAACTTGAGTTTTTTTCTCTGTTGAGGTTTTAATTAATCACTACAAAAACTCTGGGTGATGCACGTGCAATTTTCAGGAGCTTAAAATATTCTGGCAGCGCTGGAGGAGGAGGAGGTGCTAAGTGGTGCCAAGTTCCTGAATGAAAATTACTCTTACCGCCTCTGGTTTTGGAGCCAGATCGATGTTAATTAATCCTTGCCTCACATGTTACATTCTCCAACCTTGCCACCATCAGATTTTAACTCAGTAAAAGCAGATTGAGATCCCTGAAGCGCCTCTGAAATTCCCAGCCAAGTGCTCTCGTCAGTGACAATGCCAGTTTGTCATGAGTGAAATGTTTGATAAAAATCTGTCATTTTTAAGAGGAGTTTTCCTTGAAAGGAAAACCAAGGGGAAAAAAGAAATCAGTTCTGTTTCAAAACATCATCTCACTCTGTTATCTTTATTTTGCAAGAGATGGGGACGGAGAAGGGTGTTTCCATGGGCATGGGGGAGAGGTGTTAGGAAGTTTTCCTGGAATTAAGTGGCGTTTTGCTGCAGACTTCATATGAGGTCTCCAGATTTTATGTTTCTGGTGGGTTTTATGGACAGCTTGTTCTCCAGGTCAAATGTGGCCCTAAGAACCAGCTCCCGTCTGAAGGTACATGGATGCATCACTGACCTTGTGCAGAGATTCTTCTGGCAGGGCTGAAGTTGTTCAGCAGTTGGTGGCTCTGGGGCAGTGATGTACAGTTCATTCATATGCTCGAGGCACCAATTACTATTAGGCATTGCAGGGAAAATGGTTCCCTTTGGAGTCACAATGCTGAAGTTGAAGTGATTTTTAGCAGAATCACAGAATCATTCAGCTTGGAAAAGCCCTCTAAGCTCATTGAGTCCAACCATTGCCCCAGCACTGCCAAGGTCACCACTAAATCATGTCCCCAAGTGCCACATCGTCAGTTAAATCCCTCCAGGGACAGTGACTCCACCACAGCTGGGCAGCCTGTTCCAGGGCTTGACAACTTTTTGACTTCAACTTGACTCTTTATTACTAGTCTCTGGTGGGCCCTGCCGGAACCCTAACCCGAACCCTGCCCTTGGGGACGATGATTGGGATTTTCGGCCTGATGTTGAAGGAGCTGGGACATTTTTTGGCTGTGACCACCTGTAGCTGGTTTTCTTTAGAGCCACAACCCTGGTGGGACCTCCAAGCCTGCGAGGCTTGAGATGGAATATGTGATGCAGGTTTGTCCTCCAGTGGAGGCTATCCAGTTTGGATCAGCCTGCAGAGACCTTCTGATCCAGGTCTGGGTGGGAAGGGGCCCTCCTGCCCCTGCAGAGGGATCTCGGTACCTGGAGTTTGGCAGCACTGCACAAACCTGGCCGAGGCATGTGCCATCTTTTACTTAACCAGAACCATTTTTGCGTGTGCCTTCCAAAGGGATTGTTAATCATACAGGAAGGGGCAGGGGAATCCCTGCGAGCAACATTGCTGGGTGAAAGAGCAGCAGTGCTGCACCATCCCAGCACCTCCGGCCGCATGGACTGTGGTGCTGTGGCTGTGGATAACGCTGCCGGGCCACCGTTAGTCAGCAGAAGTCGGGACACAAACCCAGCCCGGCGTTCCCGCACGCTCACCGGGCTCCTCTGCCAGGGAGGAGGCTCCGAGGAGCTGCTCTTGGGGAGCCTGGGGCTTGTGCAATGCCCGTGACGTGCAGAACCTCCTCCCTTTTCTTCGGTTCAGGGCATTGCAACTCAGCACCTTCCCGTGCCGTGGCAGGTCACAGCACATCAAGGTGCACGGGGTCCTTCGCACCGGGATGACGTATAGAGCAGGATTAAAGCCCCGGGTGCTCCCGAAGCCGGCGGTGATTCCTCGCTCCCGGGGGTGGCTCCGGCCGCGTTCCCGCCGCATCCCGAGCTGAGTCGGCACGGGCGCGCCCCGACTCGATCGCCAGGCAGGGGAGCTGTGCGAACAGGGAGCGATGGGAGGTGACGCGGAGCTTCCCTGGAATTCCAGGAGCCGATGGCAGATGGGGGCGACGGGGGCATCGCACACCTGGCAGAGGTGCTGCGGGCAGGGCAGTGCCGTGCCCCGGGCTGCGTGGCAGTGCCAGCCTGTTGCAATGAGAACCAGGGCTTGTTGCATAACAAAACCACCTCCCCTGCCCTTCCAAAGCTGCTGGTGAGGAAGCAGCAGGATAGGGAGGGGGCAATGCCCGGCAGCACAGCGTGGGGCCCAGAGGGTCCCAGGGTGGATGACAACCTGGTTTATGGACCCGCGTGTCAGAGGTGGCTGCCGCTGGCTCCCTTCCTCGCTGGGGCAGCTCGCTCCGTCCATGGCTAGTGTCACTCACTTCCCAAAGCGGCGAAGCCCGTGGATGTGGGGTGTGCCTCAGCTTCCCCATACCTGAGATGCTGCTGCTGTAGGGCGGGGGAGCTGGCTTTGCAGCGTCTGGTGGAGGCTTTGCATGCCATGAACTGTTGTAAAATGAAATACGATGATTTTTTTGGTCTTGGATTGTGTTTTCTGATCTTTGTGTAAGTATTGCCCTCCTGGGCAGAGCAAGAGGTGTGTGCCAGCAGCGTGCTGGGCCTGCCTATAAAGCACCCATGGGCCACTGGCTATCTGGGCAGTGTTCATCTAGAGGGAATAACAGCAAGAGATGGGCACAAATTCATAAACCCAAAGTGCTTCTTCCCAGTTTTTCATCTCTTTGGGGTGAATAACTTTTAAAAAGTGGGTCTGATGTGGAGGGCTTGGAAACAGGTGGTGCAGGCGGTGGGGTGAAGGCAGGTAACAGTTAAGCATAGACTAGAGAGCAAAAATATTTCTATTATGAAAGTGTTGGAAGAGGCTCCCCAGGGAAGCGGTGGAGTCACCATTCCTGGAAATGTTCAAAAAGTGAACGGATGTGGCACTTGGAGATACGGTTTAGTTGGCATGGTACTTGGTGGAAGGATGGACGTGATCTTGAAGTCTTTTTCAGCCTTAACGATCTTATGAAAAAGCCACACGAGTCTGCTCGGCTTCACAGGATTTGGTTGTTACGGTGTATTTTTATGTGGCTTTTATTACAAAAAGCAGGTGCTCACTCCTTTCTTGCCGGGCTTTTCTGTGCGCCCCATCTCACCTGCACGGGTAAATTAACTAACACAAGTAACAACTGCATTGAGAACAAGAGCATCGCATGCGTTTGCCTCGCAGTGCCGCCCGGCACCGCGCCCCCTGCGCTCGGTGGGCGGCGGCGATGGACGCCCCCGCAGGGTCATTTCCGCCGCCGGCCGAGCGCGGCTCCTGCGGGGCCGCTGCGGGCCCGGGCCCGCGCGCCTTGGGCCGTGCGGGGGCAAAGCCACTCCTCCGTGCCG
>VWZF01003875.1:2086-34576 GCA_013396755.1 Sclerurus mexicanus | reverse complement strand
GGTTTTATATGGCGTGTGCTTCTGGAGGCCTTCACAACCCCTAGCCTGGCCCCGAGCCCCGTTGCCCCCACCCCGCTCCTGCTGGAGTGCACAGGGGTTTATTTACTTATTTTCCCTGTGAGACACCCGCCAGCATGTAGCCGGGGAAGTCGAGAGAGCAGGAGTCTGTGTTGTGGAAATAATCTTTATTTTGGGGTGGGCAGTGCCAGGAGTGGGGGTAACTTGGCAGGCAGGTGGACTCTGCGCATCCTGCCCCATCCGTGGGAGCTCCAATTGATGGTGCATGGCTGGGACTCGTGGCAGGGGGTCCTGTCCCAGAGTCATGACCATGTGGAAGCACCAAGGCCAACCTGGTGTCTAAGTCAGGAAATGCTCAGAAATGGTGTTTGCAGGAATTTGCTCCAACTGGGTGGAAGCTTTAACCCCAAATTGCTAAGGAGTGTCCATACCTGTGTTCAGGTGTGACAGCTCACTCGCTGCATCATGGTGGCAGAAGCAGGGGCTGGTATTAAAAGCTTCCTTAAAAGTAAAAGATAGATATGTGGAGGCAAAATTCACTTTTTAAGCCCAAGAAGATCTGCTGAGAGCCCTGGTGCCCACCCAGGAGGGAGCGCTGGTGGCCAACAGCTCCTCTGAAGTCATAGAGCACCTCAGTGCTGCAGAAGATGCTTGTACCCAGGCATGCAGCTTGGATGCACAGCAGCATCCAAGTGGGCTGAAGTGGTCATGGACAAATTTCAGGCCCTTGTGCTTATTCCCTCCTCTTTTTAACCTTTCTTTCAGGGGACGATTAGATGCCCACTGTAATTCCTGACCACTCGGGAGAAGGAGGCGTTTCCTCACAAGGACAAGCCCCCATCACTCATTCCAACCCCTTCCAAATCTGCTGCAGGCGGGCAGCAATGAAATGAATGTAATTTAAACATTTCCCAGACTAACTTATGGAAACTACCACTCCCGCCAAAATAATTGGCTGTTAATTATATTTCAGTTGATAGCATTGAACTTTCATGACACTGCTGGATTCTGCTTCCTTTATGCTTCAACCACTGATTGGTGTTAACAGACAACACAAATCAGATATTTTGGCATTTTTTTCATTGTGGTGAACACCTCCAGAGCAGCATTTAGGGCTGAAATTTCCACTCCTGCTCCTTCAAGTCCCATCTTGGACTCCTCTGGGCAGCAGATCCACTCTCCATGGAGCAGCAAAACTTTTTACTGGCCTTGGAACAGGCATCACTTTCAAGACATCCATTTAAAAGCCTTTTTATCCCCATGTAACTCAGCTGACACGATTGCTGTACGTGCGTTTCTGCCTTCGAAGGGGACATATTAAAAATGGATGCAGTACAAATGACAAGGCTCATGTTGGTGAATTACTCTCTCAGGTGAAAGATGCATTTTGTGCTGCTTTCGTGAGTTTGCCAGTGAGATGGTTTTTACTTTGCTGGGCACAAGTCAGGGGAGTGTTTTTATCCAGGATAGATATGCATGTGCATACACTTGTGTCTTGGGACAGGGAACAGAAGGGTAATAAAGAACATTATAAGAAGAAATAAGGATTCAAGAGCTAGGGATGAGTGAAATTTGTATTTGAAAGCATCTCATCACCAGCTTAGGACTCCCCTCTTGCAAAAGTGCAGAAGGCTGGAGAGGGACTTCTGACAAGGGCCTGGAGTGACGGGACAAGGGGAAATGGCTTCCCACTGCCAGAGGGCAGAGTTGGATGGGAGATTGGGAAGAAATTCTTCCCTGGAAGTGTCCAAGGCCAGGTTGGATGGGACTTGGAACAACCTGGGATAGTGGAAGGTGTCCCTGCCCATGGCAGAGGTTGGAACAAGGTGGTCTTTAAGGTCCCTTCCAACCAAAACTATTCTAGGATTCTGTGACATTGGTAGCAGCCCTGGGAGGGAGTTAGAAAGAGGAATTTTCCTTTCAAACCTTGGCTGCATGGACTGTACTTTTGAATTTTGTATATATAAAGATAAATATATATATATTTTAAAAACTGATTTGGCTTTGCCATATATATAATAATGTATATAGTAAATATAACTATATATTGCAAGGCATAATCAATTTTTCTGCAGATGTTTATATCTCAAATTATAAAAAAGCAAGAATTTTGGATATATGGCTGATCCCAAGTTCAGTAATTTGGGTTCTCCATAGACCTTGGCTTGCAGTGGGTGGCATGGGGAGAATGGTGCCACATGCTCCTCTCCAGATTGCATCTACAGCTTCCCACAGACCTTGGATTTTAATCCTTCAGCAGTTTCTGTTGGGACTGGGAGCTGAGCACTAAGGTTGGGATGAAATTCCCTTGTTGCCTGCTTTGGAGGATCGATGCTTTTGGGTTTTTTCACTATTTTCTCATGAGGGCCAGAAGTGAACAGTGTAGTTTTGGGGGATTGCACTGTAGAGTGTGTTATAGCAAGGAGTTTTGGGGCCCAAGGACCCCTCTGGGATTCTCTGCTGCGGAATTGCCCCTTGGACTGCTTGTTCTTGGTCTTGTTTCCCCTCTCCCCTTCCAAGAGGAGTCCCCACCCTGTGCATGGGTTTTCTTGGTTCCTATCAAAATGCCACAATTTGCAGGAATCTCTCAGGATCAGTGGCCTCTATTCAAGCTGCCCTGCCTCATCCTTCTCTGCTGGTTAATTTTTTCCCGGGAATAGCCTTCTGTGTATCGTGAATGAAATGGTATGTAAGGAAAGGTGGAAATGAGTTATCAGTGAGGAAAAAAATGAGCAATTTATTGCAGCCAGGGGTGTTTCGTGGGGTTGCATGGGACTTTGTGTGTCCAGGGAAGGCACTGTGGGTGGGTTACGCAGTAAATATTCCCCCATGTACAGGCCCCTCACATCCTGTCCGGATTCCCAGAGGCTGGAGTGGACATTTCTGCCATCCCTGGGGAAGGTCCTGTTGGCCTTGTGTGCCTCTTGTTCTTGCTTTTTGCATGGATTTCGAGAAAGCAGTTTGGGCTGCATCAAACCCCCTGACCTGGAGCTCGACTGTTCCTCATTAGTGACTTTATTGCCGAATAATTTACAGAATGGGGCCTTGCCAGTTTTCATTCGTGAAGCATTTCAAGTATGTGAACCAGATTTTATGCCTTCCTGGCGCAGCTGCCGGGGGTGGCGGGGGGAGCCACCTCTCCCTGTCCTTCCACTGGCGACACCTCCCAGCCTCACTCTGCGAGCAGTGCTGGAAAGGAAACGGGCAGTGCACGTGTGGAGGGACCCGAGCAAGAATAGAGGGAAAAATCCCTATATTCCATGCCCAGTTGGTGTCCCCCAGGCTGGGTGCTACACAGAGGCACTGGAGAAGGGACCCAAGTGCGATAGCTTGGAGAAGGGGCATTTGTTTTTCATTTTTATTTAATTTTTCCGGTAACTGTGACATGTGTGCTGGGCATGATGCAAACCTGAGAAGATGTGGATGTCTCATCCCTGGCAGTGTTCAAGGCCAGGTTGGACGGGGCTTGGAGTAACCTGGGTTAGTGGAAAGTGTCCCTGCCCGTGACAGGGGGTTAAAACTGATTGGTTTTGAAGGCCCCTTCTGACCCAAGCCATTCCGTGATTTTATGAAATCAGTAAACCACTTTGGGATGAATAAGGACTTTTCTCTGCCTGTTTTTAAAGGGGAGGGAAAGCAAACCAAACTCTGGTGGAGGATTGCAGCGGTGCGTGCACAGCTCCAGAGTGTTCTGTGGGATGAGGGCAATGGGTGCAACATGGAAATGGCAGAAAAGCACTTTTTTACATTAAACGGTGGATGTGGCTGCAGGAGAGGAGATGTCTGGATCTTTCCTCTGGCTCCTGTTGCAGAGGGGATCCAGGCTGGGATCTGCCATGATGCTCCTGCAATGCAGCTGATTGGAGGAGTGAGCTGTCACTGGTGTAAATCTGCAAAATTCAGGATTCAGGTCTGCAGGTGGAAGCATCATCGTTCCTTTTCCTGTCTCAGTTTTGTTGGATTTTGCTGAGCATGCCCTGAGCACGTGGATGGCTGGAGGCAGAGCTGAGGTGTATGGGACTTAGTGGAGCTCGGGAGGCTCTGTTGGATGCCAGCCATATGAGCATATGAGTGGTGTATAAGGGAAAATGCTTCTTGGTTTAGTCTTCTTCTTATTGTTACATATTAACATTTGGTTTTGGTTTTTTAATGCAAAGGAGCACCCAGTGAAGACTTCCTCCTCCCTCCCAGTGCCTTCCTATTGCATCCCTCATCCTCCTTCCCTGTCCCCAGAATAAGGCACAGTTTGGGCTGTGCAAAGCAATTTTGCCAGCGGGGAGGGGTGACCCCAGCAGCATTTCCCTGAGGCTGAGTTTCCAGCAGGAGCATGGGGCTGTGCCGGGAGCTGTCACTCACTTCCTTGCATTGTGTCTCCTCTTCCTCCAGCACTGCTGCGGGAGGAGGTGTCCCAGCTGCAGGAGGAGGTCCACCTGCTCCGGCAAATGAAGGAAATGCTGACGAAGGACCTGGAGGAGACACACGGCAGCAAGTCCCCAGAGGTGCTCTCAGCCACTGAGCTGAAGGTGCAGCTGGTGCAGAAGGAGCAGGAACTGGCACGTGCCAAGGAAGCTCTACAGGGTAAGGGCTGTGCCTCCTTCTTCCCCTGCATATCTCTCCTGCACCCTGAACTTCCAAAAGGTTGATTAATGAGGGAGGGAAAAGCCATCCTTTTCATTCGGGCTATGCAGAGTGTGTTCACCACGTGCATCTGCATGTGGGGTTTGGTCTCCCTGGGGCCCTCTGATCTCCTGCCCCAGCAAGGGGTGGTGTGAAGCTGGGAGGGACCGTGGTGCAGCACTGGGTTGGGAAATAGGATGTGGGGGCTGTTTGCAACATTGCAGAGGAATTCCTCCACAGCTGTAGAGTAGAGCCAGGGCAGCAGCTGAAATGCAGCTGGAGGTGGGGGTGGGTTGGATTTGAGTCCCTTGGACTTAGTAGGAGGGAAGCGGAGAGTTTCCTGGTGACTGCAATTTTCCTTATTCTGTGTGGAGTTACCTCCAGGTGATGTGCAGGGTCCCCTCCTTCATGCCTGGATTGGGGGTGTTTATGTGGCAGTCAGAGCCATGCTCTCCCTCCCTCCCTCATCAGCACAGCAAGCCCTGGGGTGTTCAGAAGAAAATGCAACATTGCAGCTTTTCCACCACAAAAACAAGCTGACAATAAATCCATGCAGGATGGTTTGTTAGCTGGAGCCGGGGGATGATCCTGAGCAGGGAAAGCTCTCACGCGTCAAACTCTGGCAGCACCGCAGCTCTAAATATCATCTCAAATCCCCAACATACTGAGTATAACTTGCACTTGTCAGCTCACGTTTGTGGATTATGAGGAGAAGCTGTCAGAGGCTGAGCAGCACGTGGGGAGCACTGAGGCCACCCTGTCTCCCCCTGTCCAGGATGCTGAGATGCTCAGAGGGGCAGGAAATTGGGCTGAGTCAGTACTTGGGGAAGGGATTTCAGAAAGTTTTATGTGATCACTCTCTGATTTACAAAAACATCCCTATATATCAGTAATAGCCAAAATACCTTCAAAATCCTGCCTCCCCCGATGCCACCGGTGCAACCTTCAGCAGCAGGAAATGCTCTGGGTTTATAGAACTGTAATTGGAGGAGAAAAACCTTAATTAGGGAATATTTGCTCAGTGTGGACAGGGAGGGGGAAGTGCTGATAAATGCAAAATGCTGTAAAGCAGAACTATTATAGTAGTATGTGCAAAAGGAAATAAGAGTAAGAAGTTATCAGCTGCGGTGAGGTCATAGAAACTTCTGTGGAGGAGAAAAAATGAATTTGGTTTGAAAATTGTGAATTGTGAGTATTTAAGGAATATAATGTTCCTGTTTTTATTGGGGTTTTATGTGCCACTATTGGAGCCTCTGGGGCTGATTTGCCAGGACTAAGCTGGGAAAAAAATGGAGGGAAGTCCTGGTGTCAGAAGGGGTTGAGTTGTCCCAGGAGAAGCTGTGCTCACTGAAGTGAGTGAAGAAGACCCCCAAGAGTTCCCTGTTACGGGACGACATGAATTTTTGTGGCATTTCCTACCTGTTTTGCTGTTTTTCTGTGTTTTGATTTACCTCCAATGCTTAATGGTGGCATAGTAGATCTGAAGAGTTTCATCTCTTGGTTTTTAACCAACAAAAATCTGTTGTCGCAAATATCTCCCTTTTCTTCCACTATTTAGTCTGATTTATTTTTTCCCACCTTTTAGTCCTCTGACTTGGAAGCCCCTCTCCCTTCCTCATGGCTCCATCCTGAGCACTTGCTTTATCCACAGCATACACTTACAGTAAAAAATAGTAAAAAAGTAGAATAAAACTTGTGCACAGAAGTAAGTTCCTACCTGTGTAAACCTCTCCTTGAGCCAGTGGTTGTGACAAGCTGTGGCGGGATGCAGGAGGTGCGCAGAGCTGGATGAGTGGGGAACTGCTCTTATTTTGAGAGCTGTTCCAGTACATTTCAGGGCAGGGTGATCGCTGTTATCAGGTTATTCTGCCTGAGGATGTCTGGGGGCTGCAGTGCACGTCTGATAACAATGCTCTCCCTGCTTGCACACAGGTAGAAATGACTTACTGAGGTCCCCAGCCAGAGGAGGGTGGGAGCAGAACCACCCCTGTGCTGGGAGAAGGCAGAGGCACAAAGCCAAGGGTGCCAAAGGTGCATGGAGCAAATTAATTCCCTTTGAAGCATGACATGGTCATGGTTTCCTTGTATTTCTTGTATATTGTTTTTATCCCACATGTGCCTCACCAGAAGAGGCACGTTATGGTGTAGTTTAAGCCTGCAGATGAAGTAACTCATTATAGGGGGTAGAAAAACACAGTGTGGGCTGAAACACCTGCCCATGGATTTATGTAATCTAATGGAAAAAGATCGGATGTGTGCATGGAGACAGGTCTCACTCGTGATGCTGCATCATCTTCTAGTGGCTTTTGTAGTACAGACAGCTCCTGGGGCTTTGGAGTTGGTTTTTCGGGGGGATTCGAGGGGGTTTAGGATATTTTTTTTAATGTAGAGGGACAACTTGCAAGACTCAGCTGAGTACAGGGAGCGTTGGAGGGGCATAGTGTGTTTCATACTGTCCTGCTCCCTTGGGAACAGCACTTCCTCAGGGTGGAAAGGCATGAATGTATAATGAAAAGCAATATTTGTATTCTGGTTTCTAAACTGGGTATTATTTTGTTGGGATGGGGTGTATCTAGAGCAGGGAGCCACAGGGTATTTTTGCAGTGCTGCCAAGGACCAAGTTCAAGGCTGGGTAAAGCATTAATAAACAGAAAGGAGTGAAACTCCTTGTCCTACATCAGGTATCTGCAATTCCTCCTGGATTACCAGCCTTCCGCCGCTGCTCTGGTGTCCATGGTCAGCCAGCATCCCTCATGGGTGGCTGGGAGAGGGACAACAGGAAGGTTCTGAGCTGTTGAAACACCCCATCACATCCCATGGTGCTCCTGCTCTTTTCCCTCATCCCAACACAGCATCACTGAGCTGGAAGGGGACGCTCGAGGAGCTGTGCCCTGGGCTTCTGGGACCGCTGTCGGAATCCGCCTCACTGCTAAAAATAAACAGTCTGTGGTTTATTTATCCTGGAAAGGGAGCAGCAGGTTTTCCTGTGCTGGGCCCTGAGGCTGAGACAGCAGTTTTGCTCCCAAATCTCCTTTTCCAGGGGGCTGAGCTGCCCTTGGAAGGTGGGTGATGATGAAGGGCCATGGTGACAATGTGATGGGCATTTCAGGGGCGCAGCAATTGTGGCGATTTAGGCATCTTCTCCCAGGCTAGCCCCTGGCATTTTAATTTGGGTACTTTGTCCTTGAAAAATAGAAGATACGAAAGCAAGGGACTGCTCTGCCTTCCGTGCTCAATCCATCCTCTCTCCCACAGCCATGAAAGCTGACCGCAAGCGCTTGAAGGGGGAGAAGACAGACCTGGTGAGCCAGATGCAGCAGCTGTACGCCACGCTGGAGAGCCGTGAGGAGCAGCTCCGTGACTTCATCCGTAACTACGAGCAGCACAGGAAAGTGAGTGTGGGAGCCCAACACTGTGGTCTTGTGGCACGGGGGGCTGGCAGTGGGTTTAGTGTGAAACCTTGTTTGTAATCGGGCAAAACCCCACTAAAGCCTCAGCTGGATTCTTGCTGGGGTTGGGATGAACCACAGCAAGTTAACCCTGAGAGTAGCTCAGTTGGTAAGAGCATGGTGCTAATAGTGCCAACGTTGTGGGTTTGATCCACATATGAGTATAAGAGTTAGACTCAGTGATCCTTGTGGGTCCCTTCTAACTCAGAATATTCTGTGAGTCTGTGAAATAATAGAGGGAATCTAGCCAGACATGGGAAATTCCATGTAATTTTAACCAGGTGCACAGCGAGCATTGCTTTTTTGGGGACTGGCTGCCTCCTGGAGCTCCTCAAAAAGGAGTGCCATCCCTGCCAGCACGGGGCTCTTGTGACACCCACAGGTCCCTGAGAAGATCATTGCAGAGGGGTTTGTAGGAGCACATGGATTTTCCCTTCCTGATGGCCACCCCGCATCCTTACAGGAGAGCGAGGATGCAGTGAAAGCCCTGGCGAAAGAGAAGGACCTCCTGGAGCGGGAGAAGTGGGAGCTGCGGCGACAAGCCAAGGAGGCAACAGACCATGCCAGTGCCCTCCGCTCCCAGCTTGATCTGAAAGACAACCGCATGAAGGAGCTGGAGGCTGAGCTGGCCATGGTGAGCTGGACAGCTGATACAAACCTGAGTGGTTGCTGCAGTTGTTGCATTATTGCAGTACCAGGAAGAAAAAAATTCCATCGCTAAGAAGGAGCTTGGCCTCACCTTGAGTCCTCTGTGCAGCTTTGGGCACCATAATATAAAAAGACATTAAGCTATTAGCATCCAAAGGAGGGCCATGAGAATGGGGAAGGGTTTGGAGGCGAAACCTCATGAGGAACAGCTGGGGTCACTTGGCTTGTTCAGCCTAGAGAAGGGGAGACTGAGGGGAGACTTCCTTGTGGTCTTCCTCCTGAGGGGCAGTGGAGTGGCAGGTACTGATCTCTTCACCCTCATGACTACTGACAGGACTTGAGGAAACAGCATGAAGCTGAGTTAGAGAGGTTTAGATTGTATATCAGGAAATGGTTTTTCACCCAGCGGGTGGCTGAGCACTGGAACAGGCTGCCCAGGGAAGTGGTCACAGCACTAGGACTGTCTGAGTCAAGAAGTGTTTGTATAACACTCTCAGGCACATGGTGGGATTGTTGGAGTGTCCTGCACAGGGCCAGAAGTTGGACTCGATGATCCTGATGGATCCCTTTCAACTCAGCATCTTCTGTGATTCTGTGATCCTTAGCACAGGGAGCAGCACAATTTGGGTATTTACTTGCAGTGGGGAGGGTGAATTTAGCGCAATGTGTTGCTGCTTTTTCTGCTGCTTCAGGAGATGTGGTTTTCCTGGTCCATCACCATCACCTTGGTGTCCTCCCCCAGGCCAAGCAATCCCTGGCCACGCTGACCAAGGATGTCCCCAAGCGCCATTCCTTGGCCATGCCAGGCGAGACGGTGCTGAATGGGAACCAGGAGTGGGTGATGCAGGCTGACCTCCCGCTGACAGCCGCCATCCGGCAGAGCCAGCAGACGCTCTACCACTCGCACCCCCAGCACTCAGCGGACCGGCAAGGTGGGCATCCGCTGGGTCAGGGCACAGGCAAGTTTTCATTGCCAGGCCCCCTCATGGGGAGGAAAAAATGGGTAAAGTCCCCCCTAAATAGTTTTTTAGAAGTGAATCAGAGGCTCTGCCAGGTTTGCTGGCATCATTTTCACTCCCTGTGCCCTCCCTGCCTTCCAGCAGTCCGAGTGAGTCCCTGCCATTCCCGGCAGCCGTCCATCATCTCCGACGCCTCGGCGGCTGAGGGCGACCGGTCTTCCACGCCAAGCGACATCAATTCTCCCCGGCATCGAACACACTCGCTCTGCAACGTAAGGCACTGTGTGCTGGGGGGCTTGCTGCCCCAGAGGTGGGGATTCTGGGGATCCTCCACTCCCAAAACAGCATTGACTTTGGGCTGTGGGGCAACCTGGAGCTTTGCTGACCTGGAAAGCTGCTTTCCTGGGGTTTTATCCAACCCCCACCACAATTCAGCTGCCCAAACAAGCTGCTTTTTGCCGTGGAGGGAGTAGGTCTTGGGCTGGGTTGGGGCTGATCCAGTGGATCTGTCTCTTTATGCCGCAGGGGGACAGTCCTGGACCGGTACAGAAGAACTTGCACAACCCAATTGTACAGGTAGGGCACAAATCCTCTCAAATCTTGCTCTTGAGAACCTCTCCTGTGATAGAAAGTACTTGGGGGGAGCTCAGAGGCTCCAATTTGGCATCTTTAAAAAAAGAATTGAAGTAATCCTGAATCGTGAGCCTTTGATGTCTGAGATTCCCATAATTTGCCCCAAAATCCATGTAATGCCTTAGGCATTTGCTGTGCTCTGGGCCCTTTGGGGTCTTGATTTTTGTAAGGCACAGCTGAAGCAGATTATTCTTCTGTTTTTCACCCTAAACCATTGGGATATTTTTTCAAGTTGTGGACAGACCCTTGCTCTGACCTGTTCCTGAAGCCAAAACCCTGAAGCAGTTGTATTAACAAGTCAAAATCGCAGAAATGTGGGGGGGGGAGTCCAGTTTCACTGCAAATTCCACCACACAAATATCAGGAATATTATTTTATTTTGGTGCAGGACCTTAACATTGCTTTGGACCTGGATGCAACTGTTTTTGGGAATCTGAATACAAATACTTCTCAGGACTTGGCCCCAAATATTTTTTGTGATCCGGACCCAAATATTATTTGGCATTGGGACCACATGATGTGAGTGGGTGGAGAGGGGTGGAGAAAGAGCCGGATACCCAAACCTGTGTTGTCTCCTCCCACAGTCTCTAGAGGACCTGGAAGACCAAAAACGGAAAAAGAAGAAAGAGAAGATGGGCTTTGGCTCCATCTCCAGGGTGTTTGCCCGGGGGAAGCAGCGCAAGTCCCTTGACCCAGGTCTCTTTGACGGGACAGCCCCTGACTACTACATCGAGGAGGACGCGGACTGGTGACCTGCCATGCCAGGCGGGTGCCAGTGTACATATCCCCCCCCGCCCCGTGGACGTGTTACCTGTTGTCTTGGGAGCGATGCAGCTGTGTCGTAACTTCAGTTTTCCCCCTTTTTTCCATCCCGTTAACTCCTTTGTTGTTGCTTCCGTTTGTCAGTTTGGGTTTTTTCAGGTTTTTTTCTTCGTTTTGGGGGTTTTTTGTGTTCTCTTCTTCTTCTGACAAAACTTGAAACTTGAAGGACTGCTGTGTCTCTGTAAATACCAGAAATATTGTGCACTTTGTGCTTGTGACGTCTCTTGTCCGAAACCCGCTGTTTTCCGGAGTCCAGCCCGTGGGATGTCCTCGCTTGGCAATGAAGGACCTGCCCAGCTGAGGGACCTTAGAGGGAAAACACACAAAAACAACAACAACAAAAATCTCTGTCGCTGTGATGTCTTCCTGGCCGAGCACCTGGGCTGGTTGTAATGCCTGCCGGTCTGGAAATAAGTGTTTTAACGTTCCTTTTTAGTTGTTTTAATTTATTTGCACAAACCCAGAGGAGCTATTCTAACTAAATTATTGCAGAAGTTTTGGGATTTTTATATTTTTCCATGTCGGTTGGGATGGGGCGGGAGGAGGAAGGGGGTGTTTGTACTGTATTGTCCTGGGAATCCGCTGTTGGGGGTTGGGGTGGGGGGGTGTTGGAGCCGCGGGCCCCCTACCCCGGGCTCCCTCGGCTGCCCCAGGAGCACTTAACGCCTTGGAAAACGCAAACCTAAATACGTGCCAGGAAATCAGACGTGGGTGAAGCTGGTGGGAGCTTTGCCCGCTGTTTTTCCCTGCTTTTGAGGGGCTCACCCTTTGCTTCAAGTAAAGTTTAGGGGGATCCAGCATGAGCTGGGAGCAGGGGAAAGGGGATATCCTGAGATATCCTGCATCCCAAGACACTTCCCAGACAGGGCTGGCCACCCCGCTCCAGTTTGGGGTGTTACTGCCGTCAAAGAGGGGCGCTGGGGAAATTGGTACGAATTCCTGCCAGGGAGGTTTTTCTGGCTCTGCGGTGATTTTGAAGCACAAGTGGAGCTTGTGCTTCCAAAAATCCCTTGGAAATGCCCCAAAACGACTCCCCAGTGCAGCAGCCGCTCCCCCTCTCCACTAACACACGCCATGCTCTGCTTATGCCAAGATAAGTACCTTACGCTTTAATGCTTATGATATAATTTTAAGCTCTTAAAAAATGTATTAAGATTTATTTAATGAACTATAATAGTGTATTATTTTTCTTAATTCCGATACGCTTGCCCTGGTTGAAAAAAAAAAGGGTATTTTGTCTTAAATCACCAATGCCCTCGCGCTGTGTATTCCTGCTCGTGGGATGATGCAGAGACACTGTGGAGGGGGTGGCAGAGGGACCAGCCCCCCCAGGCTCTCCTGGAGTGGCAGGGCAGGCTTTGCTCCGTGGCATTTTTTCTCTGCAGAGAAGCATTTTTATACATTTTATTGTTTGGGGGAGGGGGGGTGGGGGTGGTTTGTTTTGTTGGGAGTTTTTTTCCTTCTCCTTGCGTTTTTATAATTTAAACCACCAGAACAGATGAGCAATCTCCTTGTTACCAAGTAGTTTCCTTTGCATTTCATCTTTTTTGTAAATTAGGAAATAATTCTAAAAATTACTAAGAGGATGATTTATTTAAAAGAGAACTTTGCTAAATAGCGTATGAATTATGGGTAACATTAGATTTAACCTTTCCCCCTGTGAGCGGGGGAGAATCCTTGAAGGCATGGATGCAAATATAAAATTATAAAAGATCTAAATAAAGCTTATTTTAAAGTACAGATGAAGTCCATGTGGTTTAATTGCTTGGCAGATGAGGAGCCTGGGCTGGTGTTAGCATCAGGGTGCAGGACACAGGAGGAGGCTGGACCAGCTCTTCCCTGGACCAGCTGCCAGGCAAGTGCTTGCATCCAGATGCAGCGATGCTGGCAGGAGGCTGGGACAGTGCATCCCTGTAAGATGGAGATTTCAAGGGTTTAAGGTATGTAAAGTTTTGGGAATGTGGGTGAACAGCCAGGAGACGTCCCCCCTCAGATACAGAAGGACAAAGAAAAGCAGAAGGGATGGAGAAATAAGAAAATGTTGTGTTCTAACTTTTTTTAATGGATAAAATCATTAATTTACAGCTAAATTGTTATAATAATAACTATTGTATGTACATATATATAGTTATAATAATAGCAACTATGAATAAATAATAATTGCTATTATTATTTTAATTACACTGGTCACTTGTAGGGCTTGTGCTAGGACTTCTGGAGGGCCCACACACTCTTTTGGGGTTGATGGCTGTGTTTGCAGAAACAAAGACAACTTGGAATGATTTTCTCTTTTTCAAGCCCATAATGAGCGTGCAGAAACAGCCTTCTGGGTTTAGGAGCAGCTCCAGAGCAGGTAAGAACCACTGCAGTCTGAAATGGAGAGAGCTGGAGCAAAACAAAATAGGAAAAACTTGGCTGGCTCTCCAGCAGCTGGAATCCAGTGTTAATGGAAATTAAATGTGGCATTAAAGGGTAACTGCTGAGCATGGCAGACATGAGCCACACAGACTGAGGTGGGATTTGCTGCACTTGGAGCAGTTCCCTACAAATATTTGGTGTTGCCCTTTGTGCGTGGGATGGGGTGTGTGTGCTCATCCATCCCATCCATAGTTTTAAAAGGCCTGGGTGCCCTTTGGGAGCTCAGAATGTGGCAGAGCTGTGGGTGTCGCACCAGTCTTGGTAAGGCTGCTGCTGCTCACCAGTTCTGTCCCTGTGCTGTGGGGACCGTGCTGGACACTGAGGAGGGGGACACGGGTGTCACCTTCTGCACCAGTGCCATGGCAAGCGAAGGGTCCTCATTCCCTATGTCTGGGAGTGATGTCCTGGGCTGAGGAGGGTCTCCTTGAGGGCTTTGCACCCCCAACCTGTATTTCTCTGGCAGTGGAGGCAGCAGGAGCCTGTCCCTGCTGCATGGCTGCTGCATCCCCCTCAGTCAGCCTCATCCCCAGTGCATCCCCGCTGTGCTGCTGCCACCGTGTGAGCAGTGCCCGAGTTTCTACGACCGGGGTCTGTTTAAGTGTGAGTCGCTGTGTTGGTGCACTTTGCACCGAGCACATTCTTGTGCGGGTGCTCACAAGCGCCTTTTCCCCAGTGAGGACTTTAGACTGAGAAAGGCAAATATCCCAGTGCCCTGTCAGGGCATGGGTGTTGTGTTGGTGGGATGGCTGGGGTACCCTGCAGAGGGGGCACCCCAGGACTCCAGTACCCCTTTACTGGTGTGTAAACCAGCCATGCTGGTCCTGGCACCATCTCAAGGTGTTGTTACAACCAAAGCCATGTTTACTTGCTGTGCCGCAGCCGTGCACTGGTAGGTAACCTGTAGGTTAGGGGTTGAGAGGTCACAGCAGGGAAGCAGGGGTGAGTCTGGCAGGTTTCCTGCATTGGCACTGACTCACCCCATGGCTTTAGCAGGTAATCTCACCTTCCCATGCTGGATTCTCAGCGATAAAAAGCTAAACCCATATACACCAGATAGATGAATAAATCATCAGGAGGTTGGTAGGGTTTGAGATGGGGTCAATCACAGAGTGTGGGTGATGGTGGCATCTCCCCAAATGCTGGTGTCAAAGGCTGCCACTGAAGCTGCTGGTTTATTGTTTGGGACTGCTGAAATTTGGCAATGTGCCTGTTATTAGTTCGCTCATTTTCAGTGTTTTTTCTGAAAGTGTCTTCTACCAGTGCTGCTTCTTGTGTACAAAGCCAATGCTGGAAGTGCCTTTGAGTCCTCACCTGCACAGCCCAGGGGATGCCCAAGAGCATCCCTTGATGCAATTATCCTTTGAGATACCCTGCTCTGCCACTGTCCCTGCAGCTGTCCCTATGTCAGCCCCTGTCCTCGGTGTCCCACTACCCTGACCTAACACTGCCACAAGCAACCGCAGTAGCACAGACCAAGTGGCTCTGCTCTATCCAACCAGGACACCAGAGCTGTGATCAGGCCCTGGTAAGAAGGTTGTCTTGGAGTTTTATCATCACTGGTGAGAGATTTCCCAGCATTCTCCTAGTCTTGGGCACAAGCCCTCTCTCACCATCTGCTCCTAATTCTGAAAAGCTGCATTAAACCTGTGCTTTTAAATACCCATCTGCACGACACCACCGTAAGCTCTTCTCTCCCAGCCCTGTTATCCTCAAACCCTGGATCTCCTATTCCCAAGTCCTGACCAAGCCAGTGTGACGCAGCAGCCCCAAGATTGGCACGAGGAGGAAGCAGCAGGTTACATATTATTCTTACTATTAAACGCAGCAACTTTATTTACACTGTTTTCCAGATTGCAGACATGTGTGTGCTTGAAATGCAGACGCGCGGTGGTTAAACTGGTTGTACTGGAAGGGCCGTCCTCTGGGCCACTTCCTGCCAGCCTCCAGGGATGCCGGCTCCTCACCTCTCCAGGAGATGTGGGCAGGTCGCACCCTCCCACCGGGAGCCTGTGGAAATGCCTCCCAGCTGGCTGATTTTCCTCCTTTTTCCCACTTGCATGGCAGGTTCTCAGC
Organism: Sclerurus mexicanus; assembly: GCA_013396755.1. Taxonomy (NCBI): domain Eukaryota; kingdom Metazoa; phylum Chordata; class Aves; order Passeriformes; family Furnariidae; genus Sclerurus; species Sclerurus mexicanus. Next base: position 18,939 of record VWZF01003875.1, on the reverse strand, counting down.
CTGCAGGCCCAGCACAGACTCTCTAAATTGGGGTGTAGAAACTAAGGCTTGAAGAAGGTAGGTACCAGTGCATGTGGGCTGGAAACTGGGATCTGAGGGAGCCCAGCACAGAGCAGGCTGGGGTGGACTTTCATCCTGGGGGCAAAGCTGGGGCTCCACCATACTCCATTATATGTAACAGTATATTTATGTATATATTTCTGATGCTAATTAGCTAAGTTTCTCTTTAATCATAGAATCACTGAATGGTTTGGGTTGGAAGGGACCTTAAAGACCATCGTTTCACCCCCTGCCATGGGCACAGACACCTTCCACTAGACCAGGTTGCTCAAAGCCCCATCCAACTTGGCCTTGAACACTTCTAGGGATAGGGCAGCTACAGCTTCTCTGGGCACCCTGTGCCAGGGTTTCACCACCCTCTTCCTATTTCTTCCTATCTACTCTAGCTGTAGACAGATATTCTAATCCTAATCTAGACAGATATCCTTCCTCACCACCCTCTTCCAATTTCTTCTTATCTTATCTAGATCTACCCCTTGTCCTATCACTCCATGGCCTTGTAATATAATAATATAATATATGTACAGTCTAGTGACTCTGCTGACCTAACTCCCAGGGATAGGCTTTTCCTCTTTCAGGACAAGCCATCTGGCTGTGGGTATCCAGGAGCAGCATGTCACATGGAACAGTGCTCTTGGCTCACTGTTAGAAAGGTTTGGAGGAATCCCAGGACATGGCTGTGCTTTCACTGGTGACTTTAACATCCATGCTGAGCACCTTTGAATAGAAAAAAAGCAGGGAAGACTGCCAGTGAGCAATTTCTGCCTCCAAGGCAGGGTAATGTGAGTCCCTGGCACCTCTGCACGTACCAGGGCATCAGATGCCCCTCTGAAAGGCCCTTTTGTTACCTCCTGGTGGGTCCAGTGGGGCATCAGTTCCCTCCTTGGCATTCCTGTGCTCTGTATTCTGCATATCTGGCTAGATAAACACCTTGGAGAGGTCCCAGCCTGCCCTGGACTGGGCAGGGAGTGTGCAAAGGGAGGATTTGAATTGCCACAGATAAATCCTCACACTGGGATGGCTGCTGGAGCTGGACAGGCAGATGAGACCAAGAGATGGATGTGAATGCATTATCCCACAGAGGAATGTCTGGAAAGGGAAGGCGGGAGCCTTAGCATCCATCCCAGTGGTCTGAGCAAGCCTCCTTTGATCCTGCTAAGCTGCCACTGAAAAGCCCATTTCTGGCCAAACTTCAGGTTTCTGGAATGGGAACCTGAGGACCCATGTTATGAATGTCCCCTCTGTGCTCACAGTCTCCAGGGCCTCTCTGCAGGGGCTGACCTGGCTTGGAGCTCTCCCTGCACCAGATCAGTGGCAGTGAGTGTGTGAAGTCCGTGGTGCCCCTGCTTTCTTATAAAGAAAATAATTCCCTGCTACAGCTCCTGACTGCCAGAGCTGCTGAGGATGACAGGTCTGTGTCTGACACTGGAAGGTGGGGAAGAAGAGGGGGAAATTTGCTTGACGTGGGGCAAATTTTCCTGACTCAGTAGCCAAGCTGGAAAATGCAAAACAATCCATATGAGGAAAAAAATAAATATGCAGTTATGCTTAATAATTATTTCTTTTTATAGCACAGCTCTCAGAATTGCCCTTTGATTAGAGGAGGAAGGTATCACTGCCGTGTGCCGGAGCAGGTGAGTCAGTGGAAAATACCGTCAGCTCTATGTCGGATTGTACTGGTAAGGAGGGATGCAGGGAAGCGGGGGGAGGTTTCCCAAGCATCCCCAACACTGGTGGCCCTGAGGCAGGGCTGTGGTGCACTGAGTCACACCAGGAGATGTGACAAGCTTCGTTGGGTTCGCAATGGCTTTTGCCTTCACAAGGACTTGCAGAGCTTAAGGGACAGGAAAAACTGCAGTGGCTGGTCCAGCAGCATAGTGATGTGGCTTCTTCACTGGATTGGGGAAAAGCCCACCCCGAGTGTCATCTCTGACAGAATTTGAGTCCTTTGTGGTGTTTATTATTATGGCTGGCTGTGAGAAGGGCCTGGAAAAACACATCCCAGTTGTTGTTGGAATGGCATCCAGGGAGAGGTGACACTGGATACAGCATGAGTTGCAATGGGTTTTGCCAAAGCTCAGCTCTGGTTCCTGTGGTTCAGCCTGGAAAGCACAGGACGTTCTGGTGAGGGCCATTCCCAGAACAGTGCTTGCCAGCAAGCAGGTGGTTGACTGGGAATGTTTATAGAAGGCAGCAGACTGATAAAAAGTGCTTTCCAGGCTCTCTGTGAGCACAAGCCCAGCTTTGTGGGGCCTTTGGCTTTGCCTTGGTGAATGGAGTGATGAGCCCGAGCAGTTGGGGTTCCTCAAAACGCAAACAGAGTTTGGAACTGATTGAGGAAAGGCTCCACACAAACTGGTTTCATAAGGCAGATACCTCACGAGCTGGGTTTTAAACCACAGATTAAAAACTAATTTACTAATTAACTAATTTTAGTTAGATGTTGGGAAGAAATCCTTCCCTGTGAGGGCGGGCAGGCCCTGGCACGGGCTGCCCAGAGCAGCTGTGGCTGCCCCAGCCCTGGCAGTGCCCAAGGCCAGGTTGGACAGGGCTTGGAGCAACCTCGTCTAGTGGAAGCTGTCCCTGCCTATGGCAGTGCGTAGAATAAGATGATATTTAAGTTCCCTTTCAACTCAAACCATTCTGGGGTTCTATTAAACTGTGATGTTTCAAGCAGAGGCTGCACAGCGCTCCCAGGGGGTGACCCAGTCGACATCCCCAGCTGGGACCCGCACCTGCCTTTGCGGGGTCTCTGAGCTGTTTGGAGGGGGGGGGTCTTCCCACTGGTCTGGAGAGGTCTCCTCGCTGACTTTGGGGGTCTCTGTGCTGGCCTTGCAGGGGTCTCCTGGCCGCTGCCCACCCCGCTCTCCCGGAACAGAGCCGGGGCCCGTCCCGGGAAGCGCCGCCCCGGGAGGGCCGCGCCGGGGAGGGCGGAGCGGCTCCGCACGGGCACGGGCACGGACCCGCCGAGGAGGTGCGTGGGGCCGGGGGAGCCGGGAGCGGAGGGGACCCTCTGGGCCGAGCAGGGACGGGATCGCCGGGCCGGGAGCCGCCGGGAGCCGCGAGCGGGGCGGGCTGGGCTCGGTCCCGCCGGGAGCGCGTCGGAGTCGCGGCCGGCTCGAGAGGGCTGGATCGCCTCCAAAGTGTGGGAAACACCAGCGAAGGGGAGGATATACCCCTCAACGCAGGAGCAAACGGCTCCAGAGCGGGGGAAATCACGGCCAGAGCGGGAGCTGGGCACTGAAGAGTTGGAGCAGCGGTGCCTTGCGGGGCTCGGGGCACCCCCTCAGCCCTTGCGAGCGCCGTGAGGACAGTGAGGAGAGCGGCTGCCCGGTTGAGAACGATCGGCTGGCACTTCAGGGAAGGATCAGCAGGAGGTGATCCCGATCCCAAACCCACCAGTGCCTGGCAGCCGGGTCCCACAGGTGGCAGCCCTGCAGGGGTGTCACAGATCACGAGCCCACGGCTCGGGCGTGCCCGGCCCCGGGAAGGGGCGGGGGCCGTTTGTGAGCCAGGAAAGCAAACAAAACCGAGGAGAAGGAGACCTGCGCAGGGCAGGGCAGGGCCGGGCAGTCCGTGAGCCGAGCACTGGTAAGTGGGGGTTGAGTCTTCCTATCATGACATTTCTGCTCAAGAAGGAGCAGTCTGGAGCTTTGAGGTCTTCAGCAGGCCCACAGGTGTCTCCCAGGTGGTTGTCTGCTGAGGCTGGTGTTTGATTTTTGGGGGTGTCGTGGTAGGGACGAGCGTTGCTGAACCCAGCGCAGCTGTGTGAGCAGAAACCATCAGTTCCGTGTGTCCCAGGGGAGATGGGCTGCCCTCACCTCTGCATAGTCAGTGGAACCTGAGTGAGGAGAAGCTGCACCAAGAGGTGTGGTCCTGGCTTTTCAGTTTAAAGCTCTCTGGAGCAGACCTTGGCCACTGCCTGATGGGATGCAGCCACAACATATCCCTCTACAACATATCCAAGTATCCTGCAGCCGTCCACAGCCCTGGGTATCTTGGCATGAAGGCCAGAAAGGGAAACTTCCCAGGCGTCAGCGAGGAACGTGTGGGTGTGGAGCTGGTGAACCCAGCCCTGGACTGAAGTGACTCGGAAGTATGTGAGATGCCTTTGATTTTACCTGTGTAATTACACGGGTGGGAAAACCCTTGAGAAGGCAAGTGCCTAGGGAAGGAGGAATGTTTGGCCGTCGGTGCCCTGAAGAGAGCTGAGTGTTGGTGTTTGGCGCCGTGGTGGTGCCATGAGGAGATGCCAGGGGGCCAGGTCTGGGCGGTGCTGTCTGCCTGCACGCCGGCAGGACTCTGAGAGGAGGGATCCCTCCAGCAGCCCAGGTATGTGTCTGTTGCTGAGTGCTGCTCCATGCTTTTCTTGTTCCCAGTATATCTAACAGGCAGAAGCTGGTGTCGAGGCTCTGCAGAAGCAACTGAATATCCTGTATGAGCGGTGTGGGTGGAATGTAGTGACATAATTCCCAGAAAACCTCCATCCCTATCAAAATACCTGTGCCCCCATTGCAGAACACTCCTGCTTTGTGCCTGGCTGCATGGCCAGCTCTGTGTCCCCTGACATCACCTTTTGTTCCCTTCCTACCCTGTGGGCTCCTTAGTCATCCGCAGTAGGTTTCCTTTGCGGGTCACACTTCTTGGACAACCCCTTGGAAAAGTGAGGCGAGAGATGATGCTGTGTTGGGGTAAAAGGTGTTGCTGAAAATCCAGTTTGGGGATGAAGAGGGCTGTGCTGGTGAGGCCAATGGCAGTGTGATGTGCCAGGTTGATGGTTTTCAGCAAGGGGAGATAAGGCTCCAGGAGCTGCTATGATGTGACCAGAGCTGCTTAAAGCACTCCAGGAGGGCTGTGAGGAGGCAGAAATGCTGGGTTTGGCTTCAGAGGACATCAAAAGGGCAGATGGATAATGTCTCTGAGCACTGGAAGGCTCTGGAGGAGAGTGTGTTATCTGGCACAGAGACGAGGAGAGGTCCCAGAATAAAAACCGGAGGCAGGCTGTGAAGGAGTGATTTTATCTCAGCAGAAACAGCAGATTAGGAGAATTAAAAAAAATTTTAAAAAAATCCAAATTCAGAGGTGCATACTGCTGTCCAAAGGAAAGGAGGAAGGAGAAAGAGTCAAAGTGCTGGGATTTCCCCAGGTGGGCATGCTTTCCCAGGCCTAGGTGCATAGGGAATTCAGCTCCCCGGAGAGAGGTGAGCACCTCAAACCCCCATCCCTGGTTTAGCAGAGCTGAGCCTGGAAGCATTAGGCTGGCACTACCTCCCAGCGTGAGCCTACCTCAGGAAAAGCCACGGAACACTGTTCACACGGTGGCTGGGACACAGCAAGGGCTTGTTGACCTGCTGTGAGCCGGTGCCAGTACAGCCTCGGTGCCCGCAGCAGCATTGTGCCCAGGAATAAATGGCAACGTCCTGAAACACAAACATAAAAGGACTCTCTGTCCCTATCCATTACCGCTTTCCAGCAGGAGCTGCTTGGATGAATATAATGGAATTATGGGGAGAAAAGAAGGCAAATTCTTATATCTCAGTGGCAAAGGTTAAGGTAATGCCTGCTGCAGGGTTGTGATTACGGGTCCCTGCCACTTCAGAAACCCTTGGCAATTTCCAGAATTTCAAAGGATGCAGCAGAGGCAGATGCATGTGGCTTGGGAATGGTGTGTTTTGTGTGCCCTGTCACTGTTATCCTGCAGCCATCATCGTGGCTGTGGAGGCAACAGCACACCGGGGCAATTGCAGCATCCTGAGCCCGGGAATGGGCTTCACCATGATGCCCTTGTTTTGCAGGAACTGGCAGGCTCGGGGCCCCCTGGCTCCCTCCAGAGCGGGAGAGGGGAGAGAGTCTTGGGCAGGTTTTGAGGAAAGCACCACTGGTTTCCCAGAACTGTCTGTGAGGTGCAGCTGAGGAGGGGTTGTTAAAAATGAAATGTAGTGAAAAAAGGGGTTTAAATAGCTCTTAAATGTCTGCTGGGAATGTCGGGAGCAATGGATATGGATGGGTTCTTTTGTGCTCTAGGCAGGAAATGTAAGGAAAATGTGGAAAAGCCCTGATGGTCTGCACGGTGCTCTGCCTCTGGGTTTCTGTTTCCTGGTGGAATGCCCTAAAGTGAGCTGGGATTTGTCCAAACGATCAGAAATTAGCTAAATCGTCAGCGATGCTGCTTTTCCTGGCTCATCTGGATTTTTCTGGGTATTCCCCACATTCCCTGGGCTTCACCTGGACAGAAACATCCCTGTTCCTGCGATAGGTGTAATCAATCAAGAAGGAACAAAAAAAGAGAGAAAGCATGGCAGGGGATTGGAACGAGGTGCTCTTTAATGTTCCTTCCAATCCGAACCATTCTGGGGTCCGATGAAAATATCACTCATGTCCTGGGTGTCACTTTTTCAACCCCACATGGAGTTTTGTGTTCCTGGTGGGTTGCACCCTGTGTAATGAGGGCTCAGCATGAAGTTATGGCCAGTGCGAGAACTAGTTCCTGGGGATATGTTGGGGTCAGCAATTCGCAGGGAAAGGGGGTTAATGAGCAGGTTGTCTGGGTGGAAGCATGAAGATGAAGGTAGAGCTTTGTAATCTAACACAGAAGAGACTCTTGGATCTTTGGAGGAGAATGGGTTTATTAAAAAAAAAAAAAAATCCAGACAATAAGTTTTGTGTTTTATAATCAGGGCTGGAATTGCACCCTGGTTTTGGGAGGCAGCACTGAAGAGATGTGTTGCTCCATGGAGGTGTGCTGAGAGCTGTGCAGTGTGCTCCGATGACTCCTCGGGAGCAAGGAAGCCCTGGAACACATCCCATGTCCAGTGACTGTGTCAGGGTTTGACCTGTTCCCTGAACTGCAGACTCATCTCTCGTGATCCCATGACAAAGGTGTTGCTGCTGGAGTGTGAGCAGGAAGGTGATGTCATGGGAGGGGAAAAATCCAAAGGTTGTGGAGCGCAGAGGAATATAGGTGATGCTGTGGGCAGTGTGGGGTGTCGGGCTTCCTTGTGAGTCATCCAGTTGGATTAGCATTTCTCTGGGAGCACCAAGATATGGGGCACAATCCAGGGCTGACCCTGTTTGGAGGGGTCTGTCTCCCATGGAAGGGAAGGTACTTCCTGCTCCGCCTGGGTGCCTGTGCCAAAGCCTTCAGGGCACATCCAGCCATGGTGGTGTTCGGTGCTGAAAATGGGCTTATCCCAAGCCCTCCTATGCCCAGTTAACACTTGGAAATGTCCCAACAGAAGTCTGGAAGTGTCCCTGAGCTCTGGCAGCCTGCAGGAGTTGGAGAGAGGCGCAGGAAGCCCAGAGGAGCTGTGGGAGCCCCTCTGACTTTGAAACCATACCGGTGAAATTTAATGATTTGGAGATCCTGGTGTAGGATCCAGGGCAGAGCATGTGGGGACAGGATGCAGGGGTTCTGGCTGCAGGGAGGATCCCATGCTGTGGACAGAAGGAAGGGGAAGGGGACTGGAGAGCACTGGGGCACTCAGGCACTGCTTGCCCACCTGTTGGGGACAAACTTTCTAGCAGGGCCTGTTGTGAAAGGGTGGGAGAGATGGTTTTGAAGTAAAACAGGGATGATTTAGGTTGGATATTAGGAAGAAATTCTTCCCTGTGAGGATGGGCAGGCCCTGGCACAAGTTGACTGGAGAAGCTGTGGCTGCCCCATCCCTGGGAGTGTCCAAAGTAAGGTTGGACGGGGCTTGGAGCAACCTGGGCTAGTGGAAGGTGTCCATGTCCGGTGGCAGGGTGTGGAACGAGATGAGCTTTAGGGTTTCTTCCCACCCAAACCATTCTATGACTGAGGGATGAGCATCCAGACAGCCCTGAGGATGCTGGATCTGAGACACAGACAGCTCCCTTCTCTGGCCATGATGTCATGACACCAGAATTGCTGTTGGATCAGAGATAGGAACAGCTCTAGAAAGCCAGAATTGCAGCTAATTCAATGGAAACACATACTAGAATAGTGACTTGCCTGCTTTAATCTGATTTCTGGGCTGCAGGGTAGCACTGTGAGGGATCTGCGGAAAACTTCCAGATATTGAGGTGATGTAGGAGCTGAAATCCTGACACTTTCAGGATTGAGGTGCCTGAGGGAAGCCACAGAGATTGTGAACAGGCATGGAGGATTAGACACCACAGGAAATGTGACCAGCCCTGTGTGTTTTCTGTGCCCACTGTGGGTGCAGCACAATTTTCCTGCCCCAAGGCCATCACAGCAGTTTTCAAGTGAACTCCTGGCCAGCCAACATGTTTGCCATGAGGATGGGAACTCATTTGGATCAACAGGTAAGGAAAAAAATGCACAGGGCACAAGTGGAGAATGAAACCTTTGTGCGGGAGGGCAGAGGCCAGTGCTGGGACCATCGGTCACAGGCTTAGAAGTGCTTGGGTGGGAGGATGGCTCTTGGAATGCTGGTGAGGACTTTTCAGATGCAGTTTTCCGTATCCTCAACAGCTGCTCACTAGGATGGAATTAAAGCTGGGACCACGGGATGCCTTCTCTGAGAAGCACACAGGGCAGCAGCCTGGTGCTGAGGCCAGACACGGTGTTGAGCTGTGCCATGGGGAACAACAGGCTTGCCCGATCCTGCCTGCCAGCAGTGAGTGCCTGTGGTGGTTTGACTCTCCGATAAATGCTTAGTGTCTAGCAAAACTGTTTCAAGGCCTTTCTCCCCCCACACTTTTCACCTTCCAGAGGAAGGGAAAAGAAAATCAGCTAGGAATTTACGACTAGAGATAACAACCGAAAAAGGAGCTTTGATTAATACTACGGGCAAAGCAGAACTTAGAATAATGCTTAATTTATTACTAACAAACTAAAACTAAAAATAAGAAATAGAAACAGGTTAGAAAACACTTTTACACCCCCACCCCTCGGTCTGTCCATGCCCCTCTCTTTCCCCTGATGGTGTGGGGGTCGGGGAGTGAAAGGTTTACAGTCTGTTGTTGTTGGGTCAGCCATTCGCAGATGTAAGTCCAAGACTTAAGCACCAGTTCTATTTCAGGGGGCTTTCCTGTGGGCTGCAAAGGGGACAGCTCGCTTCACCACAGTCATCACCACAGTCACAGGGGAATTATAACTCTGAGTCCTTCCCTTGTGTTCCGTGGGGTCCCCGCCACGAGAAAGCGATCCTCTGCTCTCTCGTGGGTCATTCCATGGGGTGCAGTCTCTCATGAAAAAACTGGCTGTACCTGCTTAGGCGTGGGCTTCTCCCTCTGTGGGTCTCGGCCGCAAAACCTTGCAAGACTCCACTCTACCTCGGGGGCCTCCTGCTAAGCGTGGGCTTCTCCCTCCGTGGGTCTCGGTCGCAGATCTTTGCTGGACTCCGCTCCACCTTGGGGCCCTCTGCTAAGGATGGGCTTCTCCCTCCGTGGGTCTTGGTCGCAAATCTTTGCAGGGCACCACTCCACCTTGGGGGCCTCCTGCTAAGCGACAGCCTCTTTCATGCCTCCCCCTGCTCCGGCAGGGGGGTCTTTGCACCCCGATGGATTCCATGGGCTTCGAGGGGACAGCTCGTAATCACCATGGTCATCACCAACGTAGTCAGGGAAAAAATAGTTTTAAGTCCTCTCCCTGATCCGTGGGGTCCCTCCCCCTCCTTCTCCTCTTCTCCTCCTGCACTGACCTTGATGTCTGCGTTGTGATGTTGTTAATCCATGGCTGCCCCTTTTTAACTGCGCAACAGCTTCTTAAATATGTTTTCACGCAGGGGCGTAACTTAATGGTTCAAAAGCAGGAAGTTTTCCTCGGAGCTGGCCCTCATTGGCTCTGCTCTATAGGATGGAGGGAAACTTCCAGAGGCTTCCAACAGAAGCCAATCTTTCTCTTAAAAAAAAAACAAACTCTAATCAGAGAAACCCATGACAGTGCCCTTTGGGCAGAGTTCGTGTGTGTGTCTTATAACCCTGGACAGACCACAGGAGCCAACACTCTGCTCTGCCTGGATCCACCTGCATCCAGGGATGTGTCCAAAGGGGCTGGGACACCCCTCTGGGAGTCTCTCCAGCCATGCTGGGCACAGGAAGTGAGCAGGGAAGTTTCTCCATAGATTCCTCCTCTCTGGGCTTGCGTGCATGTCTTTTCCTGCTGAAGCTGGTCTGTTTTCTGGGAGTGCTGCTTTTTTCTGGCCCTTGACCTGCAAACCGGGCGTGCGCTCAAACTAAACAAGCAAACTTTTGCAGCTTTTGAGCCTGAGCCTTTTAGCTGAGGGGTGTGTGGGGTAGTGTGGATACAGCACCTACAGCTGCACAACCTGGGGTGACCTCGAGCCCAAACCAGTGTCAAGAAGCCAGGAAGGGAAGGAAAGATCCCTGGCATAGTCTTGTCACATCCATAAAGCTGTGAGGCTGGGGTGGAGATGGGGGAGTTCGGCTGTGAGGATCCAGGTTACTCAACTGTGAGTCACAGCACCCAAGGTCAGAGAGGTGAGTGGGCTGGAGATGCAGCCCCATGAGTTTATTTTCAGAAAGCGAGTGCATCTGGTCCTGGCAACTCAGTAAGCATTCAGCAGAGGCAGGAGTTCCTACCCGTGGCTGACTGGTTGAGAATGCCAGTGCTCGGACTTCCCCATAGGATGCAGCCAGGGCACTCACCACTAGTGTGTGTATTACTCCAGGAAGGGTGAACACTGGCCTGAAGTGAGCTGGTGGCTCTACAAGGCTTCACCATCCCAGCAGCCCTTGCTGGCAGCAGCTGAGGGAAGCCACAGGGTCGGGTTGGCTGAGAGAGAGGCAGTTTTGGTTTCTGTTCTCTGGGCAGGGTGCCATGTGCCAGTGCCATGAGCAGTCCTGCTCCATCCCAGATGTGGGGCGAGGGAGAAGCTGTACAGCTAGAGATGTGTTTCTGAGCATTTCCAGGTTGTTTTGCATTGACAATGGCTACTGAAGTTGATTTTGGTGGCCATTTTGGTGCTGTGAAGACGTCAGTTGTCATACTCCTAAGAACGGGCAATCTAAGCCCTCAGCTATCATACTCCTAAGGACGGGCAATCTAAGCCCTTAGCAAACATCAGTAATTTGTTTCCAAAAGCTGGCGATTATTATAGCTGAGAAAGTAGCTAAGGATGGGGATGGCCATTGCCAGCAAGGATCCAGCTGCCTTGTTATATCCTGACATGCTCTCCACAGGCATGGCAGTGTGAGATTTCCAGTGTTATATGGATGAAACAATGTCGTCATGGCTACTGTGGCTGCATAGACTTTGCATTTTGCCGTGGACTAACCATCACTTTCCTTCTCTTCCCAGAGCTCACATCCTGCCCAGGGAGGGGGCCGCATGCATGTTAGCAGGGCTGCAGCACCCCTGTCCTGAGCCATGCTGTGAGGAGGAGACAGCCCAGCCATCCAGCAGCAGGAATGATGGCCCAGTCCCGGACCAACAGCTCCCACTATGCTCTGACAGCCATCGGGCTGGGGATGCTTGTCCTTGGCATCATCATGGCTGTCTGGAACCTTGTCCCTGGCTTTGGCCCCCCCGAAAAGCCCGCTACCCATGCTGGGAACAGCAGCAAACCTGACCGTGGCTCCGGGGGCATCTTGAAGAGCAAGACCTTCTCGGTGGCATACGTGTTGGTGGGAGCGGGGTTGCTCCTGCTCCTGCTCTCCATCTGCCTCAACATTCGGGACAAGAAGAGGCAGAGCGAAGACATCGCCATCGTGCATGTGCAGCGCCAGGTGTCTGCGGAGCCCTCGCAGCAGGAGGACAGGTGAGGTGTCTCGGGAAGAAAGGGAGCAGGAGCAGGTGTAGGAATGAAAGCAGGGGCTGTTACTGTAGCTCAGTGAGATCTGAATGAAAGAGAGGAAGGCTGATGGCAGTGTGTGCTGAAATAAGCAAGTATGTGTCATGGTTTAGGGTTCTGATATGTACTGGAGATAGGAAAGAATTACTCCAGCTTTAGTTACAGAGCTGTGTAGGTGGAAAGGAGCCTTTTTGGTCTATAAAGTCGGGTCTAGACAGAGCTGGGGCCAAGCCAGTGGTGCTGAGATGTGCCACTCCTGGCTGGGTTGGCACATGGGAGTGTGCTAAGAAGGAACACTGGGTGGTGGGTAACGGATAACACAGAGAGTGGGACCCTGCCACACGCCGGGAGAGGAGCCAGAGGTGCTGTTTCACTGGGTGCAGCCGATGTGCCCAGCAGCCTTGGAGGCTGGCCATGGAGTTTAGACCCGGTGAAAGGCTGCAGGGTTCTGCTGTTTGCTCAGGGAACCGCATCAAGCAGAGCAAAGGCTGCTGCTGCTGCAGGCACAGTCTGAACAAACACTGGTGCAGTTCCCTGTGCAGAGGCATGGGGCCTTTGGGACAATGTGGGGTGCAGAAAGGCAGGAGAGGATGATGGCTCTGCTGGCTGTTGTCAGGGTCTGCAGATCTACCCAGAAAACTAACTTTCCCTATTAGATTGAAAAGGTAACTTCATAATGCCACAGAAATGGCAAGTATCATTGAACCTGTGCATAGATAGTGACATAGTCCAGAGCTGAATCTCTGTGCAAAAAACCTCAAGGTACCCAATCCAAAAGGCATCAGAACAACGATGGCAGAGAGGTGATGTCCCTTTCACATGCATTTTGACTGTTTTTTGAGAGAGGAAGAGAGAAATTGGTGTTCTTTTGAGGGAAGAATTCACTACTGGGGAGAGAAAAAGGGTTTATGGGCAGAGAAAGTGATGATCCAAGATGGAGATATGTCATAAGGAAATGAAATGTGTCTGAACATAGGTGGGGTCATAATTTGTTCTGTCGAGCAAGAAGGGGTTGTTATATAATGTAGAAGGGCGAATAATAAGTTAAGGTTTTGAGGGTGGGGTGGTTTTATTCTTTCCTCTCCATCCCCTACCCACAGCAAAGCTGAAATGATGTTCTACCCACAGCCTTAACTCTTTTCCCTCTAGTCAAGAAGAGGATGAAGATGTGTCTTCCCAGTACTATGTGCCCAGCTATGAGGAGGTGATGAACACAGGCTACTCCGAGCCCAGAGACTTGGACAGGAGCAACAGGCTGAGCGTCTCCCTACCCTCCTATGAATCGCTGACGGGGCTGGATGAGAGCAGCCAGGCTCCAGGAGCTGCAGGCGCAGAGCCAGGCACAGAGAGACAGCCCAGCCGGCACAATTCCCGCCTCAGCAAGCGTCTGAAGCCGCTGAAGGTCCGGAGGATCAAGTCAGAGAAGCTGCACCTGAAGGATATCAGGCTAAACCTGGATCAGGGGAATAGCACTGTCCCTATCACGATAGAGCCCCTCACCCCTCCGCCCAAGTACGAGGAGATCCAGGACAAAGCACCAGTGAGCCAGCAAATGCCTTAAAAAGAAATAGAGGAATCTGTGGTGCTGCTGGGTTGAGGGTTTTTATAAACCCACCAGGCCAAGAGGTGCTCAGTTTGTGGGTGCAGAAGCAGCCCGGGCTTCCTGGAAGCTGCCCTGTGGAGAACATGATGGGGCTGGTAGCACTGCAGCACGAGAATGGGACACTTTTTCCCTGGGACTGGATTTTACAAAAGACTGTGGGGAAAGAAGCTTGAATGCCACAAGTTCTGCTGCTCTGAAGTAAATGAAGGCTGGACGTACCAAAAATGTCTCTTGTATTTGATATAAGACCACCCAATGCATCCTCTCACCTCCTCTGCCTCTCACCTCTGGCAAGACTTTTCCAAGCCACCGACCTGATACTGAAGAAGGATTTTCTGAGTGGAAAAGCAAAATGTTCCTTTTTTTTTGAGTGTCTTTTCTTTCTGAAGGGAAAGTGCGTTGCCAGAGCAGTCACCACAGCTTTCCCCCACTCCAGGCTGGACTGGGCTGGTGGCCCAGGGCCAGCCCTAACTCCTGCCAAGGTCTCTGCTGGCTGGTGGGAAGCAGCTGAAAGGGGCCCCATGCTCCTCGGGGGAGAGGATGGACTTCCTGCCTCAGTTGCTTTCCCTGTTGTTTTGTGCTTGATTTGAGGCAAGGGGGTAACTCAGGGGGGTTGGGAGCTGCACCAATGCCAGGGCTGCAGGATGAAACCACTGCTGAGCATCCTGTGCAAGCAGACCTGGGCTGAATAAATGTTTTGTACATTGTGTTTGTGTATGTGTACACTCATGCGTGGTTGGTCCTTCCCAAGGTTTATAATCCATTGACTGTTGTAAGGGAGATGCTCCATGGGCATCCCAGCTCCATGCTGCCTCCTGGGCTACCAGCAAAGCCATCAGCCACAAAGTCTCCAGCACATTCATCCACAGACTCCCTTGGATGGTCTGACAGGGATGTGAAGGTAGCTTTGTTGGTGTGATGCTGATATTGATGTAATCATAGAATAATAGAATCACATTTAGGTTGGAAAAGAACTCCAAGATCCTTGAGTCAACTATTAACCTAATGCTGCCAAGTCCACCACTAAACCAAGGATGGAGAAGTGCTGATGGGTGACAGTGTCCCCATCACCTGAAAGCAGCATTTATCCCCTTGCCTGTGGTTGCAAGACCTGTTTGTGTGTGTGTGCATGATATTAAATAAAAAAGTAAGTCAAAGGAGGGTGCAAAGGTTCTTTGGCAGCCCTGGCAGGACGCATGGCCCCCGTGAGGTTTGTGATACACATTCCCACGTGTGTCACCAGCTGGCACCGAGAGCTGCAGCTGCACTGGTGCAGAGCTGTGTTGTGCTGCCAGGCCACTTGCTCGGAAAAAGAAGAAAAAAACCCCACTAAACAAAGAGGAAAAACTCACCCATACAGGCAGCAGTGGGCTCCAGGCTGAGGTTTCCAAGGCTACTGCCAGGCAGCAGCACTGCTGGCTGGGACAGAGTTGCTTTTGGAGTCATTTTGTACAGTTTTTAGTGTGTGAGTTCGTTGAGCCACTTGTGGCACAGGTTGTGTGTTGGGTGGGGGATTGCTGAATGAAGAGTTGTTTTTTTGGTGGAAGCCTTGCAGGTGAGGGGGCTGGGCAGTGTGAGCCTTTCTAAAGAGCTCGGAGGGGTGTTTCCAGCTGAAACCTCACACCATCGGGAGCCACAGAGGGGCCGATATCATCCTGCAGGCAGGGGCGAGGCAGCTGATCATCCTAAAACAGAGAGTGTTTTGGATGGAGGGAGCAGGATGTGCTGGAGTCCATGCAAAGTGTGGTGGTACCAGTTTATGCTGGGATTTACAACCAGAAAAGAGACTTGGCAAAGCAGAGATGAACTTGGATCCACCTCCAGCAGCGTTCCCTGCCTGTCCATTGCCTCTTCCCAGTCTGCAGGTGTAGCAGATCATCACACAGCCCTCAAATTCTCTGCTGCAGACAACAGCTTCATCTGTCAGCACTTCAACTCCCGCCATGGCACTTTTGTCAACAGCTGCCGGGTCCAAAACGCAGCTGTGGGAGTGAGGCCGGTGACATCCTACGCTGCTGCACAGTCGGAGTGACCTTCCATCTGGTGGTCGATGGGGCTTCCCAGGTAAGGCTGGGTAGGGCTGCCCTGGGAAGGGTGCCCAGGAAAGGATGAAGTGCTTGGTGAACCCAGCAAAGAGTGCCCAGGGAACTGTGGATGGGTTCTCCTGTCCAAGGAAAGGTTCCTGGGGAAGGATGGGGTTCTCCTGCCCAGAGAAGGGTACCCAGAAAAGGATGGGGTGCTTGCTGATCCCAGGGAAGGGTGGGTGGGTTCTCCTGCCCAGGGAAAGGTGCCCAGGAAGGGGTGGATGCTATTGCTCCTGGAAGGATGCCCAGGGAAGGGTGGATGGGGATGTTCAGGGAAAGGTGCTTAGGAAAACTGGGTAGGTGCTGCTGCCCAGGGAAGGCTCTGGGAGAAGGAGCAGGGCTCCCAAATCTGGGCGATCCTGAGGAAAGGTGAGGCGGGGAAAATGAAAAGCTGGAGCTTGGAGAAAATCCCCATCGTTCGAGGGCAGAAGCACCATGGGAAAATTGCCATTTTTTGGCCTGAATTGAATACGGACGAAGATTGCTCCCAGACAAAAAGTGCCAGGATAGTAAGCTGTTGCTGCTTTTGGAGTGTGAAGGAAGCCACATCCTGGGATGCTTCTGCCATCAGGCATTTTCTCCAAGAAGAAAGCCTGCCACCTTTGGCTCTCAGGTGCAAAAGATGCGGCTTCCTTGGCCCTCCGAAAGCAGCAACACCTTCCTGTCCTGGCCTTTTTTGTCTGGGAGCAATCTTTGTCAGTATTCAATTCTGGTCAAAAAATGGCAATTTTCCCGGGATGCTTCTGCCATCGATCGATAGACATTTTCTCCAAGAAACGAAGCCTGCAGCCTTTTGATTTCATTTGCAGGTTGGTGCCTGTTTGTGAGGATTGGTTTGTGTTGAGGACCCCAAAGACTACAGAGAGTGGCAAATATGGGAAAAGAGGGAACCTTGAAAAGCGGGTGGGGAGTGCCCAGAATTTCAGGGAGACCCAAAAAGTTAGTTGGGGACTCCTAAACGTGGGAAACCTACTCCCAAAGGGGATGGGGATGCCCAGGGACTCCGTAAATTAATGAGGGAGCCCCAATAATAGGTGAGGGAGACCTGTGATGGTGGGGAAAGTCTCCTAAGAGGGGGTTGAGACCCCCAAAATGTCAGGGAGGGGCAGCAGATGTAGGTGGAACCATCCAAAGTGGATGAGGACCTCCCCAAAGTAGGACCGGGAACCCCCAAAAGTGGGGGAGGTGACCCCCGAAAGTGTCAGGAAGGAGCCCTAAAACGTGAGGGAGTGTCCCCACCAAAAGGTGGGTAGGGGTCCCTAAAAAGGGGAGGGGCCCTGGGCGGGTCCCGTTAATGCTCCTCTCCAATTTTGGAGGTTCAGGGTCTCTCAGCCCCCCCCCCCCCCCCCCCCCCGCCCCCGCGGGCGG
>VWZF01003871.1:38941-71625 GCA_013396755.1 Sclerurus mexicanus | reverse complement strand
GGGGTTTTGCTCTGTTTCACTGGACCATACTATCTACACACTTGCTGTTGCTCAGCATTTACAGATCAATTAACAATCATCTATCACTTGGTGTTTTCCTACAGAACAACTGAAAACTTCATAAACATTGAACACTCAGAAACATTAACTAAAGGACTGAAGCCTAATGCAGCTATTCCACCAAGGATGATTGCAATGATGTATCCTTTGATAATGTCTCTCATCTGGAAGTAATCCACTTTGGGCCCGCCTCTGTGGAGACACAAGTGTGTCCCTTCCCCCAGGTTATAAGAGGGAAAGGACCCACCCAGTTACCAGTCAAGAAGTCTTTATATAACACCTTGGCTTTGGAGATCTCAGAATTAATAGAGAATTTCAAGTATCTCTTAACAGGTAAGATAAGACTTTTTCCAATCTATTTAAAAATTTTAATATGTAAAAGACCTTATTTAATTGTTTGTGGAGGGATGAGCCAACGTTCCCCCTTTTTTGTTTTAGTACCATGGCTTTTACTGTTTTATGTGCCCTTTCCACAATTGCCTGACCTGTGAGGGAATGCAGAATTCCAGTAACGTGTCTTATCCCCCATAGGTTGAAAAATTCTTTTGTGCCATCTGCAGCATATGCTGGGCTGTTATCTGTTTTGATTTCTTTTGACACCTCCATGGTAGCAAAAGCAGTAGACAGATAATCTTCTGACATCCTTACTCTTTTCTCCTGCATGTGCATTTGCTACCATGAGGCTCAAAAAGGTATCAATTGAAATGTGTATATATTTCAGTTTACTAAAAAGTTGATAGTGGGTGACATCCATCTGCCATATTTGTAAGGGTTCAAGGCCTCGAGAGTTTACTCCTTCTGGTGGCAATGGAGCAACCTGCTGGCAGTCAGAGCAACTAGAAAGGATAGCTTTAGCCTGTGAACAGGTCAAGTCAAAAGTTTTTCTTAATGCCTTCATCCCTTGATGAAAAAACTGGTGGGATAATCAAGCTTGCTCAAATCAATTTGGTACAATAGCTGTGCTTGCTAGCAAATCTGCCTTACGGTTGTCTTCTATTATGGGACCTGGCAGCGATGTGTGTGCCCTAATGTGTAATAAAAAATTTGTGACATCTGCTATTAATTATATGTAAAAGTGATCTGACTAGTTGCACTAGATCTTCATTATTTATATCCTTTAAGTCGGAATTTTCTATCCTCTTAACCACTCCTGCTACATAAATAGAGTTGGAGAAGATGTTCAAAGGTTCAGGGAATAATTGAAAGACTCGAACAATTGCTGATAATTTGACTAACTGGGATGAACCGTTTACCTTATGGATATCAGATTTCCATTGGCTATGCTCATTCCACACAACTACTGCATTGCAGGTTTTCTCTGAACCATCTTTGAACACTCTTTGTGCTGTACGGAGGGGAATAGGAGAACATTTAGATGTAAATTCTATTTGCATGACCGTCAGCAGTTCTAAGAATGAATTGCTAGGTAGATGTATAGATAGCTGCGCAGAGAAATCTGCCACTGACACCTGAAAATGAATACTATAATTATTCAACTGTTGGATCTATTCTATGGATAAGGGTAAGTATATAACATTTGGATCACATCCTGTCAGTTCCCATAATTGGAGCCTGCCCCTACTACATACTTTCACCAATAGTTCTGGGAGAGTGGTGATGGTTTTAGAAAATTGATGACTGAGGAATATCCACTCCCACATATTAAATTTTCTATTTTTGTCAAATAACTGGCCTAATACTCCATATGGTTGTGAAACACTTTTTACCACCACCAATACAGGAGGGAGACCTTCTAATTTTCTCCCACTCTGAGAAGATGATAGTTTATTCTCAATTTTCTTTATAACTTGCTTTGCTTTTTCTGTTAACCCTCTGAGAGATGTGAGATCAGGCTTCTCTTTTAAAAGATAAAAGAAAAGACAGAGTTCATCAGTCATGGCCCCAACATAGTGAGAACCCAATTGATGGTACCTAAAAGGGACTGTAAGTCATGTAACGTCTTGATACAAGTAGAGATGGTAACATCCTGAGGCTGGATGTAGGACTCAGTAACTCTCTGTCCGAGATATTTCCATGGTGGAACCTTTTGCACTTTATCTGGGGCAATCACTAGGCCATATGATGAGAACACTGAATGGGTGTCTATCATAGCATTCCAGAGTTCATCGTCTGTTTTTGCTGCCAATAAAATGTCATCCATATAATGGTAAATTAAAACAGAGGGGTTTAGCCTACAAACTGGTGAAAGCATGAAGGAGACAAATCACTGACAAATAGACGATGAATTTTTCATCCCTTGTTGGAGAACAGTCCACTGAAATCTTTGTGATGGTTCTGCCACATTGAATGAGGGAACTGAAAAGGCAAATCTGAGGGAGTCTTTGGGATCTAGAGGAATGCTGAAAAAACAGTCCTCAATGTCAATAACAACGATGGTCCAATCTGTAGGGATCATGGTGGGTGATGGCTTTCCTGGTTGTAATGCTCCCATAGGTTCTATAATGGAGTTTATCTTACACAGATCGTGTAGCAGCTTCCATTTCCCATTTGATTTTTTGATTACAAAAATTGGGGAATTCTAGGGGCTAGTTGATGGGGCTATATGAGTGTTTGCAACTGTTTCTTAAGTTATTAAGAATTTGCAGCTTATCTTCTCTTATTGGCCACTGATTGACCCAAACTGGCATATCAGAGAACCAATTCAGGGAGAAGAAATGCTGCTTATCAGTAGCCATTACCCTAAATTTGAAGTTAAAGATAGACCCCATTGACCTAAGACATCTCTGCCCCATGGTGTCATTGGTAGATCTAAAACGAGGGGCCTGACTGAAGCTGTTTGTCCATCTGGCCCTTCCACCAGCAATAGGGATGTACTTTGTTTTGGAGACAATGACCCACCTACCCCTTTGACATTTACAAATATTGATGTTCAAGTCCAGCGGCTCAGCCAATCCTTTGAGGCTACGGTGGAAGCATCTGCTCCTGTGTCAATCAGGCCTGTAATCTGGGTGGAGTCTGAGGAACTAAGTAATGAAGCTAAGCAGTAAGCAGGTCAGCATCGGTCTGTGGTGTAATATGGATTGAATTTCATTCACAAGTTGGACATCTTTATCTAGAGGCTGACTTGGTGGTACTAACAGCAAGAGTTGAGCAATAGGGGCATCTTTGACCAAAGTGACAGGAGGAAAAGGGACCCATACATTGATATTAACCACAACCAATAACAACTGTTTTCTGTCCAAGGTACAATAATGACCTCTGTGATGCTGAAGAAAGTCCAGTTACTGAACATTTACATGGTGTTGAAATGGTGTCTCTAATTTTTACTGGAATCACATGACTGTTGGAACTGTCGATAGTTACTGTGAGGGAAGGCGCCAGCTCCAACCAAGGGAGACCTGTTCCAGGTTTCCTTCTGGAATCATGGGGAGCAAGTGGGTATGGTATACTTGAGGGTGTTTTTTTTGTGTCATTACACTCCCCCTTGTGCTCTGGTCCCTGTTTCCCGGCTTTGGCTTCTTTGCTCCCCTAGGTGACATACGAGGAGACAAGGGATAGCCCTCTCTTGTAAATTGAGACTGACAATCCTTGGCCCAATGGGGGCCTTTACAGCACTGTGAGCAGTAATGAGGTAGAATATCTGGTTTATTATTGGGGCAGTTCTTTTTGAAATGCCCTGGTTGATTACAGCCATGACATTTGGATTATGAAGACTTAAATGTTGCTAGGGTCTCAGTTAACAGCACTGTTTTTCATGACTGAGATCCTATATTTTTATGTGCCTTTATCATTTTTGTTGGAGTCAGATCTCTGAGGGACCTCAGTACCTTTTGGCAGTCACCATTTGCCTCATAATTTTGTAAACAAGACATCTTGTGCCTCTTTATTAGGAATTTGCCTTACAATAGATTTCTTTAATCTTTCAGCAAAGTCCATGAATGATTCTTTAGGACCTTGTTGGATGGAGGTAAAAGATGGTGTAAATACCAAAGCATCTGCCACTGTCTTAATTGCTTGCAGTGCCAAATCTCCAGATAGATTCAATTCATTAGTAGGAATCCTTGTCTGAGCCTGGTTTGACACAAAAGGACCCTCCCCAAGCAGAACATTCATGTTGTTAATGACAGGCACTCCTGTTGTAGAAAATAGATCTTCAGCCTGCTTTTTAGTCAGTGCTCTCAATTCGGTTTCAAACATTGTGAATTACATTGAGGTAAACAATGACTTTACAATGGTCCTGATGTCTGATGGAGTTAAAACATATGGGGCAAATAAGGAATCTATGAGTCCCATAGAAAAGGGAGCACCCAGTCCATACTTGGTAACTGCTTTCTTAACATCCTTTA
The DNA here is from genome assembly GCA_013396755.1 of Sclerurus mexicanus. NCBI lineage: Eukaryota > Metazoa > Chordata > Aves > Passeriformes > Furnariidae > Sclerurus > Sclerurus mexicanus. The sequence continues at coordinate 67,258 of VWZF01003871.1, read as the reverse complement.
AAACCTGTTAGGGGACCAGTTCCCATATGGGTGGCTTGTTGTTATCATAACACAGGGAAGTCCTTCAAGAATTCTAAATCCTTAGCTAGCTCCACTTGTTTTCTTGGATATATCCACCAGCAATCATGTTCTTCTGCATTGCTTGTACTTGGCCTTTGCATTATTCACCACCATGTTGGATTAAATCAACTTTCGGTGGGTAGGAAGTAGGGGGAGCTACATCACCAGAAGGGGGTGGAGCCAGGCAGCCATTTTGTGGGTGACCTTGGCTGATGCAGCCTTCTTGTGGGTGACCTTGACCCATGCTGCCATTTTGTAAGACAAGGTCAGAGCCACAGCCATTTTGAGAGACCAGGTCTAACCCACCACCATTTTGAGGACCACAGCACACACTTTTCTGTAGGTAACAAGCAGGGGTGCTTGGAGAGGGGTGACGTGAGGCTCTGACACCATTTTATGCTGCTGAAAGTGGTGATCTCTGTCACAGAGATCTCTGGGGATCATGGGGATCTCTGTCCTGATCTTCACCTGATGCTGCAACCACACATTGACCACAATTCCTGCTTTTGTGTGATATTTTCCTCTCTGACTGCTTTAAAATATTAAGAACTAGTCTCCAAGGTACTGTGGCTTTGGCAGCTTCTGTGTCAGCTTTAAACATTGCAGCCTTCCACAGAGAAGCACCTAGCCTGTCCCAATCTTCATATGTTAGGTTCTCTGGGACATTATGATGATTTTTTTCAATTCATTTAACTAGCTCTTTGATGGAGGCTTTATCTATTGGATGCCCATATAGCTGGATAAAGCATTTCAAGCGCTTATATAGTTCCTTTTCACCTTTTGATAACCGGGCTTACAACAGCTGAGAGGAGTGCTCCCCCTTCGCCTCCCCCACCCACGTGGTCCCCAAGATGTCCTGTGGGAGAGACACACAGAGGCCACTGGAGAGGGTGCAGAGAGAGAGAGCTTTATTCAGCATGGGCCGGGGTACTTATAGGTTTAACAATCAATGGGGAAAGGGGTTAACTAAGGGCCAATGAGGGGACTTCACCTAGCTCTACAGGAAAGGATTCCTGTATACTGAGGTAGGGAGATAAGGATTCTCCCAAGGGGTTTTGGGAAGAAGGGTGATTCAGGGAAAAAAGACAGGGAATCCATGTTACAATACAGTGAAAACTTCTACTGTTAAGTCCACTCCCACATCTCGTCCTTTTTTATTTTCTAAAAACTGGATATGCTTTTATTGTTTGGAAACTTTTGGCACAACTGAACAGATTGGACCATGTTTAGCCAAATGTTTTGTCTGGATAGCATTATTCAATTTGGAATTGGAGGAGGAAATGTGGCAGAGACTTTTGACACTGAGCTTTTCTGGTCAGTTGGTGTTATGCTGCACACGAGAAGCAAGATCACCCCGAAGGTGAGGCTGATGGCTGATTGCTTCCGGCTGCGGGTGCTGGATCTGAGAGTGAATCCTCCTGGTGGATTTTCACTTGTCTGGATGGCACCCGTCGTGGACCTGTTCTTGTGGAAACACAAGCGTGGCCCCTTCCCCATACAATTAGAGGGACAGGACCAAGCCATTCTCCTGTCAGGAGATGTACATACGTACGAATCAAAGCTCTCCTTTCATCTAAAAACAATGATACTTGGAAACTATAAATTGTTACAGCTTTCCTAGCATCTCTGAGAAGCCCCGCAGCTATGGGGTCCCACATTGGGAGTTGGTTTAGCTGATAAAACACAGGCATTGCTTTTATTACATCTACATCATTTGCAGTATTGCTAATATTGTCCCCTTTGCTCACACGAGAATTGCCTGTGGAAAAAACAAACAGATTAGTAAGAGAAAACTGATATTTTGCATTAATTGGTAAGGTTGAAAATGGATTATCAGAAAGGTCACTGCTAAAAAACTAAAGTTTTGAGCAGTTTGGCTGGTTCTCAAGTTTCTGTGTGTTTAAAGGCATGCAGTTTGACTTGGCAGAGTCCCAAAGTGCAGGAGGTATGCTTTGGGCATCGGTGTCTGCATGGTTGGTCTCTCCAGGTGCTATGCAGTTTGGAAGGGTGCTGGAGCTTCCCTCAGAGCTGCGTATGCTGTTTTGAGCTCGGTCTGTAAAGCTGCTGCTTTCTGGTCTGTGCCTTCTGGCTGTCTGTTGTTTCCAGGGAGCTCCCTAACTCCTATGCTGGTTTAAGGGTAAACCAGCAGGAGAAATGGACCCACCACGAGAGAGATTATAAGTCAGAGTTACAATTTAATCAAAGGTATTACACTAAATACAATGACACAAAGAGAAAAACTGCTTTCAACTCACCAAAAACCCAGCAGTATAACCCAGTGACCCGGGGCACAAGCCCAAAGGGATTTGTTAGCCCTTGTGCTGAGACCCACGTGGTTCCCCCGAGTCTAAAGCAAAAGGAAGTGGAGAACCTGTTGGTGCAGATGATGGCTGTGGTCTGGTCGGGAGTGATGGTCGCTGTCTGGTTGAGAACGGTGGTTTCCTCCTGTCGAGGTCCTGCTGCTCCTCTGGATCTGACAAGAGTAGCCCCCGAGGTCTTCTTACACCCGCTTATGTACCTTCAGGGAGCACCCAGTCCCTCCCCTAGGGTGGGGACTCACACACTCTGTGAGTCATGGGGCATTGTTGAACTGTTGATGGCCCATTAGCAGCCACACCCCCTCAGGCTGGGTGTGAAGGTGCTAACGACTCCCTGGGCAGCTGCTGCAAATGGTCCATTGTTCTTGGGAAATGAATAGAGGGGAGTAGAATACATAGCTTTGATCACCCCCACACAGTGATAACTGGCCCCACCTGCTGAACTAGGACACTCCCCATTGCACAGTGTGCATGGAGCTGCCTCCCCAGGTGCCATTCTTGTCTCTCATCCTGTGGTGTGTGGGGGGGCACATTCCAGGTGTTCTCCCTGCCGGGGGCAGAGCCACGCATCTCCGGCCAGAGCGGCCTTGGCTGCGGCGCTGGGGGCGGTCCCGCCCTGAGCTGCTGCTGTGTTGCAGGCTTGCCAGGTTGGATACTGCTGGATGCCTGCGATGGGAGCCTGATGGAGCCGTGTGCGGGGGCTGGCAAGGAGTGTGGCAAACACCCCCCCATCATCTCCAGGCACGTAGGGCCTGGAGGGACCTCTGCACAAATGAAACTTTCTGTTTGATCCAAGGCATTTAAAGGGGAAGCGATTCCCTCTGCCACTGAATTTTCTTGATTCTCTAATACAGTAAAGATTTGTGCCCATGCTAAGGTAGCGTCACTTACTGCTTCTGCAGAAAGCCATAATTTCTTTCCCAGTTATTTCCAGTTTTTGGTGGCGAGATAAAAGGGAATTTTATAGTCACTTCTTGCCATAAACTTGGAAAGGCATTTCAAAGCATTTTTATCAGGTTGTTTACTGTTGTTAGCTAAGATGTTTTTTAAGGTATGGTAATTCTCTTTTTCTCTCTTAGAGAGGGAAGTTCCCATTTTAATGAATTTTTTAAAGGGGTTTGGGGAGATATCCAAAGTTGCTACTCACCCCTGCTTGCGGGGTGAGCTGACGTGTGTCCAACAGTTTCTGAACTGCTGACACTCCAGACTGCTGAACTTTGGGGCTGCCATCAGAACACGGGGTCTCCAGGCCGAACCCTGTGCCTGAATTCCTGTTGAGTTAAAAGACCTCCTTTTCATAGAAGAGATCGGTCAGTTTCCTCACACAGGGGCACCATTTACGACAGCTGAGGGGAGAGCTTTCCCTCGTTCTGCCTCCTCCATGCGGTCCTTGAAATGCCCCAGGAAAGAGACACACAGAGACCACCAGAGAGGGTGCAGAGAGAGAGAAGCTTTATTCAGCATGGGCCGGGGTACTTATAGGTTTAACAACCAATGGGGAAGGGCTTAACTAAGGGCCAATGATGGGACTTCACCTAGCTCTACAGGAAAGGATTCCTGCATACTAAGGTAGGGAGATAAGGATTCTCCCAAGGGGTTTTGGGAAGAAGAAGGGTGATTCAGGGAAAAAACACAGGGAATCCATGTTACAACACAGCGAAAACTTCTACTGTTAAGTCCACTCCCACACCGGGTTCCCATTTTAGAATTTTTCATATAAAACTTTCAGGGTATGGGCAGGGAATTTGAGAGAAGAAGATCGCTGCTTGGCTGCTCACCTTTTGTCTCAAAGACTGATGTGAAAATCCTCAGTTCAGCCAAAGAGGCTGCTGGAGTCAGAAGTCCACTAACCTTCTGCACTTTTCCCAAGAGGGTAGGTGATCCTCTAGATACTAGAGGTCCTCAGGCCTGCCCTACATTGGGTGCCATTTGTGACAGCGTTGTCAGGTAAGAGAAAGAAGGAGGCACAATTCTGAGGATCAAGGCAGAAATGGCAATTTATTAAAATGGTGTCCGGCTTATATAGGGTAGAGGAAGGAAGTTTCCAGAAGGGGGCGGAACTTGGGAGGAGTCAGGGAGGAGCATGCAAAACAAAGGGATGGCTTTTGCATATAGGGAATTAACAGCTTTGAGGGGGAGCTGGCTCCATCTATTTCCCCAGGCCTCCTGGGGTCTGGAGGGGATTGCGAAATTCCCACGTGGTCAGGAGTAAGGATAGGCAGCGCTCCAAGGTGGTGAGGTCATAGAAAAAAGCCTTTAATTACTTTACTCAGGGGTATTTAAACTCTTCAGGTGGAGTTTGGGAGGTAGGATGTGATTGGGTAAGGGTTCAGGGGGAGTGGTGTGGTTTGGGGGACACAGGGGCCAATAAGGGAACAGGAGGACCAAAGCCCAGTGGAAACTCAGGAATGGGGAGTGACAGATGATACGTCCAATAAGGTCGGGAGGGGGGCGGGGCTCGATACGCAGGAAGAAAGAACAGTCTATGTTCACATGTGTGGGGTTCTAGGGGTTACAATCTAAACAGGGGAAAACCCGTACATAAAAGACACAGATAATGCTGGATTATAAAGTCTCTGGTCTTTTGAAAGTTGTTACTGTGCTGGTCTTGTTTCTAGCGATTTCTTTTTCCACGATGTGTAGTCCGGATAATCCTCTGTCTCTGTTTGCATGTGTGGTGGCAGAAGTCTTTCCCAACAGGGAATAAGCTACAATGCAGCAGAAACTAGCCAATCATAGGGCAGTGTCCAGGGCCATGAGGAAAAGGGGGAATTTCCCAGCAATTCCAATAGAAACATATAGGGGATCATACAGAAATTGTAGAACACTTAACAAAACCTGAAACACAATTAACAGAAGAGTCCATGGTAATGAAAACAGTCCAACTGTCTTCATACACTGTCATCCTCATTACTGGGGGTTTGTGGTCCAAGGTTGTCTCTCCAGTCCTTGTACATTCACACTCCCACACCCATGGCTAATTTTTGGCTCTATTAGGTTGATATAAATCATTCAAAATTTTGGCAATGGCAACAAGTGCTGGATTTTTGAAACTTCTGTTTGAAAATGTTGATTGATGGAAGGATAAGAAAAGTTCACCAGGTGTTCTGTGGATTCTGCTTATCGGGTTCAATGCAATCACTTATTTCCTTCTTCTCCTATCTCTTGTCATCTGAGTTCTTATCCATCCATTGACTCTAGACTTCAACTATGTGCTTTTGATCTATACTAGCTCTTTGTTGCAGCTGTTCCATGCCTAGTAGAGTGAGAATTAGGGCTATAGGTGTTACCAAAACACAACCAGATAACAAGGACGCTGGAGGAAAAAAGAAATCTCATGTTTCATGCAGTAGTGCTTTGAAGTTGATATGTGGAAGTGAGCTGCTCCCATGTGTTCTGATTGAAAAACTGGGAAATTATGTTAAAAAAGTAAAAATAAACTTCAGAAAAATCTACACATCCTTGTAATGAAAAAAACCAACCAACCAAACCCAGTACAAAACCTTTGAGTATCCTGTATGCTATATAGCTTAGTGTCTAAACACTTAAATGTCAATAAGGGAAGAGAAACAGTATCAAGCAATGGAATTTTTGTTTCAGTCATGTTTAACCTTCATATTTTTTAAGTACGTTATCCTACCCAAAATATATAATCTTTTGACTTCTAGCTTAGATAACATGTAAAATCCTGAGAGCTTATTGTAATTTTGAATAATTTGCAGCTCAATTATCTATAGTATAATTAAAAATGGAGTTTGAACTTTCTGATGCTCTTGGTAAGGACACAAATTTGGAGCAAAATTTACATAGTAACATTTGCTTTTGTCAATGTTTAGAGCAGGAATATAAAAGGTGAAAGGCTTAAGAGATGATGGTTTGTAATATACTTACTAAAACTGTCATTAAAATAAGATGTCAAAGGAAAAAAAGATTAAGCAGCTTTAGTGTTTCATTTTTTATTTTTCTCATATATATATAGTGAGCAGATGACTCAATAGTGCTGTGAAAGAAAAAGCATCCTAAGCTACTGCTGCTTGGGCAAACCTATTCAACTGGAGTTTTTAACAGCTGCTCCCAAGCTTCATTAAGACTCATTATGAGTTGTCATGTAGTAGAGAACTTATGTTTTCAGATGATCTGTGCACAGCAGTCTTTCTTAAAAGTCTTTCTTAAGGCTGCACTGAAAAGAACAGAAGATGATATATATTAGAAATAGATTACTGACATTTCCTAATTAGCTAGAATAGCCCTTCAAAAGCAAAGCACAGTCAGTGTGTTTTAAGGAATGGGAAGAATGACTCATCTGTAGATGGACTTTCAGACTCAAGTCTGATGTACTCATTAATAAGGATTTTTTACCAGTTATCTTTTACTAATATATACATACTTAAGGACATGTTCATGTGCTTTTATTTCCCCAAAATTTAATGCCTAGCTGGTCTGCTAAGAATCTTCTTCAGATCAGATTTATGTGATAATAGAAAGGAAAAAAGTAATTCTAGTCGAATGTTTTTTATTGAAACCAGCAAAATACTTGTTTTTAAATTGATACTTTTCATTACTTTAAGTGTTGAGTCTAAGTAGGGATTGAAATATGAATACATCTGACTTTTGGAGAGGGTAGAGTGGGAAAGGACAATGGTAATATCTCAGTTCTCAATTTTGCAACAGTTCAAGTGGGTTTCCATGTCTCATTTGGCCTCCTATAAATAACTAATATTTATACCTCTTCTATATTGAGTGGTGGGAGCTGTAGACATTTTGAAGATAGTGAATATGTGTTCCACAACAAAACCAAGAGGAGAGATGCGTTAAGATCAACAAAATTATTCCTCTTGGAGATAAACTATGCAAGATAAGACTCAGCAATATTCCAGTATTTTTATCCCATCTCTCTTCCCTGATGATGTTCTGCAATATGGGCATAATAACATTTGCTGAAGGGATGATTTGGTGTGAAAATTTGAACCTTTTCTGAATATGCTCTCAGCAAGTGAAAGGGCAGGGTGCAAACAAGGCAGGACAGTCTCTCCAGTGGGTGTCCCTCATTTGGGATGAATTGAGCAGGATCAGACAAAATCAGACTCAAAACTAGAATTTCTGCAAGTTTTGCTGGAAATCTGGTATCTCAGTGGTTTGATATTTACCATGAAATGTGGAAGACTTCTGGGGTGGAAGACAGCTTTGGCCTTGAAGGGATGCAGCTGTAAGCATGGGAAAGCAGAGAAGAAAATACCTATGGCCTTGTTTCAGGGAAAGTAGAAGAAAGGAGGAAAACAACTGAGAAAAACAAGTGTGAATAACAAGATGTGTTTTGAGTCTTACCAGCATGAGGAGAGATGTGAACTACCTATCAGAAGATGGTCTAAGACTCATGGACAAGATATGCTTGGCTAATAAAGTGTGATATGTGTATGTGTGGACAGATAAGAAAAAGTATAAAGAGAAGACTTCTGATAATAAAGCAGCTTCTAGTTATTAACCTGTGTGGTAAACAAAATGCTCTCTTGTAAGAAGATATCCTGCTTGCACTCCAGTAAATTTAATACTGATAAGTAAGTCTATAATCACTAAATCCAGTGTGTGTATATATATACACGTACATATATTAAAAATTGTTTGGGAAAGCACTAAATTTAAGAACCTCTTTTATTGTGTTAGGGCTTCTTATCTGAAAATTGAGTATTGGAATTTGTCCTCTCCATATATGGTTTAAAAAGTAGATCAGAGAGAAAGAAAAGGTAAAATGAAATGAGAAGAGGGTTTCAGAAACATTCCTCCAGAAAAGAGAACGAACTTTCTTCCCTGAACTCATGAACTGACGAGGCTGATCTCACTAGTCACTGGTTGGTTCCTGCTTGTCATTACTCCTGACTGATTATAAGAATTAACTTTGAGCATTTATGTATTCTGCTCTTGCTATTTAGGTCATAACCCTGTAGCAATGAATTTCACAGACTGATTGCTGTATGTAGGGAAGAAGAGAAGACAAATAGGAGTTTTGAATTTTCTTTTTTTTAAACTTGCCTGAGTGTGCCTCTTTTTAAAGAAAATATGAGTATGAATTATTAATAAATTATATTTTCAATCAGTTTATTATATTTTATTCTTTTCTAATTTTATATTTATTTATTCACGAATCTATTCCATGCCCAGTGCTTGGGCATGGAGACTGAGCATTACTAATCACAACTACTGCCTGCCTCTGAATTAATCAGCTATCATCTGTTCCTTTTGAAATGAAGACTCTTGAAGTGAATACAATACACCACTTGAGTATAAATTTGATTTCTAGGATGACTTCATGCAATCTTTTGCCTTATCCTACTCTGTTATGTAAAATAGCAATGTATTAATTTTTTGACTGTTACGGTACATTGAAGAGTATTACCATAGTTTCAGAGGTGTTTCATTTGGGATTCAGACATTTCCAGAGGCCAGTGTGTCTTTAACATGTTAAAGATTAATGTGTAAATGCTCCTTTACTGCAATTCATTTTCTTTTATTTCTTCCACAAAGTTGTTTTCAATAGTCTTGTCAGTATCTGGGGTATCTCATACTCACTTTATTTCATGCAGTAAACATAATTTTATAGGTGAGATTTGCTCCTAGTCTAGTCAAAATCCTCTAAGAAATCCTATAAGGCAAAATTTTTGGACCCATGCTGTTCTCTTTGTGTATTACTATAAAGTTGCCATTGTGCAGAAATGTAACTCCAACTAGTTATTTGGGGTCATGATATGCTGGTTCCCTGCATGGCTTGATTAGGTGCCTACCATGACTTTCAAGTTGGTCATTTGAGGATGACCTGTAATTAAATTGGAAAGGAAACAGAGTCGATTTTCAGCTGGCCCCCACTGCCTTCTGAATTATGCTCTGGGCTCTGTGCTGTTCACAAATGGCATCCTCAAGCAGCCCACTCTCATGGTGCAGGGCCTTTTAGTTGTTTGTGGTTCTGAAATTACTTTCAGTTATCTTATTTTGGGCAGATGAAACTGAGCCTGTCTTGTGTAGATCTCAAATGGAGTTGAAAGGAGGGCTAACATTAGTCAGCCAGGCCTTGATAAGCCTGTGAGTGATGTGAGACATGGAGGGGGAAATTTGAAAAGAGGGAAAGTAAAATGCAGCTTGGGGCTGATCTGTAGCTCCTGCTGATGGGATACATTCTCTAGATCAGTTGCTGCCTTCCTGAAGCCAAACACTGATATTGAGGCAGCATGTGTAGCCATTCTCCTTAGAGATTTGTCCAAAAAAAGAGGATTCATTCATGGACTGATGTTTGATTTCCTATGCTCTACAGATAGTTCTGAGTGGGTGGGCTTGCTTGGGTTCAGCAGGAGGGTGAGACTGACAAAAAAACCCAGTATGACTGGATAGCTGAATGTTGCAGACCAGAATTTTGATTAATGCTACATCCCATTTAGTCTGTAGGTGAAGCCTGACAAGACCCTTTGAGGGTAAGAAGGAAAGGCACACTCCAGGCAGGGGTATGGTAGATGGATGGAATGGCAAATTTATTAAAATGGTGCCAGCTTATATAGGGGAGGCATGGAACTTTCTGGAAAAGGGATGGGATTCCGGGAGGAGCACGCAAATCCTCTTACAGAAAAGGAAAAAACAGGGCAGGATTATAACAATAAGGGGTAAATGAGGGTGGAGATAACCATATACAGGAAAAGCTCCACTGTGGCAGAATCTGTCCAATCAGGGAGCAGGGATAGCCCCAAACTCCATTTTGTGCAGCATGCAGCAATGCCATTCAACTCCACAACTGTGAATTTACAAACTGGGAAACATGTAACAACCTGATACACAGCAATAAACTGTCTCTTGTGCTCATTCTGGTGGCTTTCCTTGATTCCTTGGTCTCGTCAAATCATCCCGTGGTCTCTCTTCCATTAGTGTAATCTTGTACTCCTACAAGACCGTTCAAAGCCAAGAAGGAGAGGCACACTCCAGGTAAGGGTCTGAAGGAATGGCACTTTTATTAAGATGTCACTGGCTTATATAAGGGCAACACAGAACTGTCTGGAAAGTGGGTTCACCTTGGGAGGAGAATGCAAATCCTCTTATGTAAAAGGAAAAATAGTGAAGGATCACAACCACAAAAGGAAAACGAAGGTGGAGATAACCATATATTGAAAAACTCCAGTGCGGCAAAAACTAGCCAATCAGGGAGCAGGGATAACATGAGGGAGAACAAGAAACTCCATTTTATACAACATACAAATATTCAACCTTACAACTATAAACTCTTGAACTAGGGAACTTTTAACAATTAGACTGTACAATAATAATTTTCTCTGGTGCAGAATAACTCATTCTCATAGCTCTCCTTCATTCTTTGGTCTCGTCAAGTCATTTCATGATGTTTCTTCCATTCAGCGTGGTTTTGTACTCCAACAGAAGCCTTGGAAGAAATGCCTTTTAGTAAATCCACCAAGAAGTTCAGGAAAGTTGAAAGGTCATTGATAAAAACAATTGATTCAAGATTTCATATTTTTATCTTATTCAAAATGATATTTTAGAATCCTGCTAAAAAATCAGCCATTTTTTCTATCTTTATAGTTCAAAGACCAGGGGTTTGTGTTTGTTTGTTTGGTTGTTGTTTTTTTTTGTTGTTGTTGTTAATATTGGAATTTTTAACTTTTAAATTGTGTTTGAGGATATTTAGTTGGTTTGTTTTATTTTTTTTAGGGATATTAAATGGTTACTACCATAATGTTACATAAAAATGTGATACAAGATACAGCATAATTTCTTCTGAGCCATATGCAATGTTTATAAAGCCTTTTAAGGAAAGAAGTCTACTGATTGCATCCTATAACTAAGAAGTGTCTTGCATAAAATATAAACATGAAAACTTCTTACAATTAAAGATGTTAATATATGCAGTTGCCTCTAGTGAGGGACACAGCTATGCCAATGGCACAAATATTACTTCAATAAGTCTTAGAAACATACTTTGAGAAGTGTAGTACTTGAGTAGCATTATATTATTTTATTAGATGTTTGATGTAGGAAAATATTTACAGCAAGTAAGAGTGAAAATTGAGGGAGGATGAAATTTCACTGTCTAGTGAGGTCTTGGCAGTCAATAGAGACACTAAATTCTCGCTCCTTCAAGTCAAAATGGGGATTTGGTTGACATGACTGTATTAGGGGAAACTTCCTTCACCCTTACTCTCTGTTCATGGCCTGCAGAGAACTATCCAGAGCTCAGGTGATTCCTGTATATTTACTATTGTGTTATTTTATTTTTTTGTGGGGAGTACAAAGTTCTGTCTTCTGAAGCAGTTTTCCCTCTTATTTTTCCTCTTCCCCACCCCTTCCTCCAAACACCATAGGGAAACTAGCTCAGAAAAGTGGTAATCTTTAACCAAAGTATATCAGCAGCTATTTCTTAATTCCCCTTTCATGAAGGGACTAGTGGCAGAATTATGCTTTGTGGATGTTTATAAGAACAGGAGTTCCTACAGTGATGTGTTCAATGTAGCTCCTTGCTCAGGACTGAGAATAACAATTCTCTCAACGGAGAAATCTAGTGTCTATGAGTTCCTTGCCCTTTTTGGGTTTACTACACTCTATAAAATATTTTTCTCAAGTCTGTTTGTAAGATGTTACTGTAATAATATATGTACCTCTAACTTAAAATTGTAAACAAATATGATTTTTGTGCACATTCAATGTAGATGTAAGAATTATTATTAATCAGAACCATTATTAATTTTTTTAAAAATTAGCAAGTTAGGAGTTAGATTCTTCTAGTGTAACCTATTGTTTCATGGACTTAAGTAAATGGTGATAGTGGGGATTATTAATATCTAGGTTTGTGTTGGTCTTCCAATTAAAACATGATGCTTATGTACTGTGGGCAAGACTTTGGCAAGGTGTTGTGGTTTAGATTTCCTTGTAGAATTTTTCCATGTCATCACATGGATCTGGGGATCGTGGGGTACACCTCCCCTCTTTTTTCCCTCTTTTTTCCTCTCTTGAAGGGCTGGAGGGGGAGCGGGAGGGAAAGATGGAGGTTCCCTTGGGAGATGCCATAAGAGTTTAGGGGAGATAAAAAATGACAGGTGGGATTGGAGTGTTCTTTTTGGATCCTGGGACAGCAGCTGAGGGGGTGTCACTAGTCACTGCACCCCTTGGAGCCACTGCCACTGTGGGAGTGGATTTACAGTAGAAGTTTTCACTGTATTGTGACATGGATTCCCTGTCTTTTTTCCCTGAATCACCTTACTTCTTCCCAAAACCCCTTGGGAGAATCCTTATCTCCCTACCTTAGTATGCAGGAATCCTTTCCTGTAGAGCTAGGTGAAGTCCCATCATTGGCCCTTAGTTAAGCCCTTCCCCATTGGTGGTTAAACCTTTAAATATCCCGGCCCATGCTGAATAAACCTCTCTCTGCACCCTCTCCAGTGGTCTCTGTGTGTCTCTCCCAGGGGACATCTCAGGGACCATGTGGGTGGGGGGGGTGAAGGGGGTGCATCTCCACTCAGCTGTCGTATGCCACCTTTCGACCACTGCCACCTCACCACTGATTGGCACCAGCTGGACCCACACCATCTCTGCCCTGCCGCCACAGCTGCCTTTCAACTGCCGCCACCTTGCCACTGACTGGACCCACAGTGTCTCTGCCCCACTGCTGCCTTTTGACCACTGTCACCTCACTGCTGTGCAGCACCAGCTGGACCCACACCATCTTCGTGATACAGAACTGAAGTAGTCTTAGGTGACATTTTCTCTGTTATTGTTTAATTGCTGCTTTGTTCTGTTTTGTTCTCCATCTTTAGTAAAACTGTTATTCATTTTTATACTTCACCCAAATGCCTCATAATTTCAAAATTTCATTATTCAGAGGGAGGGGTTTCAATTTCCATTGGAGGTTCTGCCTCCTGGCATACATTGTTGATAAAACCAAGACACAAGATGAAATGTATTCTCAGAGCAGAATTGACTGTTATAAGTAAAGAATGCCCCAAGCTAGGAGAAAATGTGGCTCGTTGTGAGGATGCTTATTTGCAAGTAGAAAGACCTGGGCTTCTGTCCTGCTTCCTAGATTTTCTGAGATTTGAATAACGTGTTCACTGTAAAATACCGAAGTCGCATTCCAGATCTGCATGCTCTTTTCCTTGTGCAGTAGATGCCTAATGATAGTTGTCCTTAATTCAGTAGAAAATTTAGTTTAGAACTTATTTTTAAAGACTAAGCATTGTAATGATAACTACTGGGCTTTGTTGTTTATCCTGTCTTTTAAGAGAACAATACCTTTTTAGCCCTTTATCAATATAAGGTGATTAGGCCAAGGAGAGGGCTTTCCTTTTGTCTTTTAGCTTGGAGGCACACTGTATCAGCAAATCAGGCTGCTGGCTCTAGAAACACTGTTGATTATTTTCTCATTTAAATACAAGTGACACTAAATGACAAGAGAATTTATTTCTGTTTCCTGGAATTTGTTCTGCTGTAGGGACTAACATAGTTTTGAAAGGCTGCCTGAAGTTGTCCCAGATGTTTCTTACAGCAAAATACAGCTGCATTAAAAGGAAGGCAAATTCAAGGGGAAAACTCATGTGCTCTTTAGATGTTCTGAATATGCTGAATTTGGGGAAGGTAAAAAAAATGTTCATTCCATATGGGAAGAATATATATTAAAAAAAAGTGTCTGACAACTGCAATAAAATGACCTGTTAGACACGAGGGACTGAAAGTATTATCATACTGATTAAAAATGGAAAAGAAAAAGAAGTACTGATCTCTTGAGACTTCAACCAGTTGGGGCTAACTTTGAAGTACATCGAGAAAATAGCTCATATCTTTCTTTGACTTTGAACTGCACCAAAAGTGTTAAAAGAGTAGCTTTGAATCAAAGAGTTGAGGAGCAAACTTTAAATGTTAGGAGACTAATGGCTGGACTTAAGATTCTAACTGGGTTACGTTTCTGGTAGTGATCAGTATCTTGATTAGTCCTTTGCTTGTGATGTGATAGTATAGGTATAGCTTCACTGTTGTGAGTGCTGTCATGTTAAAAAAACTGATGCAAAAGTAGTTTAGTGGGAAATATTCATCTCTGTGCTTTCTTTCTTGTGTTTTTGGACAAGATCAGTTCATAGAAACTTGGTGGTATGGTAAACATAAAAAATATTAACAGCTGTGCAAATAAATACTTTCTTATCCGTTTGTTTTTTACACAGAATTACAGAATATTTGGAATTGGAAGGGACCACCAGGATCATCGAGTCCAACTCTTAAGTGAATGACCTGTTTTACAAGTACTACAAGTTTCTCCCCTTGAACTTCACATTCAGTTAACCATTTGATCATTTAAGGTTGTAATTATGCTAATCTCCGTTTATTAGGTATCAGAAGGTACTGAATATAAAAAATCATTGATGAAATTCATAACTTAAAGGCATACTTCATCTTAGAGTATGAGAGGATTTAGACAAAAATACACGTCATCATCTGTAAACAGAGAGCCATGTGGTAGAATAAAGATTTGACTTTTCCTCTTTTAGTGGATCCCTGTGTCTACCTCTGTTATTCTGCTCTCAGTGTTAAATTAAAGCTTCAATTGGATTGGAAAACCTTTTCACTGGAGTTCGTCAGTGTATGCTATTCCAGCAGTTTGCTTCCCAGTTTATAATGGAATGTATTCTTTCAGTAGGAATAGCAACAGCTATATAATTAAGGAATAGCATGCAAGTGAATGACCTAGATATTTTACACTCTTCAGCTGGGAATATGCTTAAATATTTGTCATGTTTTGGTGCATTAGCAAACAAAGGAAAGAAACTTTTATAAGAATCTTTCCCAAAGGAATGGCCTGAAGTTGTGTCAGGGGAGGTTTAGGTTGGATAGTAGAAAAATGTTCTTCACCCAGAGGGAGGCTGGGTACTAGAACAGGCTCCCCAGGGAAGTGACCATAGTGCCAAGCTTGACAGAGTTCAAGAAGCATTTGGATGATACTCTCAGTCACATGGTGTGACTCGATCCTTGTGGGTTCCTTCCAACTCAACATATTCTATGATTTATCTAAATCAGGTGAATGGATACGTACCAATATTTATTGAAATTAGATGTAGTGGTTTACACTAGGCATAGTACAATAGCCATATTTAGTTTACAAAATGTTTGTCTTTGCAATGTCAGGATATTTTGTTTTACGGCTGTGTCTGTGTCCTGAGCTCGCTATATCACATCAGGAACTGGTGGCCTGGAAATGCTCAAAGCAGATAGTAAAATATGACCTGCACCTGGGAATACAATTGTCTAATAAAAGCAACAATAAAATAGATTATAAAGTGTGACTGGTTGAAATTAGCCAAATGCCAAGAGCCAAAGGGCCCAGGACAAAGGCCCCAAAGGCCCCTCCCGGCCACAGGGAAAAGGGGCGGGGGGGGAAATGGACGACCCACAAAACTGAACTCCAGTAGAACTAAAAGAGTTTATATATATATTTTCACATATATACATGCATATACAGAAGAGAAAAGAGAATGAAAACAAGTTTTCACTTCCCTCTCACCAAGGCAACTGCCGGTCCTGTATCTTAGGACACCTCCTCCCGACTCAGCTGGCTGATCAGCAGACCCACACCTACGGCCCACTTGCACACCGAGGGTGACCGCAGGGAGCTCCTCTGCTCTCCAACACTGCCAGAAGAAGGACTGACCCCTGACTTCCGATTCCCCCTCTTTATATCTTTGCTTACGTAAAGAAATGAGATGGAATACTTCCTTAGTTATGACCCAGTTACCAGGAAAAGTCTAAACCAAAACCACTACATAAAGTCATCTTCATAAGTGAAAAGCTAGAATGAAAAAAATGAAGCTAAAAGATAAAGCAAACTTTTAACAGATTTAGATAAGTCTGATGGCACACGATTTATGTGAATAAATAAGTAGGATAAAAAAAAAATCACATTTAGATTTCCTGCTCCACTTCCCTCCATGAAGACCTGCAGTGTATTTTAAATCATGTTTTCAAGTGCAAGGAGTGGCTGTGATTTGCACTAAGGAAGTTTTCCCCTTTTTCACAAAGAAGAATGGTTAAACTTCAGTGGAAAGCCATCTACCCCTAGGCTAACTTAACTTTAAGAATAACTACGTATTTTATGAACTTTATCAGTCATGCATGTTTACACCATATATGTTAAGAAAATCTGATGCATTTTATTTGCATGAAGAGTAGAAAATTAGTGAAATGTTGTAATTCATCTGAACAGGCTGTAGGCAAGTGAACAGGGTGTAGGATGGTGGAAAAATAAGGGTATTAGATGTCCTTATGGGAAGACACACACTCTCTTGACTATAAAGGGGAATTACCTTCCTAAATTAGACATATGATACATTTAATACTGGAAAAGGTGGCAGGTTTATTTAAAGGAGTTACAAAGGAGTTGCTTTTTTGTTCTGTTTTGTTTGATTTTTTTTTTGTTTTATTTTGTTTTGTTTGATTTTTGGCTTTGTTTCCTCCCAGAAGACTCACACAGCCATAGGGACTGAAAGGAAAGGTTCCTGTGATTCAGGTCTCAAATGAGAAAAAACCCAGAGAAAAAAGTAGTTTGAAAAATTTGCATGGCAGTCTGAGGAGGGCCTTTCTTCCAATGAAAGGGCCCATAAAGTAGTATTTATCAGTTTTGTGGGGTTCTGTTTCAACAGTTTGTTGATGGCTTTTTGTGGGGTGTTGTTTAATTATGTCTGAACTTATCTGGGTTCTGCAGATGCTCAGCTCCTTGTTAGGTTTTGCCCTTCCAGGAAGAAAAGAGCAGAGTAATCATTATTTAGTGACACTTAGGAAACAATTCTTGTCACTATTCCTTAAGCAATTTGATAGTTTCTTTGTTAAGTCGTGTATGTTTTTCAAGTCAGATATCCTCCTGCCTTTACCAGAGGTCCTGAGCAACTGCATTAACCTTGATGTACTTTGACCTCAGAAAGGAAAATAAAAGCCAATAAATGTCTTCTACAACATTAAGCTTCAAGGGCACAAAGTGAGGTACTAATGCACCATGAGGAATAATTTGAACAAGTGTGTCTTTCCCTTCAAATTACCTATTGTCATGATGAGGCTCTGCCATTGACAGATTCACCAATGTGTGTTTTCCTCAGTTATCTTCAAATTCTACATAGAGAACTTAAAATCATTCTCCATTTTGCTATATTTGACATACCTATTGGCTGTTCAAACACTGCCTACTTTTAGGAATGTAATCTTTGACTACCGGAACTATCCAATTGCCTGCAACCCTGGATTACTTTTTACTTTGTTGGTTGACCTGGGTAAGCCTTTAAGGCTACATAACGAGTCTGGTAAAGGTAAGTGTTAGGTGTTTTAATGTTTGTTTGAACTATGGAATGGTGTGGAAAGACTCTGGGGGGGAAAGAAACCTGTGTCCTTGTTTCTAAGTGTTGTACCTAATTATATGGCACTTTATCTGCTTCACTTGACCCTGCAAGCTTTTTTTTTGCTCTTCAAAGAGCATGGAAGGGACCGTCTTCTGAACTTACTCCATGCTGGCCAGGGGCTGTGTAACCATTTAGCACTAAAAGCATCCGTCCTGCTGAAAATTGTGGTGTGAAACACAGACTTGGTGATGGGCAGGCCACTTTCAGGTCACTTCTAAGTGACCTGATAATCAGAATTACCTCTCTTTTGCAGAATAGCTTAGTGTATTTAAAAGTTCATGAATAGTGCAAAAGCAGGATGAAAGTGCAGCTGTATGTGTGTTGAAATAAGCCTAAATAATGTTATGATCTGGTTCTATTGCTTATTGTGTTTTCCTTTCCTCTCCCTTTCCAGTCTTACAGCTGTGAGTGTAATGCTCCTGGAAGGATCCTGAAAGGTTGGCAGGTTCATCACATGGTTGTGGATAAACAATGTTAGTATCTCTGCTGAATGAGTTAACTTGATCTTTAATCTAAATATTTAATTCAGCTGACTATTTTACTGAATATTCTGAAATGCTTGCAATAGCCAAAGCTTGGCACAGTGTTTTTGAAAATGCCGTTTCGTTTTTCCTGGGTTTGATCAACTGGCAAGAACAAACCTCTAACCTGATGGGTGAATTTAGCCAAATTATTTTTGACTTCAGTGAAGCGGAGTTCTTATCCATCCTATGAGTCTTTGATTTGCTTTGATTATTTTTCCTTATTTTTTTTCCTCTGTAGAATGGATTTATTTGAATGAGTGTGTTTATGGGCTTGATTTCCGTGCTTGATGTCAGTGGAGATCTTGCTTCCCAAAGCCTATATATGGCATATGTCTAATAGGAAAGGAAAAAAGAAATTTGATCTCTTTAAGATCTGGTTTATTGGTGATGCTAGCCATCAATCTTAATAATATCAGAACTCTTAATTGTTGCACAGATTTAATAATATGAATACTTTCAGTCTCTTAGAGGAGTTGCAAAACCAGTTATAGAAATCTCAAGATTTCCATACAAAGGTAACCTTCCTCTTAAGAGTAACAGGTGAAAAAAACAAATTGATAGTAAAAAAGAGTCAGTATACAAATGCATTTTCTTTCAAATAAACCATCAACTCTCAATTAATAACTAAAATAAGCCATATTCATCAGGATGCAACATTTGAGTAGCTGTGGTTAGAAAGTTCTAGAAGCTATTATTAGATTTTTATTTATTTATTTAAGATAAATTTTCTTTTATTTTCAGATTGTCAGATTTTATTACTTCGCTTTTCTTTGGTACATATATTTTCTTTTCCCCAAGTTTACTGGGAAAGCATGACTTATGTCACAGGCTGTAATGAGATATATGCTCCATGATTTTATAAGTGACCTTTGATCTCAATTCTAGAAGGAAACATGTGAACCTAGGTTTAAAACCAGGGTCCCAAGAGCCATAACAGGTGTCTATAAAGCTTTGACATATATATTAAAGAAACGCCCCGACCCCCCCCCCCCCCATTTTCTGTGGATAATTGCTTACTATTTGGTGTCTTCATAAGACATTCAGTTTTAATAAACAACATGGAACCCAGATGGACCTAGGGAGCATAATATTAGCCATGAGGGTGGAGTGTGTTCTGCTGATTGGTGATGATGAACTATGACCTTTGACTTTTAGAATCCAGGGGTATATTGTGGGACTGTTCAGTTGTATTGTTCTTAAATTTTGAGCTGTTATATTAGATATAATAAATTGTATCACAGCATTATTTTATTAATAAGGATAGAAGTAGAGTTTTTAAAAATGTGATATTTTTCCTAAATATTTTTTCACTGAAGCCTCCCTTTTTTTCCTGGGATAGTGTTGGGTTTTTGTTTTGGTTTTTTTTTTCCCATTTTTTTTGTTTTTTTTTGTTTATTTGTTTTGTTTTTGTTTCCCCCCAATCTAAGCTGATTGCACAATCTTCTCTCTAAATGATAAATAGTTGAAAACATACTTTTTTCCTCTAGAAATTGAAGTATAAACATGAATCTTAATTTTTCATTTTGCCTAATTAAAATTTTTTGTCTCATCTAATCTCCTGAAGAGGCATAAATTAAATGAGAAGCGAGTAAAATATTCTGTAAAACAAAATGGTTAGTAAGGAATTGTCACTGCTTGGTTTCAACCTACGAAATCTATTTTTAATATTGTGTATCTTTTGGCCAGTAAATTGGGGCTTTTTAAATCTGGTTTTCAGAAAATTACTGTCTGTGATCTGTTATATTACAAGGTCATATTATTTCAGAAGGTTATATTATTTCAAGGTTATATTATTTCAGAACAACATCACAAGATATTATAGGCTGTACAGTATTGCCTAATTGTTGTCTTTGACAACAATTTTCAGGAATCATTTCTTCACAGAAAGGGTTGTCAGGCATTGGAACAAGTTGCACAGTGAGCTGGTGGAGTCACCATCCCTGGAGGTGTTAAAGAAATGACTGGACATGGCAGTTTAGTGCTTTGGTTAGTTGACAAAGTGGTTTTTGGTCAAAGTTTGGTCTTGTTGTTCTTGGAGGTCTTTTCCAAACAATGATTCTATGAGTCTGAGCTCTGGACATTTGAAGGAATGGAGCTTTACACACCTGGAGAGTTTAAGTTATAATTTAAGAGTAGACACCTTTGCAATTGGGCAGCAGTTGAGTACTCAGTTTCATAATTTTGATATAAGCCACATAATTCAGCTAATTCTGTAAGTACTGCGTTGAGGTTCTGTAAGCACTCTATTGAAACAAAAGATGATCTCCCTAGAAGAGAATGGGTTAGCAAGCATTATATCAGAATTAACATAAATATTCCCAATACATTTTAAGCCTAGGTCAAGCAGGGAAAAAAGCTTCTAAGCCCAAGTCAGATCTTGTTGCTGTTATAAATAAATGCATCTGTTTCTTTGAGAAAGATTTCAGTTAGTTTGATGGATGTTGTTCTCTATGTAATATAAATATTAAAAGGAAGGTACTCTAATACTTAGAAAGAGATATTTATAAAAGCATGCAAAGAAGAAAGAACCAACACTTCTTCCAGCCTCTTGCTATCTTTGTAAAGGTGTAAACATGTAATTGATAGATTCTTTAGCTTGGGATGCAATGGTCCTGTATAAATGAAACAAATATTTTTAAAAATCAATAGGGCCAATGCATTTAAAAATCTCTTGTAGGTGAAGGCTGTTGTCTTCCATTTCCAAGCCAGAACCTGAGTAAGAGCGCATACTCACATTAGTGCTTCATCATTGAATGCTTGTCTCTTTGTGTGCTGGTGCAATAAATTGGATATTCTCCTTGGAAACTCTTCTAGTTTCACGAAGTTTTAGGAAACTGTAGTATATACCAGTAACTGATGCACATCATGTGATACCAGCGACTCTTCCGCTTTTAAATCTGATTTTTAACGTAGTTACACAGTAATATCTACAGTTTTGAGCACCACATACTGGTTCCTTCTGAGTGTACATATTGCTGAACATCAATTGTTTACTAAAGCTAGAAAAGCTTTCACACTATTAGCTGATGAACAACTATGTAATAGCTAATATTATCCTGCTAAGTACACTAAAGACTTGACTTGCTCTCTTAGACCTGATTTCATTGATAAAAAGATAAAATAGTCTGATGATTTGATGAATTCTATACCTTCATCTTTTAGTCTGTCTGTAGTTCTATACTTTAATATAAAGCCTGATCAATAGCTTGTACATTCCAGACATGAAGCTTGAAGCTTACACAAAACACCCTCTTCAGGTCTACAGAGATGTTTCAGGAGGATGAGTGTCTGTGATTTATTTGCAGAAAACTGTTTTCCAGATCTTCATTACTGCTGAAACAAATTACAGGGACAGATAGAACTCAACCATTCAGCAACATAGAGTTAGCAGGTGTTATTATAGAGGATCGTTTAGCTGATCATGGCATGTAAGAGCAGATGTGGATACATTAAATAGTGATTTTTATTTTATACAGTTATGGTTGGAAGGTATAAAATGTAACAAAAGTAATAGAAGTTTAAAATATTGGAGTTTGCAGTTGTTTTTGTTGATTGAACAAGTCCTCTTGATGACATGTCTGATACAAGTTTGTGATTGAAGTGGAAGAGAGGTTTGAACTCTTCCGACTTATTTCAGTTGCTCACTGAAAGCTTTGTGTTTCATCTGAGAATAAGAACTAGTTATTTTAGTGAGCTTGTTTGCCCTTGTAGCAGGAGTATGGAGGGGCTCATGAACTCTGAGCATAGTGAGAAGTATGGGATAACTGCAGTTCCATTTCCTTGGGTATGGACAGGCTGCAGCCACCTGCCAAGGCAGAAATCTGAACAATAGGTTCAAGCATAAACAAGATATATCTTTCAACTTCTGTCATCTCAACAAGCAGAAAGATTAGGTAACAGATATGTGAAGTAAAAGATTAATGTTACCTCTTTTTTACTCTGTGTTATAGTTTCAATACTCATTGGAATTCCTTCCTAAAAGCTTGGAGGCAACGCCTTAGTCTGTAAAAGCTGGATAACAAAGGGTGAACTGAATATTCATATGGTGACGCTAATCACTTGGCTAGGAGCTTTTTGTTCTGCTCTCTCCCCAGGTCGGGAGGGGCTGCTCATTTTTCCTCTGCAGGTCAGCAGCTGCAGCGATTGGCCCAGGGAGCGAGGCAGAGGCACACCGGTGTCTGGAATTTACGGGATAGCTGGGACTTGTGCCTTCTCATCCCTGACTCGACCATTTTTGGTCATCTGTGGACGTTGCGGGAGCTGTCTGGGAGAGGAGAGAGAGAGCGCCCTGCTCGTGTTCCTGTACTTCCAAGATAGATCTTCTGCTGCTGTTCTAGCCACCAACGTCACTGTCGCTGATGGGGTGACCTACAAGGGAGAGAGAGAGGCCAGCTGGCCAGGCGTGACATCACCTCCTGCTGTCCGTAACTATAACTGCATCCCCTGGGAGAGAGAGGTCAGCGGCTGGGGTGTGACATCGCCTCCTGCTGTCCTTAGATACAATTGCAGTCCTTTTCTTTGGGGCTAGCCAAAAGACCTTTTAACTGTTTGCCTTGACGTTTGGGGAGGGGGGAAGATTTTATTACAAGCTGTTGGTGTTTGGGGTTTTTTTTCTGGAGATACATATAAATGTATTGTGGTTGAGAACTGTTATCTTTTTCCATATATATACATATATACATATATATTTCCTAATTAAAGTTTTGGGTTTTTTCCTAAATTTAAAGGGAGAGGGATTATTTTTTTTTCTTGGTTAACATAAATACCTTAGTTCTCCCCTTGAACTAAGACACTCCAATATACTGGCTCTTTCCTGTTGTAGAAGTCTTTGGAGTTTCTCATTTCCTGTGACATAAAATAATGTGCCAATACTTACATGACTGGACTAAATTTCTGAAGAGTGTCTTGTTTTTTGGTGTGGTTTTTTCTGTTTGGTTTTTTTTTTTTTGGTGGTGTTTCCAGGAGTAGAATGTGAATGGTTCTTTGGTTACAAGTGTGTGGTAATGTTTTTAGGAGCAGAACATAAATGGTTCTTCAGATACAAATGTTTGGTAATCCAAAAGCTCTGTACTGAATAATAAGCCGACTAAATGTGAAGTGTAGAGTGGGATCTTAAACACTGTTCTCTGACAACTTGGGTATTTAAAGTTTTCTTCATGAGTAGGGTTTGAGCTTATAAACTTTTTTCCTTTCGAAATAATATAACACTACTTATACTTCTAGTGTCCTTTCAGAAAGAAGCCAGCAGTTAAACTACTTGGAAACTTCACACTTCTGAGCACAGTGTTTTAATTTTGTGCTGCATCCAGGTTTGTTTAAGAGTGTCTCCTTATAAAGCAACAAATGCATGGATCACAGGGTCAGTGAGCAAGCAGAATGGAGCAAGACGCTTCTGCAGCTGAGGAAAAAACCCCAAACCGATTTGAAAAAAGCCTCCCCAAAGAACCTAAGGCAAAAAAAACCAAAAAACACCAACCCTCACCCCACCAGATTTAAAAAAAAAAAAAAGGCAACAAAATAAAACCCAAAGCAACCAAACCAAATAGGAGAGGGGCTTCTGAATTGTTCTTGTTTCACAGTTTAAGTGATATAGGCACAGGACCTGAATTTTCGGTTTGTCATAACAAACCACATAGCTAATTATTAATCTAAGAGGAAAAAAAATGGCAACTCTTGGATTGGGCAGTCATGCATTTCATCATGTTTTGAACTGGGCTGAAATTTATGAATGTGGCAAACACCAGAAATAAAGTGGATTATCTTTTTATTTTCTATGCCTGCTTTTTACCTTGGTAATATCTTTTTCCTTTAACTTCTTTTTATCATCTTTATGTCATCATACGCATACAAAGCCTTCTCCAATATATACCTTTCTGCTCTAACTTGCAGAGGTTTAAGACTCTGAATATGTGAGTGTACAGGAACTTGGAAGGCTTGCACTGAATAAAAGGGGTTTGCAATGCCATTATCAAAGCTTTTTTGTTTGTTTGCTTTTTTGTTGGTTTTGTTTGTTTTTGTTTTCATTTTCTTTGTTGCTTTTTTGGTTGCCTTTGTTTGTTTGTTTGTTTGTTTTTGAGTAATGTAGTTTTTGATCCAAACTGGCATTCTACATTCTATCAATCTGCTATTTGAAATTATACTTTTAAATATTTTATCCCTTTCTTAATCTGTGTAATGTATAAAAGGTCTTACATAGAACATAGAAAGAAAAGGTCTTACATAGAAACATAGAAGACTTTATCTCTGTATTTATGCTGTATATTGTCAGCTGAAGGACTCTTTCTAAATCAATATGCCGTATAGCATTACACGTATGATCTACACAGAGGATCAATCTGTTTATCTGAGTGTACTTATCTATCTGAACAGCTTTATACTGAAAGGCTGAACTATAATTTTGAAGCACTTTCCATGTAACTGTGTACTGATTTTGTGAGTTACTAATCTCTGCCACAATATCACTTATTAATAAGATTTAAAAAACTAAATAATCATTGCTCAAAGAGAGTTTATCTAGTCTTGAAAATTAGCTGCCTTCCAGTCATATGGAATTATATTCTTCATACATTTCTCTTTGCCTAGGTCATCTTTGGAATGTGTTTGAATTCCATCCCATGTATTTTTATCATTCTAGCAGAACACTCAAGCTATAATTTTCATTTATGATCTTTCTCTTCTCCACCCCACTCCTATCTGACAATTATCACACCTAATTTTACTGGCTTAATGGTTGTGATTAAATTAATGATTTAAGAAGACTTCCGCTGATATCTCCTTAATCGTGACATCTTAAATGCAGTTTTTGTGGCTGGGTTCTTGCTGCTAATCAAGACACTACATGACTACCAGTGATCCAGGGACAGAGAATTCGCCCAGGGGAGTGGTTAGGGTGTTGAGGACATCTGCGACTGAGGTCAAATGGTTCCTGTGGTTGGGTATAATTTAAGGGATCTCATAATGCTGCTTTGGTCTTAAACTGTGCTGTGTTTCACAGCTTGGTTTAATGTACTACGTCAGAGCTCCCAGAGAGGCAGTGGTTACAGGGTCCTGCGTGACTGTACAATTCTCTTGTACCCATCTTGGTCTGCACTGAAATCCAATCTGATGAGAATTCAGAAGCTTTGGTGTCTGAGGTAACTATATATTAAATGCAGGTCTTCAGCTGTGGCAGTCACAACTTTCTACCATGGGCCTACTCTGTCAGATAAAACCAGCCTCCTGGAAGACAAAGGTAGTTTAAAATTATTCATACCTTATATTCTGCCTCAACAGTTCAGTTTTAGAACCTGTATCTCAAGAAAGTACTTTCTTCCTGATCACATCCTTCTCATTTTGTAACCATCTGTCACTCTCTGCTCTAGAGTTATATGAGTAGGATCATAAAGATGTGCTTTTTTTTTTTTTTTAGTTTTGCTCCAGAAATTATGCAACTGTGTTACTGAGCCAGGGTACCTGTTGAGAAGCCCTGAAATTTGTAGGCATGTGGGATGTGCCTTCTGCACGAGGTCTGTGGGGAACAACAGCGGGCCTGCAGATCCCTTGATGGAGGAAGAAGAATTTGACCTTGGCCAGATTGTTGTGTACCCGTGAAGATAAACAACTTGCAGACTGAGAGAACCCAGGAGAAGCGGAAAATAAGAAACTTGGACGAGTTTGTACAGAGACAGTACTTTGTAACTGTGGCCAATAGGTGATTGATTGTGTGTAATGAGCACCAATAATATTAGTGCACATACACTTAGGAAATATATAAAGGTAGTTGTGTGAAAAAATAAAAAAAGTTTCACTTTTATCTATTCGAGATCTTTGCCTGCTTTTTATCATGTCCATCCCAATGACACAGGTCTGCCTGACTCAGGCTGTAGCTGCTGCAGTCACATTCATAGTTCTGTGCAGAAATACAAGTACAGGTTTGCCATGTACTGGTCAAGCAATGGATCCCTAGTTACTGAAAGGCAAAAAACTTAGCCAAGGGATGCAATAGCTTGTCCTTCAGCTTATTATTTGCAGAAGTAATCACAAGAAACTCTGGTAATGCCGAATGATCTGAGAAAAATTGACATGACATGTTTTGCACTGAGTGCAGAAATAAAATATGTTCTGATAAACCTGAAGTGATGTTTATGTATGTTTGTCTTTAATGTTTTCTGTGTGGAAAGTTTCCAAACTGTTGAATCTAGCAATATTCTTGTTGCCAGTTACTTCGGCTGCCAAATCCAGCTCAGATTCTCTGATTAGGCATAGCCAATTTGCAGCGTTTCCCATCTTGGTACTGGATGTAAGTGTTTTCCAGCAGAGAAGAATCTTAGAGAGGTTCCTGCAGGGTTAACCAATTACCAACATCCCACTGGCAAATCTGGTAGCACAACTTCAAAAGCTTTGCTAAGCAGGAAGCCATTCTCACCTAGTATTGCATGTCTTTGTTTTACAGGATTTTACATATTTCATAAATACTATTAACTGCCACTAGAAATACAATGCTGTGATTGTGATTTGAGATGCTAAGCAACATTCTCTTTTGTTAGATTGATCGTACCACGCTAACAGGGCAAATAACTAGGGGCATTATCCAGAGAAAAAGATGTGTGTATATTAATTCCTTGTACATTATAGATATGTGTATTGTTCAATTTAGACTGATTGTGGACACAATCTTGGAATGCTTACCCAGGTAGTGTTTACTCATTCTAACAATCCTACCCAAGTAGCTACACTTTCTTGCTCTGTGTTCCAAATGATGTTTGCTTTCATTCAGAAAAACTCACTGTAAATTATTTGTTGCAAGTCTTTGTTTTAGCAGTGAAAAGGGTCTTAGTGTGAAAAACAATTATTCCTGTAATAATTACTTGCTTACATGAAAACACTTCACAAAGTCTTATTAAAAGAGCATTAGAGTTCAAGAGGCTTTTCACCCAATAAGCTACTTGATAATGTTAAAGGCCACAGAATTTTTAGGTTTAGAAGAAAATAGTTTCAAATACATAGTGATAAAATTAGATGTTCAAGGCAAATTCCCATCTACTTTAAGAGCTGAAAGTTTATTTCATCTCCTTTTAACAGTACAAATAAGGGTTTGAGGTTGTCTGTGGTTAGGCCCAGAGCAGGTCTAACCCAATTAATTGTCCCTAAGAGGGACTGCAGATAATTTAGTGTGTGAATGTCAGTGGGAACTGATACATGTTTTGGTTTAATGTGTTGTTCTGAGATCTTCCACCCAAGGTATTTCCAGGGGAAGTAAGCTGGATTTTCTCAGGGGAGATCTCAAAGTTGTGTTGAAGTTGGTGTAGGGTGTGGTTTTTGCAAGTGTCAAGTGTAATTTCATAATCTGAGGCCAGCAGAATGTCATCCATGTAGTGGTAGATAATAACTTCAGGTAGATAATAACTCTCCTCACTGCCGATAGCAAGTATGCTACCACATTCTGGCAAATAGTGGGGGAGTTCCTCATTCCCTGGGGCAATACTGTCCACTGATAGCATTTCGCTGGCTCCTGCACATTAATAGAAGGCACAGAGAAGGTGAAGCGGGAGGAATCTTTTGGATTAAGTGGGATCTGAAAAAACAGTCTTTTATGTCAGTTATTACAATGTGGAAGCCCTGAGGAATCATGGTGGGTGCTGGCATTCCAGGTTGAACTGCCCCCTATGACCGCATTTATTTTTCTTAGATTTTGCACCAATCACCACTTCCCACTCTTCTTTTTTACTACAAACACTGGGGAGTTCCAGGGATTAGTGGATGGAATTAGATGGCCTTTATCCAGCTGCTCTTGGACAAGGTGCTCGGGAACTTGCAGCTTGTCTCCCCTCAGCGGCCACTGACTGACCCAGACTGGCTCATCAGTAAGCCAAGTCAGAGCGGGGATAGGCTGCCCATCAGTGACCGCTATTAAAAATCCGTGGAGAGTGAGACACCCCACTGACCTAGAACATCTCTTCCCCAGAGTGTAGTAGGAAGGCGTAATACAAAAGGGGCGATGGTGGCTGTTTTATTATCTGGTCCAAT
>VWZF01003871.1:0-38675 GCA_013396755.1 Sclerurus mexicanus | reverse complement strand
GTTCTTGCAGCCTCCTGGTGACTTTGGGTGAAGACTCTAGTAAGGGATTCTTCGGCTACAGCTTGATTAAAAACAGGGGTGCCCACATCCTTGCAAGCTTTTATCATGTCCATGATTGTTGGATCTTTAAGTGTTCGCAATATGCGCTGGCAATCAGCATTAGCATTTTCTATGATAAGTTTATTAAACAGGTCATCCTGTGATGGTTGGCTTACTATTTGTCTATTAATTGCCTCACACAAGTGTTCTGCAAACTTAGTGAAATATTCACCAATTTCCTGGACAACTTTTACAAAACAAGGAGTGGATTTTGTCGCTTCTGAGACTGATTTCAAAGCCTGTAAAGCTAGGTTACAGCCTGCATTAAGCTGCTGTGGTGTAAAGCAAGCTTGCACCTGGGGTTCCATGAATTGACCCAGACCGAGAAAAGCATCTACTAACTGAGTCATTGGCACTCCTGAATTAACATAGTGTGCATTTACAAGTTTAGTGACCTCACGTCTCCATTCATTTTCCCACATAGACATTTGTAATTCATTTAAAATTCCCCCCCAAAATTATTCTAATGTCATGAGGTGTAAGGACAGAGGCTGTGAAAAATGATTGTAGCAATCCTATTGTAAAAGGAGCCGCTACTCCGTATTCCTGACTTGCTTTTTAAATGTCTTTCATTACAGGATAATGCAGAGGTTCCCAGGCAGGAGCTCTGCCTTGGTCATAAAACACGGGGAAAGTTCCTAGCATGCTGAAATCTCCAGCACTCTCCGCCTCCTTTTTAGCAGTGTGCCACCGTTCCTGTTGAGGTGCTGTATTGCTGTATTGAGAGAAGGGGTTATTCGGTGAAAAAGGGTTAATCGCAGCAGTTAGTGGATTGGGACGCACTGTGGCTTTAATTATCTCTGCAACCGCCGGAGGGGCTGGGGTGTGCTCGCCGCTTCTCTGTTGGGGGAGGGGCAGGTAGATGGGGGCGTAGCTGGCTGCCGGGCGGAAACTCGATGATGTCAGGGTGCCCCCGCCTCCCTTGCTGATGTTGTAACAAGGAGGCGGGTTGACATGGCCGGAAAAGACACATTCAGGACCGTGTGACTTGGAACACGTGGCGCCAGTGCCATGTGCTTTCACGCCATGCTGCCGGGACACGCCACCATCCCAGGGGGTGCCCCTGGTGGGCAGGGGGGGTGCCGCTGGCATCTCCACGTGCGCAGCTCTCGGCGCAGTCGGGGCAGTCTGGCGCACCGCTGGCATGCGCGGTGGCGGCAGCGGCATGTGTGGCGGCAGCAGCCGCCGCCGCAGCTGCGGGTGTTTCGCTGTTTCGCGGCTCCGCGCTATTTCGTGGTTTCTCGGTGATTCACGGCTTCTCAGCGGTTCGCGGGTCCACAGTGCCACGTGTCCCGCCGTCTCGCGCGCTGCCATCTGCATCTTTTTGTGCGGAATTTGAATCGGGGCTGAGGGGGACCGCGCCGGGGCTGGTGCTGCCGGCGCGGCCAGGATTGGGACTCATGGGGGTTCCCGCGCCACCGGGGGTTCCCCTCAGATCCAGAGCCGCCCGGGAACTACTTTTTGCAGTCTGTTCTGGTCGCAGGATTAATCTTAAGATGGCCAACCAACCTGCCAGCCCTCTGCCTGCTAAATTGTCCTCTTTATTTACGGACGCATCCCATAATGCGTGGCCGGTATTTGTCCATGCATCATAGTCTATGGGAACCGGAACACTTAGTGTGTGGATAGCCATCCACTCAACTAGAGCGCGGAACGATTTTTTATCGATAGGATTGTCCAATGCTTTCATAAAGTATTTAAGTTTGCAAAATTAGAGTTTGCTGCTGTGGAGTTTCTGGAACCCATCGCAGCATGGTGTTGGGATCTGGGGGCGGTAAGGGTTTCGAGGGAGGAAGATGCTTCTCCATACCTGGCTTTTGCTGATTCCGATCTACTGAGCATCAGGGTTCATGCCGTATCACGAAGGACGGAGGGAACACGGGACCTGAAACTCTGTGGCCGAACAGTCGCTCCAGGTGAAAACTCTGTTTTAATGAATCCGAAACCTGATTCAATCTCGTGGATTCTCCTCACGTGTGGGCGCCATTTCGCGTNGGCTGAGGGGGACCGCGCCGGGGCTGGTGCTGCCGGCGCGGCCAGGATTGGGACTCATGGGGGTTCCCGCGCCACCGGGGGTTCCCCTCAGATCCAGAGCCGCCCGGGAACTACTTTTTGCAGTCTGTTCTGGTCGCAGGATTAATCTTAAGATGGCCAACCAACCTGCCAGCCCTCTGCCTGCTAAATTGTCCTCTTTATTTACGGACGCATCCCATAATGCGTGGCCGGTATTTGTCCATGCATCATAGTCTATGGGAACCGGAACACTTAGTGTGTGGATAGCCATCCACTCAACTAGAGCGCGGAACGATTTTTTATCGATAGGATTGTCCAATGCTTTCATAAAGTATTTAAGTTTGCAAAATTAGAGTTTGCTGCTGTGGAGTTTCTGGAACCCATCGCAGCATGGTGTTGGGATCTGGGGGCGGTAAGGGTTTCGAGGGAGGAAGATGCTTCTCCATACCTGGCTTTTGCTGATTCCGATCTACTGAGCATCAGGGTTCATGCCGTATCACGAAGGACGGAGGGAACACGGGACCTGAAACTCTGTGGCCGAACAGTCGCTCCAGGTGAAAACTCTGTTTTAATGAATCCGAAACCTGATTCAATCTCGTGGATTCTCCTCACGTGTGGGCGCCATTTCGCGTGATCCGGAAGGGAGGAGAGGAGACAGTCCCAGCCGATGTGGGGGTAGAGCCGAAACTGGTTTATTCAGAGCATGGGACAGGGTATAGGTCTCGGGGAGGAGTTAGGGGTGGAGTTAGGGGCATGTCGCGGCGAGCAGGGGAAGAGCTAGGAGGGCAGGAGGGTGATACAGATGGGGCGTGGTTAGCTTCACATTATGATGCAGGGTTTGGCATCACAGCTCGGCCAGTGAAAGAATAGGAGATACAAAATAATAGAGGGTAACTGGGTAACCACCACCAAAAACATACAGACACAGTGGAATGCTATCTAGCTAATACAATAAATCGCTATCTATGCTACAAGATATCTTCTAAAACAGGAGCTTTTCGATCTTGAGGTAGTTGTCAGTTTTCTGGTGTTGTTCACTCCAGGAAATGGTCACCTTGGCCACTTTCACAGGTGTGTGTTCTCCCATATCTCCCACATGTATGTACTTATTTCATTTTCCTCACCTCTTAAATCTACATGTTATTTCTATTGAATATTTTGCATGAGCTGAGAAGAGGATTTCTCAATTTGATGTGACTTAATGGAGTTATTTGAAGGGGATGGTAATCAAGACATTGAATATATTTCCCCAAAAGGATAAGAACAGTACTTACCTGTTGTAGAGTTTAATTGAATGTTAATGCATTCTTCAGAAAGCATTCTGTTCTCTCCAGAGAACTACTGGTTGAAGTTCTAAAAAGTGTTTAGGGTTTTTTTTCTCTGATCTTGGAGAATTACTCTGGTTGTTCAGATGGGAAGAGCTGTTCTCATCCATTCAAAATCTGAACCATGCTCCTTGTTTCCTGGGAGGAAGAAGCAAAAAAGATTCTGATCGCTTCATGGTATTGACCACTTGGGGGTCTTATTGTTAGTGTGGTATTTTCTGTATTTAGGAAATTAGTGCTGAAAGATGTACTTAATAGCTTTGACAGCACACTCTTGGCATACAAAAATGCAAAGACAAAAATCTAAAGGCTGGGCCTGGGGAAAATGTTTTTGTATAAAGCTGACACTTTATCACTTCCAGGCTGTCAGTGTTCTCAAAGAATGCCTGTTCAAATTCACTGAGCAGGATGGCATGGGGGAAGAATTTAGGCTGTTCTGAGAAATCTGTGAATCACTTTTTGCTGCATTCTCTGACTTTGGAGTAACTGAGAATTCCTGCTTTGTGCTACTATGAGTAATTGTGTTTTGGAGAGAGTAAATTAATTTTATTTTTGTTTGTTTATTTGGGTTTTTTTCATCCATAATTTTAGAAGTGATACAGTAACAGTTCTTTTCCTTCCGCTGTTCTTACTGAGCTAGTATAGACTGTGAAGCTCAAAATACATAAAAGGACCTGAATCTGAGATTTGAAAATTTATTTGGTAAAATCTAAAGAAAATTGTTGTACTTGCATAGAGAGAACTGACATTAATTTGATATAACTTGGACTATTTGAGTCCCAGGTAATCTACTTCTCTGTCATTTGTTAGATAAGTGAACTAAAAAGTGAGTTGAAGGGGACTCTGTTAGTAAGACCGGAGAAATATTGTTATATCTGACAACATAGTGAATGATAACAAGAACGATTTTAGGAGTTTTCAGTAATACGTAAAACATGGACTGCTGTAGAAGTCTTTTCACTTGAGGATATTGTGTTCTCCATCACTTTTAGTCAAATTTCCAATACATACAGGATGGTTGTCACAGTATTTAGTAATGTGAAACTGGAATTTGAGTGGGTGATTAGGCTGTGTTTAGGTTTTAACATGTTTTTGATGAAGACTTGGGCACTGTCCTAAGACTGCTAAATGTGTAAGAGAAGTATTGAGAGGCAGGATAGAATAAAATGGAACAGCAGAGATGAGTGTGCCAGATCCTGATGGAAAGGTTGTAATAACCCATTAAATAAAGGCATAAGGATTATGCCAACCTTTGTGAACTATTATCAGCTAGGTAGATACTTCTAGACAATAGGTACTTTTAAAGACATTTAGGTACATATTATTTAAAATAAATTCATCCTACATGAGAGACTTTCAGTCTTGTTTGCTGGTCTATCTCAAAGTGGTGATAGAAATAACATTTCACAATGGTTGTTTTGCCAGAGCTGTATCAATGGTATTCTGGCTGCTCACACCACCCATTTTTGACAAGCCTCTGTGATTGGAAAGTACTGTTGGTTAAGGTCCACTACCCTGCTGGAGATGTTATGTAACTATAAAGTCAGTTCTAGCCACTGCTCTTGAATATTCACTCCCTATAGCAGGGAGTGTCTACCTAGAAGTACATGACAGAACTTTTCCTCAGTACAGGTGTGCTGGTTTAAGGGTAAACCAGCAGGAGAAATGGACCCACCACGAGAGAGATTATGAGTCAGAGTTACAATTTAATCAAAGGTATTACAATAAATACAGACACAAAGAGAAAACTGCTTTCAACTCACCAAAACCCAGCAGTATAACCCAGTGTCCTGGGGCACAAGCCCAAAGGGGTTTGTTAGCCCTTGTGCTGAGACCCACGTGGTTCCCCCGAGTCCAAAACAAAAGGGAGTAGATGTTGGTGCAGATGATGGCTGGGGTCTGGTCGAGAGTGGTGGTTTCCTCCTGTCAAGGTCCTGCTGCTCCTCTAGATCCAAGAAGTTCCCGAGGTCTTCTTACCCCCCGCTTATGTACCTTCAGGGAGCACCCAGTCCCTCCCCCAGGGCGGAGACTCACACAATGGACGATTAACTCTGAGTCATGGGGTATTGTTGAACCGTTGATGGCCCATTAGCAGCCATGCCCCCTCAGGCTGGGTGTGAAGGTGCTAACGACTCCCTGGGCGGCTGCTGCAAATGGTCCATTGTTTTTGGGAAATGAATAGAGGGGGTAGAATACATAGCTTTGATCACCCCCACACAGTGACAACTGGTCCCACCTGCTGAACTAGGACAACAGGGATATGAGATGGAGGCAACTATATAAGCCCAAAATGCTGACTGTTGTACCTGCTTAGATAAAAAAGTTTCCATGTAGCCCTTGTCTTATGTATTATCAGTGTAATTTTTCAGATGATACTGTATAAAAACAGTTTTAAATTTTGAATAATGAGAGAGTTTTTACATAGTTCTTCTATTAAGATTGTTATAGAGTAATAATAATAAGTTTATTATTTTTTTACTCTGAGTCTGTAAATGATAATGATAATGGCTCGACCATGGGTGTGTGTCCTCCTAGTGAAATATATCTTCTCTGTCATGCAGGTCTGGCTTGAGGCCAGAGTCCAGCTTTCCCCTTCCTTTTCCACCCCTTTGCAATTCTTTTGCTGAGTATTGTGAAAAGGGTGAGACAAAGTGTTTCTGCTTTCAGGATTTTATGGCCTACTAATTTCTTACAAGAACATCTTCATTTAAGAAGTAAATTTAGTAAAGCAGAAGCCATGAATACATATAAGAAGAGCAAAATATAAAATGTTTTTTATGGTGGATACAAATGTTTAGGAGGGAAACCAGAAAGGTAAGTGTGATACCATGCACTTGCTAAAAGCAGTGTGTTAGACTTACACTTTCGGTTTGGGCTAATGAAGACAAATATTGTCAACGGACTATTTGATGATCGCTTTTACAAAAAAGCACCAATTAATTTAAATGTGATGTAAAATTACCCATAATATAACATAGCTTTTACTCTTCCAATTCCCTCCTCTGTCTGATGGAGGGAATGAATGAGTGTTTGTGCGGATCTGAGTTGTCATCTGAGGTTAAACCGTGACGCTGTTACTGTATATGGAGTATGTGATCCCTAAGTATCAAGGACACACTGTAAAGCCTAAGTGATTTATCACATTAAGGAACTGAAGACATCATTTTACCAAGCATGACATCTGTGTTGGGCTTAGAACTGGGAATGAAGGACTTATTTTCACACCCCAGTTCTCCAAGACTGCAGTCATGAGAGGTTTTGAAGTACCTTGCCTGATGGATGGTTATTCTGCTGTGTTATAGTTTCAATACTGGGAGAATTCCTTCCTAACGACTTCAGAGATAACGCCTTTGTCTGTGGAGACTAGATAACAAAGGCAAACTGCATATTCATGTGGTGCTGGGGATCACTCGTCTAGTTTTTGTTCTGCTCTCTCCCCAGGTCGGGAGGGGAGAGGGTGGGGAGCGGCGAGGGGGGCGGCTCCTTCTTTTCCTGCGCAGGTCAGCGGAGGTGAAAAAGCTACTGCAGCGACCGGCGCGGGGAGTGAGGCAGGGAACACACCGGTGTCCGGAATCTACTGGATAGCTGGGATTCTTCTGCCTTCTCATCCCTGACTGGACCGTTTTTTGGTCNAGAGAGGGATTATTTTTTTTTTCCTGGTCAACATTGATATCTTAGTCCTCCTTTGAACTAAGACATGCTGTCATGTTTAAGGGGCTGTAATCTTCTCTTTGTGGCAAAATGGACATAAATCTTTATCATCAAGGTCGTTGATAATGTTGATATGTTTGCCCTCAGTTTTTCAGGCATTATCACTTGACCACCACTCTCCCAACCCACCTCTTTTCATCCCACATTATTTCTGATCAGGATATATTTCTAGTTCCTTTCCAGTTGCTTTTCAGTCTTCATGCTGGGTGCAAGTTGATTATGTCAGGTCCAGCGTTTCTGTGCTACTCTTGCTTGTGTGAGATAGGTGTACCTATGCTTATTTAGATAAACACCTTTCAGTGAGATGTGTACAAAGTGGTGCTATATAAAGTCTGGCAATGTCGAAGGGGGGCTGAATGTAGCTGCAGTAGTTTGATACAGCATATCTCTTTACAGGTTAGATATCACCTGAGGTTTGCCAATCTGCCAACTGTCCCAATGTAACACTACCTGCAAAAACTGAACTGTTTTGTACCCAGGTGACATTCAGGGTAGAACATCCATCAGTTAAGACAGTAGTGAAAGTGTGCCTAATTAAAGATGAATGGTCTGTATATTTTTCCTAGTCTTCAATTAAAAAAGGTGTTCTTCTGAAACGAAGCAAGAGCCTAAAGAGTTAACTCTGAATACTGATCCTAGGACCAAGAAATGCTTAGTTAGAGAAAAAAATCAGGGTTTAGGGTTTAGCCAAGATGGTACTGAAATTCCAAAAAGTCTTTCCTTATTTATGGAACCAGTGGACACTTTCATCTAGGCACCGCTCCCCAAGAAATTTCCATAACGCTCAGAAATGTCCATCACAGGAGGGAGTGGTGTGTCCTGAGAGGACAGAACTACTGGACAGAGTTTTGAGGGGACCACTTGTCTCAAATCTCTAAAGTTTGTAGCAGATGAACACAGAGAGTACTGAACAGGCTATTAAATATTGGAGGAAAAAATTAACTATTTATATGTAAGATATGAATAAAGATGTATAAATACAGTGGTTTTACAAAACAAATTAATACAGAATCATTAAATTTGGAAAAGACATCCAAGATTGAGTCTAACTTTTGACTAAACACAACCATGTCAACAAAACCACTAAGTGCTATGCTGAGTTGTTTCTTGAACACTTACAGGGATGATGACTCTACCACCTCCCTAGGCAGCCTATTCAGATGCTTAATCACTCTTTCAGTGAAGAAAATCTTTCTGATGGCTAGCCTGAACCTCTCCTGGCACAGCTTGAGACCTTCTCGTCTCTTCTCTTACTGTCACTAGTTGGCTGGGAGAAGAGACTGACACCCACATTCCCAAAACTTCCTTTTAGGGAAGTGATAAAGTCTCTCCGTAGCCACTTCTTCTCTAGGCTAAACACAAGCTCCCTCAGCTACTCCTCACGTGACTAAAAAGAGAGGAAAAATACTATTAAAGTCCTGTAGAGAACTCAGGGAAAAAAAAGAGGATTTGAGGTTTTTTTCAGGAGTAGTTTGTGCTAAACATTAAGGCAAGATTCATTCCTTTCTACAACAGAGAATAATTGCAGAACTCATAGGTAGAGGAGAGCGTAGAGTACTTTATCACAGTTACTTTCGGTTTAAGTAAACATGGCAATACAATTTTAAGACTGCACCATTTTGGGTGGAAGTAATACTCTGTAAAAAACAAGCAACATAGAGAGCTTTCTGATCTTACTCTGGGAGAGTGTATGATACTGGTGTTTAAGGCCTCTCACAATTTACACTGAAAAATAAAAGACCTGACCAAGATTACAGTCTGACTTGAAACGTAAAATATAAAATAGATTTTTTTTCCTTTTAAACACATCAAGAACAGCGAGGCATTATAAAGCATAGAAAAGATTACATTCCTGAGAAATTGAATCTAGTGGAAGAGCATGAAAAATTCAGTTTTCCTTCAACACAGAAAGTGGGAACACACTGAAGTACAGATTGTTAAACTGTCACGCAAATGAACCAAAAGATCTGTAGGTGGAAAGAGAAGAAAAATATCAATATTAAAGTTATTTAAGATTTGCTCTTCCCTGAGCAGTGATATGCAAAGGAAGAATAATGAAGAAGAGAATTATGAGAGGAAGAAGGTATTTCATTTCCCATGATGATGAAGAAGTAGGCAAGAAGGACACATTCTGATGTAAACAGAAAGGAGTAAGTAAGCTAGAAGGTGAGAAGGGGAAGAAACCATGTTGCAGAGGGGAATGGGAGAGGAAGTGGTGAAGGGAGAGTCCTTGAGTGTCACTTCGGAGCACGGTTTGTGGGACACTGCAGTGCAGTTGCTTAGCTTTTAAAAGTAGCCATAAGGGTTTTATTAGGAACAGGCAATACCTCTAATTGTCATGAAGGTAGCCTTATATCCTCTGAAGAAAGCAAAAAAAGGCTAAGAGGTATGGCAACAGGACATATTCAGTTTTTGGACAATGGGATATGTGACTAGGACAACCCAGTAATAACCCCAGGGACTGAGCAGAGTTCTTGACGACCTGTCGTGGGGTTTAATTTAACGGTTATTGTAATTCCAGAAAAGAAATCCTATGGAGTTTTGGCAGAGTGTACTTATGCATAGCTTTTATTTGTAACTCTTGCTGGTGTAAAAGAATCAAGACAGAACAAATTTGTACCCTATAACTGCAGAAAGCTTGTATCATAGGCTCTTTCTATCCTGGAATTAAAATATAGGCAAATGGTTTATTTTGTTAAAGTTATTGCCTTGCAAAATTAAAAGAAGAAAAAAAAATGATGTTTATCTCTATCTGAAAAGTTATGTCTATGTTTGCAAACAATACTGCCCTTTAAGGGGTAAAATATGTAACTTTAAACTTACATGTAAGTGAGAAAATTCCATAATCATTTATGTAAACACGTAAATATTAAATGCATATATTTTTGATCTATATATAAACACCATAAAATGATGGATATTAGTACAGAGAGATTTCTAGCAAGAAATTTTGAGAAAAAATTTATCATGTCATAAGACGTGACAGATAATTTTGTACAAGTTTTAATAAGAATTGTGTGCTGCAGAGAAATGCAAAAACCAAAACAGTAATTAATATAGTTACAGTATCTATCCACTTGTTTAGAAATATAAGGAAAAATTCTTAGCTACATCATAAAGTATTATGTGCATGCTTGTGAAAAGATAAGATAAATAAGGTAGAAGACGTATGTGTGCCTGTTTTGTTATTTTACAAGGCACTGAAATTTGAACTCTTGCATTAACAGATTTATTTACTATGATAATTCATGGATGAGGCCTCTTCTCTTGGAAGGACATAAGGATTCCTATTATAGCCAAGAAGGAGAGAGCTTGGTGAACTGTTTATGATATAAGTCTATGTCATGAATGAATTCTGACAGAAGAATTTTGACAGTGTACCATCAGATAAACTAGAAAGAACTGTAGATGGATATATACACCTGGATCCCTTGGGAATTACTTTTGACAAATTATTTGCAAATACTGTTATGAGAGCCCTGGACCTGCTGTTTAAAATACATAAAGCAGTTATTTTACTTGATGAAAAGTAGATAATTTTTTGGATAAAGAACAATATATGTAGACTTAGAATTATATTTGACCATACTGAGGATGTGAACATGTAGTATCAGATATTTGTATATCGATGAAATATGTTTGAATGCCTTTAAGAAGCTTATAAGGAGTGAATAATACTAGCAGCTCTGGAGCTGAATAACAGTAACCAATTGTTTTGTGATTTTGTTTATTGGCATATTTTAAGAGTGCTTCTCTATGTTGTGTTCCATTACTCAAATCTGGAAAGTAGCATCACTTCTCTGTTTAGTAATATGGATTTTCTTTATGTGTTTAGAAAAGAGGAAGTTTACCAGCTCCTGGTTTTCTTCATATTTCTTTCATATTTTCATATTTATTTCATAATTTTATTTGATACTTTTACTATTTCAATAGATCTTTCATAACTGAGATGCTTTTGTTCCTCTTACCTTCTTTCATTATATTATTCATGACTTCTGCCCCTGAATTCTAACATGTTTCATATTTTGTTAATTTTTGGATGGTTTGAAAAGGGAGAGGCATAACCATCATTTTTTATGTGATTAGACACGTGCCTATTTTTTGGTAAGGTAACAGTTTTGAGGTACACCTTGCTCTGAAATCTCTTTTTTGCATTGTGATTGATAAAGGCTGGAGAATGAACGCCAGCTTAGATCTTGAACTGTTGAAGTGCTTTTACAGCACTAACTAACTTTTGATACTTTTGTGAGCAAATCAGATGAATGTCATCAAAATTTTACCTGTAAAGGTATTATGTGAACTGATTCTGTACAGAAACGGAATTTTAGATGGGATCAGCTTCCATTTCCTAGTCCAGTAGACTAGAACTCTTTTAACTGTGCTCTGTATTTTCCTTTTCATTCTAGAAAAGCAGGTGGTTTCTCTAAATGTAATGTGTCACTGCAATAAAAAGAGTTGGAATATCTGGCCCTCTTGTGCTTCTAAGGGACATATGCGTGTTCCTGTGTGCTTTTACAGATATCAGACAGCAATAAGTCCATTAATCTGGTGTATCAGGTGTTCCCTGACTGTAATGTAAAGATTGTAACTATTATGATAATGTTACTTCCTGAACTGGTCAGACAGTTGGACTAGATGATCATTGTATGTCCCTTCCAACAGAGCCATTCTATTCTGTTATATTAATATCAGAAAGCTCTAGGCAATAAATCCTGTGTTAGAGACTATAAAAC
The DNA here is from genome assembly GCA_013396755.1 of Sclerurus mexicanus. Lineage (NCBI taxonomy): Eukaryota > Metazoa > Chordata > Aves > Passeriformes > Furnariidae > Sclerurus > Sclerurus mexicanus. The sequence continues at coordinate 26,794 of VWZF01003871.1, read as the reverse complement.
TTTGTGTATTGCTGAATTTTACAGGTCTTGTGAAATACCATACAAAGTTGGTGAGCCTTTCATTTTCCATTTTAAACTTTCTGAAAAGAAGCTGCAAAAAATTATATAAAATTTTTATGAATTAAACATCAAAATGTGTATCTAACACAAAAGAGATGAATTATGACTGGGGCAAAATTAAAAATTATTACCCACAGTGTCATTCTCATATAAATATCCTTAAAGTGAGAAGAACGACTTTTCCCCCTACTTATATTGTCTGTTCCTATGGGAATATGCAGTTTTGACCCTTTGGAAGAATGGCTGTGTAAGTTATCCCAAAATGATTATTATTCTTCCCTCCCCATTTATATCAATCTTTTATCCTTCAATAGACCTTTCAGAGAAAACTTTTCTAAAAAGAAAAAAAGCAAAAAATAATGTTTTTTTTATCCTCTATGCATAACATAATGTAAAGGTCAATGTATTTGTCAATGTAATAATTAAGTATAAATGCAATAGCTTAATTTCCTGGCTGCTACAGCTTATGATTGTTTATTATCCTCATAAGGCTTGATAACTATCATCCATTATGGTAAAAAAATGCCATAAAATTAAAAATGGATTGTACTAAAAAACAAGAAAGGTTATTTTAAAATACAAGATTTAACTTCTGTTTTTTTTATTTCTTCTATTCTGATATATATAGCCAGGTAAATTTATTGTTAGTCTTCCTTAATTGTATGTATTTCGTTAAAAAAAAAATTCCAAGTGCTATTTAATTAATGAATAATAAAAAAAAGGAAATTAAAGCATTTCAGAAAAACTATCTGTACTTAAATTACAGTAGTGTTTCTTCTTTCATTCTATAATCTTGAAATCACAGATTCCTCTTCTAATATTTAAATTGGGCGGAGGAGCAGTTTTTACCTTGGGACAATAGAAAACAGAAAACATTATGGCAAAGACTGAGTTTTAATTCCCTCCTGGACTAGGTGTGGTCAACACCCTTACAATCAGCAAGCGGGGTATTGCAGAATCCTGAAGCAGGAGTTACGCACTAGAGGACCACAGTTCTACCAAAAATTCCTTGAGAAGGAGGATTAGAGCATCCGAGTCTATTTTGCACAGTTTTGTGTTTTTGTTAAGGATCTTGAAAGGATTTTGAACACTTTGGTGATCTATAGGTAAGGTGGAAAAAGTTTTCAAAGTACAGAGGGATTTGGTTAATTAAAACAGTAGGCAGTAATTTAGTACAGGTGAAATTATCATCAGAAAATCTTCCCTGTTTCTACTGTGATGTACACCATTTACTGGATTATCAAATGTTGATTAAATGATTGGAGGCAGTATGAAAAGGTCTATTAAAGTATAGATCACGTGGAATTCAATGCAGGGATTCTGGCAGACTGCAGAAATGCTCTGGCTAGAAACCTTATGAAGTAAAATTAAGGAAAATATGGAGGCTTGTAGCTGAGGAGCAATAATCTCCTGCACTGGTGATCAGCAGGAAAGCAGCAAACCCTGGTGTTCCTGTTAACAGCAATATGAACCTGAGCCAGCAATGTGTCTATGTACCCAAAAGAGAAGGCTTAGCAGCCTCCTGGGCTGGATTAGGAAGAATGTTGTCAAGGTCAATGATCAGGTATCACCTGATACCTGTTCTCCAGAAAACACTGGTGAAATGCATCTGGGGTGCTGGCACCACTGCTGGGCTCTACAAACATGGAGATACTGTTATGAGTACAGTGAAGGGCAATGATGATATTGAAGGGATTGGTAAATCAGATTTATTGGGGAAAGGTAGGGGGATGGGACTGCTTAGCCAAGGGAGGAGAAGGCTTGAAGGGGTCTTATCAATGGGTATAAATATTAGAACAGGGGAATAAAGAAGATTGAGCCAAACTTGTCTCAATATATCTTGCGACATGCGAGAAAAAATGGTCAAAAATGGAAAAAGAGGAAATCCCATTTAGATGCAAACCCCACCCCCTCCACCCTCTCTTTTTTTTCCCTCTCACTGATCAAGAACTGCAGAAAGTTGCCCAGAGAATTTGTGAAGTCTTCATTATTGGAGATAAGCAAAATTCGACCGGATGTGTCCCTGAGTAACATGATCTAGGGGACTCTGCTTGAGCAAGGAGGTTGGACTACATGATAACAAGAGGTGCCTGCTAACTACAGAATATGTGATTCTGTGATCAAAGCTTTTTATCTTTTTTCTTTTCTTCCCTAGGGGAAATAAAATCATTGGTGTCATCTGCACCAGAAATCTGCCAAGGATGCTGACAGTTCCTCTCCTATTCCACTCTTGGTATGACTACTGTCCAATTTTTTTGAGCTATCATTTTATTACTTTTTCCATTTAATTGACATTACATACTGCCATGACATGATAGGCTGAATCTGTTCGCTGCTAGTCCCTCTGGTTTTCTCCATTGTTTTAGTCTCTTGCAGCAAAGCATGACTTTCTTAACCAGAGACCCATGTTACCTACTTAGTGTTTACTGAATAATGATATCTTAATCAAATACAGCTGAAAATGATACGTAAATGTTACAAGTAAAATAATGACTTGTACTACAATTGAACAACAAGGCTCAGAAAGTTCTGTTCTTGGTTCTGTCATAAGCTTCGAAAGATGAAACTAATTCAATTGTCTTCTCTGAGCTTTATTTATTGCTGTAGATAAATGAGAAAAGTAAGGGTCTTGTCTTATGATTATGGTAAAGCTTTATTCTCTAATGCTCATTAAGCATCAAGGACTATTATATTTAACATGAAGAAGAAGTCACAACGGTATTTCCCTAATTTGCTGGTGAAGAGAAGTAGAATTTGCTACTGGTAGCATTACCTTTAAAATCATGTGGAACCCTGCGTAATAGTAACACCATTAACATTTGGAGGACATAATATGGTGCTCTCAATCCTGGGCTATGTATTTATTTGAATTGAGTGACTTCAAATGTGACTTTGCAGAAGTTTTAAGATATACTAATCAATATGTGTTTCTCCTGGTAGAGGAAAGCATTTAGGAAGAAGTCAAAGTTTCCCCTGAGAAAAACTTCTGTAACATTCACTTATTCTGAGTGAAATGGGGAAAATATAGGACAGGCCACTACCTTTTTAGAATCCCTCTATGATTATCCCTAAATAAGGTTTATACTGTTCTTATGTTTAGAAAAAGATATTTAAAGTGCCACTTTCACCTCCTGAGTGCATACTGAAATTAGTGCCTACTTAAATTTAATCTAAATATGGGTGATGAGATTGGGATTTAAAACCAAAACACCCTACATGCCCTTTCCAAAACCAAAACCTCAACCCCCAAACAAACCAAAGAAACCCAGAAAAGGCAACAGACCATCTTTATGGGTTGCCTAAAAAATAATATTTCTTAAAAATATTTGATGGAAATTTTATTAAATAGTGCATGTTAATGTGTGGGGATTTTGTTTGCATATTATTCAAGAAAGAGTTTAGTAGTTTGTGAGCATATCTGGGTTCTAGAAAACCTAGTGCAGAACAAATTACATAGACTGTATTTATTAGATACTTTCTTTGTGTTTGACAACAGTCATGTATGAACACATTTAACAGAAGTAAAATGTTCAATCTAGGCTTTTTGCAATAAAAATTCTAAAAAGAAGAGAAGTTCCCTTTTATCTTTACTTTTTTTAATGTATTTTCTTGTATTTCCAGTAAACAGTCTAAGTCAAAGTAACTGAATTTAAAACTAGAGGCAAGATAGTTACTGTAAATACATATTTTTGAATTTAACACTGCTCTACATTGGATATTATTTTCAATGTACCTTACGAGTGAAAAAGCAGGATAAGAGTTCAGAATGGAGTGTGTATAGCATGAAAGTTTTTCTATCCAATGCAAAGGACTATTTGACAGATGCTCAAAATCACAGTATTGATTTTATTTTTACTAAAAATATATTTCGTTTTCACATTGTGTATATTTTCAAAATACATATTTATCTTTGATATATAGAAAAATGTTGGCATTTCCTCGCGTGTTTAGCGGGAAAAGATAATAAATGCTCTTTGGTTTAGCAAGCCAGGTCACATTACTACAGGTGATACATTTGTAAAGCTAGACCACTTGGATATCTGGTTAAGGAATGGAAAGTTTTCTGATGCTTTATTAATCATGTTACTCTATCATTTTCGTTTCCCTGTTCTCTAGAAAGTTAAAAATATATGTCTTCCTTCTGTGGTCAGATTGACTGAAATGAAGGGTTACTATTTGATTATTGTTACTACTGGCATTATGAATTATTAAGATGTTAAACAGAAGGGCACAAGAAGTACCAGGTCAAACAAAACTTTCTTGTTACATTGTAGAATATTCACAAATAATATTCCTCCTATTTGCTAAGTCCTGATCCAGTTTTTTTTCTCATTGTGTCACTATTACTATTTCAAAGGAGAAATGAACAGAGAATTTACAATGTGTGCATTTTTCTTTCATTGTCTCTGTAATCAAATACAAAAAACTTTATTTTCCACAAGGGTTGCTTTTATTCAAACAAATATGAGTCTGAGAAATTGTACTGCAAATGTTCCCACTTAATATGAAAGGACTCACCATGGGTTACTTTCATTAGGTAATGATGACCTGAAATCAAATTCAGTGTCCCCTGAAACTCAAAATTCCAAGGTAGTATGATTCTGATATATCTAATGAAATCAAATTATTCTGATATATCTAATGAAATAATTCAGGAATTAAATATGATCTGCTGTAAGGAGCTATCAAAACTCTGACGCTGGTCCAGCAGAATGAAAGATGTGTTTCAATATGACAGATTTCAAAAGTTTAATGAAACCAGAATAATTCCATCCAAATGGCCACAAGCGACTCCTGTATCCAATTATCAAACCCAAGATTAACAAAAGCAGTCAACTGCTGAATTGTGTTTTGAAATCATGCTGTAAAGTGATAAAATTATTACCCTTAAAGAGTATATTGTACATAGATTAATAAGCATTTCTCCTACTTAGAAAATCTAAAGCAACAATTAATTATCAAATCAGCAATTCCTTTTTTAGCTTATGCATACACTAGAAGTTTAAATGTTACTTTTGTCAACATATTTCCCACAATACTATAAAACATGTAAACACAAAAGGTGAGGAGTTAACATTTAGCAAAGCAGGACAGACCGTAAGTGCTCACAAAGCTGCACGTTTAGAAAATCACTGATTAGGTAAAATTAATTAGTATAATTCTGATCAGTGATTCTCAGTAATAATTTAACTGGAATTGAAAATCAGCTACCCTTTGTATTTTTTAATATATGCATCTGACTTTATTGTGTGCTTTACAAATAGAGCTGAAAGAGTTTTTTCAGGGAGCCTTGCTGCAAGTTGTTATCTCGTTAAAAAAAAGGGAAGACAATTTATGAGAAGAAATATAGTTAAAGTCACAGATGAAATTGAAGAGAGTGGGGAAAATGAGAAGATCGAAGATTTCTCTCTCCTTTAGAATCCAAATCACTGGGAGTAATGAAACTGGGAAGCAGAGGGGTAAAAGACTCAGACCATTTTCTTTTTAGTTCAGAGAAAATAAACTTTAAAATGTCCAATTAATTTGAATTTTCCATTTCCCAGGACTTTTCGAGCTCTGCTGAGATAGGTCTCTCTCATTTCCTGTTTTAGCAAAGAATAGCTTAGACATAGAAATATGAATCTAGAAAAATTTGGTAAACATATATTTCTCTTGTAGATAATTTGATTCTATGTTACCAGCATTTTTAGACTACGAATGTGTTTTGTGGAAACTTGCCCTTCCTCTTGTTGAAGTCAATAGTGGCAGAAGAAACTGTTTTAACTTTGGGGGGAGAAATAAGTTTTTTTTTTATCTTTTAAGAAGAAAAATTTGGAAATGTAAATGATTGTGACCTGTTAAGAACCACGTGTTAAATGAAAAAGTCTAAAATATACAGTTTGAAAATGCTCTTGTGGAGTGTTATAACTCCTTAAGAGGGAGATGACTTTTTCTTTTTTAATGTTTAGATTGTTTCAGGAAAATTAAGGATAAAAAATGAAGAGCTGCTTTTGGAGCACTATGAAAGAGAATAATTCATTAAAGGCATTTTTTTGTGACACAGTGAAATGCTTTAAAAGAAAGATTTGACTATACGTCTACAGAAGAAGATACTTTGTTTTTTTAATTTTCACTCATAATTTGACCTTTTCGAAGACAGAATAATTTATTTCCCATCATTAAAAGCTAAGAGTAGCAGTTCAAATTATTAGTTATTTTTTCCTCTCTATTGACACTTGAGTGTTTACCAGTATTAGCAGGTGAAGGTGAGCAAATTCTCATCTTCCAATTTATATATTTTTATTTTCTCAGCTAAGAGAGAAAATAGTAAACAGATTTGGAAAATCTATGCCTTTCTATATGTATATGCCATGCATTGATTTTTCATACTCTTAAAGTGTTTAAAATCCTTTAACTTTTGGTCTTCAGGAAATTACTTCTATATACAAATACCTTAATCTTTCACCCTGCTTCAGATGCTTCAGTTAGATGATCCTAATCTTGTCTGCCTGTCAAATTTTCCTTTCCAGGGTCATCTGTGGTGATAAAATGAACAATATTTTTAATAAATACATTTTTTGAAGGAGGAGATGTTGTTTAATTCTTCCATAGAGCGAAGTAGTCAGAAGATAAATTTGTGTCAGGAGTATTGATTATTTTTTTAATGATTCCTGTTGTTAAAAGAGCTCAAAATGTTGGGTTTTTTGTGGTTAAGAGTTGATAGTTTTGACAAAAGGTATGAAATATCAAGACTTTTAAATGCTATCAAAACCAGAGGCCCAAGCATTCATGAGTACTTATAGAAGTGAATTGTCTCAATCACATGGGAGAACCATCAAGGAGCAGCATGCCTTGGCTTTGTAGGGAATTCTGCTGGTACTGGTGAAACGATGTGATTTTGAGATAATCCCATAGTATATGAAACAGAAGTGTCCTTAAAGCATTATGGATCAAATTCTTGCCAGGTACATTTGGAATATATCACTTGGCAAACATACGTTGTTATTTTATATTGCTGAAGCAGAGAGTACAGTAAGAAGTAAATATTTATTATAAATTCTAACAGGGGATTTGGCTGTGATGTTTGTGAATTACCTAAGGGTCTGGTTGGAATAAAGGCTTTTATTCTACTTATGCACATACTCTTTCATGTTTTCATTTACTGCTAAAGCCTTACTTAGACTTTGCAGCAGAATGGCTGTCATTTGCTTATATTTATATATGTCTAAAGAATATATTCAGTGTTGGTATTTAAGAATTTGGCCATATCTTCTATTTACTAATGGCAATAATTCTGCTTTTAGGAGCCTTGCTGATTCTCTCCAATGTATTTCAGTGGATAACAATTGTTATTTGTTATTCCTACATTTCATGGACAAATCACACCTTCAGACTTCATTGGCTCTCTAAATATTGATTAATACAGGCTGAAGGATGGTTAACCTTTTTAAAACATTGTAGTTTTCCTTTTGTAACTTACATAAATTTTTATTCCAATTACTAGAAAAAAAGAGAGCTAGAACATTTTATGGCAGACATATCCTAGGACACCTCTGCCTTGTGTTCTATGTATAAATTCTGAGTTATATAGCTAAGAACTCTTCCCTTGGAAAAACACTCATCCAGATAAGGTATTTTGATCCAAATTACTAAGTTTTCTACAAAAATAGATCACATGTCATTTTGAAAGAAGTTTGATTTATTGCAGGAAATAAATATAAACAGAAAATGCTTTGACAAAAAAAGAGAAAATTCCAGCAACTTTATATGGCAAGAGCGGTTATTTATTGAAATAGCAGAAATTAAATAAAAAAATGCAATGTGTTAAGTTATCATTCTCTATTGGGATATCATGCTGGTAGGAAAAATAAAGCAGATAAAACTTGAAATTGAAGCCAAAATTTAGATTTTCATAAGTATCTGTTTCCTGTAGCCAATATATGAGAATGTTTTTTCTTCTTCTATGCATCAGCCATATTTTACAGTAGCATAGCAAAAAAGTTAATTCTTTAGTCCCAGATTTTAATAATATTTTGTTTCCAAATATTCCAAATATATTGGGATTTTTTTAATAAAAGTTATGATAATAATTTGTCCTCATTTTCATGAAATCTTTCTCTACTTTTTATAGGGAAACCCCTTTTTTTCTTGTAGGAAAAGGAAGCTATATTATAGGACTTGTGTAAAAATATGGGACATTGCCATTGTTGGATAATCAGTCTAGAACCTTTGTATGGACAGAGGTTTTTTGCCTCTCTTTAAGAAAACAGACAGTGTCAAAGATGAGAAAGATTGCCTTGGGAGGAAGAGAGGGGAAGGTTCTTGCAGCACACCAGTCACAGCAAGAGCCTTGCTGAAGTGTCTATGGGCACTCTACATTGTGTTGCTGTGAGAGAAAGAAAAGATCTAGGGTCCTGCTTTTTGTGCTTTTCTGAGCAAATTTGTCGTATTATTTTTGTAGAGATTTGAAGAGCAAATCTACTACTTCTGTGGTGTATCTAGTGAGATGGGAATCTAAGCAAACTTGTCTAGTGGAAGGTGTTCCTTCTCAAGGTAGAGGGTTGGGAACTAGATGGTCTTTAAGGTCCCTTCCAGCCCAAGCATTTCTATGATTCTATGATGTTTCCTCTTCTCTGCTTTGTGCAGCAATTAACTACATATTTTAGGAAATATTTAAATCTATGCCTTGGGCCAAATCAGTGTAAACTTAGCAAAGATCAGTATGAAATTTTGCATTAGTGCTTCATGCTGTGTCATATCAATAGACACTTGAGTGGTTGTGATGAATAATATGGGAAAGTGGTGAATAAGATGATAGAGCTGTTTATTTTTGATGCCTTATTTCTAAGATAGTTTCTTCTGGGTATAAATTTGTCTGGCATGGTATCCTGGGATTTAATTTTTTTTCCCCACCTAACCTGATCAGTTAGAACATCAGTAAGAACATGTTTCACTATATTCTGAGTCATTGCCCTTGAACAAAAGTTTATGTCATAAAAGCTCAAATGTTTTGATCAATATATAGAGCACCTCTAAAAATCATTTTTTTTAAATTATTTTTTTCTGTTTTTCTGCCAATTTTTAAACTTGAAAGTAATGCTGGCAGAGACAGCATATTCAAAGAATCATCTTTGCTTATATGATCAGAAATTGTACATGTAAGTCAGCTGTGCAGTAATCACTTCCACCTCTGGAAAAAGATTTCAGCATGAAAACACAAGACAGGTACTTTGAAAATAATGCCCTGATTGATTGCGTTATTTATTGTACTCCGTATGCTCAGTGTTGTTGATTAAAATAAAATCTTTTCCTATGCATTTTGATATATCCTAGCAAATACATACATACTTTTTTTTCCTTAGTTTTCGCTCTCTGTCTTCATTTTGTTTTCTCAATTTTTAAGGGGAAACTCTTTAGAGTAGAGGTGATTTCTTTGGTTTATTGGGGGGCTTTGTTTGTTTGTTTGCTTTTTTGGTGTGTGTGTATTTTTGTTATTGTGTGTGGGGTTTTTTTTTGATTTTTTTTATTGTAACTCTATGGCATAAAGCTCAGTGGAGAATTCTGTTACTTGATCAGACATTCTGTGTCTAACTCACACGGACAATGGCAATATCCATTATAGAGTTCTAGAACACTTTTTACCTACCATAGAACATACTTCATTTTTTCCTCTTTTTAACACTGCATCTCCTGTAAAGTTGTTTGACATGTTGAAAAATAATAAAAAAAAATAAAAAAAAGGAAAAAATTTCCACCAGCACTGAGACAAATAATCAGATGAACTTTTGTAAACATTTTTCTAAAAATGCCATTCTAAACAGACATACCTCTATGAAGGGTAACTTGACATTTATAACTATACTAAATAATGCAAATAAAGGATTTTCCTTGTTCATGTGAAACTTTCCACATGCAGACTTTGCATTTTCTTACATTATTTTTCATGTTTAAAAATCATTTTTTGGATCACATTTTGGAAACACAAAGCAAATAATAGCTGATGAATTATATGGGAATTTAGTTTGTGTCAGAAGGAAGAGGATATTAATTTCGTGTTACTTGTCATTTTACAAAAGAGTGAGTCAAAGTACTTTTCCTTTTCTAGCATTACATACACATGGACTTTATGTAATTTTTACCAGGTAAGATATTCCGCTTTAGATATTTTTACACTGAATTGGAATAGCATGGTATTATTTCCATAGCAGGAGAGAAATGCGACTGATTCTCTAAGCATTATAATAGGGAGAACATATTAAATACTATCAGGATAAAATTTCTTACATATTTTGGCAGAGTCTGTAAATTATAATGAAAGGGTTTATTATTTGAATTTTAATAAAATTATATTTTCAAGAATTACTTTTAATAACTTTGTTATATTGTTTTGCATTGGAGGCAATTACCACCTTGCTTCAGTATGACCAAAGTTAACAAGACACTTACAGTGAACTATATAATTATAGGTACACTCTGAAATTTTAATTTTGTAAATCTGTTTGGAAGAAAATATTTGAGCATCTGTACCTACATATAAGAGAATGGATGTACCTTATAGGAATTTTTGTGTTACATGAGATATTCATCTATGGCTAATAATACTGTAACTATTACAGAAATTGCTAAAATATTTGCTCAATTTTTACTACATTTATATTTTGGGTTTTTTTTTTAATCGGGGAGCTAGGAGGAATGCAAAGTTCTCAATTAGAAGCACGTACATGGATATGGTGCAATAAAATATGAATTCAACATTCATTGAAAAAAGTCCTTTTCAAAGTAAATTAGTTCATGCTAAATTCTGTATTGCCATGGTCAGACCACAGAGACGACTAATAATGGTAAAAATGTGTAGGTATTATGACAGTTATGAAACCAAAAAACAAGTGGTTTTCTTCTCAGAAAACTCACATCTAACCAATATCTGAAGCAAGACAATAATTGTTAGTGTACAAGTTATGGTATTACCTGTCTAATTTTAAAATATTTTTCATCATTTATCTAGTGGTATTGCTCCTAAATTAATTAAAATTTTCTTGTGTCTTAAGGAAATCATTTTTGTCATGTTTGGCTTTACAAACTGGGAACTGGGGCAATGGAAAAATACCAGTATTTTCACAGGCTGCTGAAGATCTTCATGCTGAGCAGAGGCAGAATGAGAGCAGATCATTCATCACGTCTTCTTCTGTTAATTGTGCATCCTCATAAATTAATATACTGTTAAGTTATATGATTAAGACTGTGTTTGCTCTATGGTGACAGGTGTATTTGTCATGTTTTTAGACAGTAATGATTCAGGAGAATAAAATTTTCCATGCAAGTAATAGAAAGAGGTGGGACCTAGCTGCAAAATTTGTAGGTAGGTAATATAAGATAAAAGACAGAAATGAATTATAGGCTGTGTGGTGATCCAGACAAGTTTTTCTCTTGAGGAGGAACAAGAACATTTATATGGCAGAAAAACATTTAAATCTTCATTTCTACCCTTGGTCACATTTCATCAGGTATTTTTGGCTCATGGAGGAATCTCATACTAAAGCTATTGTGAATCAAAAAGTGGAAGAATGTCTTTGGAAAGGAGACTGAAGGGTGTAGGAACTTCTTTCCGTTAGTCCCTCAGTTAGCTTATGCCTCTCTTAAAAATGCCACTTGAATATTTGGTCAGAATGAAGAAGATATTAAATGTCAAAGACGAAAGGAAAGGTACGTGATGCCATCAAAGTATCTAACAGTCTAAGCAAGTGTGTGAGGCACCAGGTATGTACAGATAAGGAAGTAGAAGATGATTGAGACCATGCTGCCTGCTTTCAGCACATCAGCATTCTCTGAGTTGTCAACAGTAAGTTTCAAGTAGAAGAGTGGGGCAACTTCATTAATTTTCAGGAAGGGACTCTCTTCACATTGATGGAGTGAAAGGAAGAAATTATAGAAGCAACAGATTAGTTTAAGCTGTTTAACTATTAGAAATTAACTGTTTTCTGAGCAATGACTGAAAATTTTTTTTCTTCTCTGTACCACTGGGTAGACACATATATTTTTAGGTCACTTTGTCATGAAATTATGCATAGAGACACTCCAATCTGAATCTTGAAATCATACAGAAAAATATTGAAGAATCAAACACACAGCTCACCTGGCCCACAAAAACCAAAACAAACAAAAACAAAAAACCCTCAAAACCCCAAAATGGACTCATCCCAGTGCTCATCCTGAACGTATCCTTTTCAAGTACCTAACCGTAGGTATTCATTCAAATTTTTGAAATTCTCTTAATCATTGTTCATTCAAGGGGAAGTTAAGATATTTTGTCCTGTTTTAATGAATGTTTTGGATACTAAAATCTCAGAAAGTGTAGAGGATGTAAAGATAGGATCAGTCTTTTTCATGGGCCACTGTCAAATCTCCTAAGAAGGCAGAACAGGACAGAAAGGCAAATACCTCAGCACAGTCAAGGTAGATGTTTTTCCCTGATGAATGCAGGAAAAAATGAGCTCTTTAATACAAGAATATCTCGTTCTTAGGCAAAAAAACAAAGACAAGATATTCATGCCCTCAGTGGTACAGGATCAAAATCATCAAAAATGAATGGATGAGGGAAAAACTTTAGATTCACAAGCTTGACTTAAGGAAAGAATCAGCTGAGCCCATGGTACTCAGGCCTTGCCCATAATGTTCAGTTTAAATAACTTTGCCGTCTTTTGGATCTGTTACTTAATTTTTCATTACTTTAAAAATACTCAGAGACAAATCACTTCAAGAAATAAACTTTTACATGTTCCTTCACTGGTTAGAAAGTTCTTTTTTTCCCTCTTTCTCTTTCTTTTTTCCTAATTTATTGCATGGATGGGAACATTTGCCAATTAGACTAATATAAAACGTGCTAAAAACAATCAATATTAATTTTACCACTATGTAAAAAACCCTCTTTATTTGAGCATAGTAGTATAAATTAGGTTAATCTAGTATACACTGTTGGAGTTAATTATCATCCTATATTTTACGGCAGTGATGAGACACAGCTAAATGTATTTTCACCCCCCCACAAAGCAGGTAGTTACAAATCCACATGTTCTGGGTGAAGAAAGTCTCACCCAGGAAGCAGGGAGAGAACTTGAAAATGGAGAAGAAATATTTTATGCAACCTGAGCACATGCAAGCAGTGTTCTTCTAAGGCAAATATTTGCAATGAAATGAATGGAGTTCTGATGTTGTGAGAGGTAATTATTTCTGTTCACTTCCACTGTGTACAAAGAAGCAGAATTTGATACCTCCCTCTAAACAAGTTTTTTGTAGCAGAACACTGATTCAAATATCAGACTCAGCTTCTGACCAATACAAACCACAAGATCCTGATTTTTGGATTTGCATATATAGAAGTTATCACTCTACGTAGGATGGACCTTGAAGAAGCTAATTTTTTGTTTTTCTCAAGGTTTTACTCTGATAATTATTATGATATTTTATAAATCCCCATCTTGTCATATTGGTACAATTCTACCTCCTTTTTAGTTTTCTGAAATTTTGTCAGTGTGACAGACCTCACTGACAGCCTAGAAGGATATTTAGCTGTTTCTTTTAAAACACTTGAGTTACTTGGATCTGATTTTTAAAATTTCAAAAGCTAACATTTTCCTCAGTTAATACAGGAAATTGTTTCATCAGTCCTGAGACATAGACCTTTGTGCCTGAAGTATATAGTAGAAATATTTATTGAACACTTCTGTCTTTTCTGAATTGCAATTGATCCTAATATTACTACCATAATTTAAGAGGTCACTGTTGTCATTTAGGTTGTTTTTACTACTGAACACTTTAAGCATTGAGTTTGGTTGAATTTTTAATTGGAAATGGCCTATAAGTACTTCTGAAACATGCTTTCCCAATGCAGTTCTTTTCCTTTGCTGCAAAACACAACATAGAAAGGAAGTAGACTTTTCAAAAGTTAGGGGTAGAATTTTGAAAGAGAAGGTTTGGCACATAAAACTGAGACATCTGGAAGCATAAGAGGCAGAGGGTAAACATGTCAGTGGTTCATATTCGTTGTGCATCATGTTTCTTGGCAGGGTTTGAAATGGAGTGGAAATCAAAGCTGTTTGGAATTCCATAGAAATAAAGAGCAAACACTTTATTTGCAAGGTGTGTATTTGTGGGCAATCATTTGATATTTTGACACTTTTTCAGACTCCAGTGTTTTTAATTCCTTTGGCATAAAATTAGTGCTGGCCACACCAACTCTCCCTAGCTCCAGAAGGAGACCAAAAATAAGCATATTATTCTTGCCTACATTTTACACCTCTCCACCTCCAGTTCTGGGAAAAAGTATTTTGCAGGATGATTCTATATGTGTCAGTGTAACATACTATTCTTCAATTCCACTGAGAAGCATAGTGTTATTTCATTAAAAACATGTCATAAGGACTGTCAGTTCTTCCAAGCACGCAGACTGCAAGATATATGATTTCTGTGTTGGCAGATGGGTTACACATTACAGATTTGCACTGGGTATACTGTGCAGTTGATAAGGTACAGTAATACAAATTTTTAGACCTTGTCTTAGAATTTTTAGTTATTCAGTGTTTTAAAATTAGAGCTTCGATTTGTATAGAAGTCGTTCACAATCATGATGATTTCTATCCTGTTGAAGGACATGTTCATAATGTCACGTATTTTCATGATTTTTAATAAACTGTGATTGTTACCACTTGGGTATCAGAGTGAACATATGTTGATGAATTATGTCTGTTTATAATTTTTTTGCCTTTATCACTAATGTGCTGGATCTTATGCAGTAAACCAATGACTGAATTTTGTCCCATTTGCCATTTACAGCTCATGTTCTTACACCTTTCTTAATGTTGTCTGCTCTGCAGTGTCTTAAAGCAAACGAGAAGTAAATTTTTTTAAAGGACACCTTTGGTCATGCAGTGTCATCTCTTTCTCTAAACTTTGCATAAAATGATTATAAATATATGAGACATGTCACAAGCTGTAGATTCTTCTGGCACTTTTGTGCAGTGAAATGTGAGGTGGGTTTTCATCACATTTTCATTCAGTGAGTACACAGCTAGTACAGTGGTGATGGCCAAGGGACCTTGCAGTTACTTTCCTTGGGTCTGTGTCAAACATAAGAAGTTTGCTAAGAGCTAGTATTGCAAACTTTAGCCATTTAGTCTCACTTTAGGCCCTAGGAGTATCTTTGCGTACTTAGAATATTTAAATGTTTAAAATGTTTTACGGAATGCATCTGTAGTGATTTGGTTAATTTTTTTTCAGCACATAACTTCTTCCTAAACACTTAAGCAAAAGCACCTTGATATTTGCTGGATCAAGGTCTATATTAAAAAATAATGCTGATTTTCTTGCTAAATAATTAATGCTAAAATAATTAAAAATATTATATTAAATACATATTAATTAAATAACTGGACTTGAAAATTTGTTTAGAAAGTTTTCTATAATTAGAATTTTGTTTTATTACTTTAGCTACTCAATATAAAATGTTTCCACTGTAGAAGAGATAAGGGCATAATTTGTGGTGAGAAGTCTTGTAATTCCAGCATTTTTCTTTTCTATAGAACTTTAATTATTTTCAGACCTTCAAAACAAAAAACTAGCCTGTAAAGCTAATACTTGCCTGTGCTAATGAACGCTTAATAGAATGCAAATATCTTGATCTTGCAGACAAAAAAACACAAAGTTTGGTTTACTCAATGACAATGTATAAACCAGTCAATGCTTGTTGATTTTCCTTCTTAAACTGTCTTGTCACCCTCTTCATCCTTCACAGATATTTTCCTCTGGCCACTCAGTGTTCTAAGATATTAAGGATCACAGCAACACCCTATATTGTCTCTTGTGCCTTCAGTTCACTCCCAAAGGCATTTCAGAGTGCAGTATGGATGAATCTGAATGCCAAGTAACTTTGTGTGTGTGTGTCTGGACATGTTAAAAAAATAAAATTATTTGCCTCTTTTTTGGATTGTTTCTTCTGAACATGCATATTTAAGTGCTAAACACACACAATTAAGCTTTTGTTTATTTTTAATATTTTCATAGTATCTTTGGAGAAATATTCTTTAAGTCTTAATTTTGTAATTTTTTATTTTTTTATTTTAAGATAAGGCAGTGACCAAGTGATTTCTTCAAAAGGAGGAAAACAAGCCCCTCAGGGCTGTACCATTCCTAACTAGTCTCCAAACTTCTACATTCTACTGGTGGTGGCTTTGAAACCTTGAGACTTCAAAATAGTTTTTAATGATTTATACGTACTAAAAGACCAAACTCTTAATTCAGAGGTTCTCCCAGGATGCTTTACTGAATGACATGACCTTCTGCACTGCAGAAGTGACACTTCTGACACCATGGAATTTTCTCTTTTTTTAAGTATGCAGAAATCATTCTAAAATTAAACACTTGAAAGAAGTTCTTTCTTATCAGTCACAGAAGTTCGTTTCATAATTAACTGTTTTCTTCTGTCACTCAGCCATTCTTCGCATGTAAATATATTTTTGTGTTTATTTGTGGCAAAGAGATACGGGGGAAAACAAAACAGTATCAAATATATAAGCTCGCAGTTCTTCCTGACATGGACTTTTTCCTTCTTATTCTACCTTTCATCTGTCAAAGCAAAACAAAGCAACCTCCACCTTCCCCACCCCTCCCCCCCAAAAAAAGAAAAATGCTGTGATTTTATGCATTATTTTTATAGATTCTCCAAAGCTGTGCAAGTGAGAGTCCTAAAGGTACCTGGAGTACCTTGCTCTTTTCAATGTGAGTGATGTAGATCAAAGGCCAGAACTCAGCACCAGATGCTGTGTGCAGCAGATGCTGTTACAACGTTAAAGAAATAATTTATCACTGCTGTGTGTTTTCTGCATTACAGAGTAATTCCACTTCTGAATGGCATTAACTGATTTTCTGGATTCACTGCATAGTGCTCATCCATTTCAACTCATCAGTATCTCACGCAAAGAGAGAGCAAAGCCTGAACATGATGAGTAGCAAAGTCTGAGTTGATTCTGGTGAGGAAATTCATACAAAAACTACAAAAAGTAGTACTTATCTTTGGCTAAGCACTTTCCACTTCTTCAGCTGTTTTATTTCTGCAAGAGCTATATCAATACTCTGTTTAAAAAACAACCAACCAACAAACCAACCAAACCAAACCCCACCAAAACCCCTTCAACACCAGTTGCAAAATCCATATTTGAACTCTTTAAGGGAAGAAATATTGCACGTGTCCAATGTTTTTACAATTTTTCTCTTTGTACTTCTCAGTCACAATCATAGTGAAATAAATTATTCTAGTTTTAGCACTAGGATTATATGATTTTTGCTCAGAAATATATTTGCATTTAAGTTTGAAAGTTGATTTTTTTGTTGTTACCTCAGTAGTAAAAATGCTTATCCTCATTGTTTAAAAAGAAAAATGGAGAGGATGGTTACACTTAGAGAAATTTGTGAAATTTGATGCTGACATTGATTTTTAGGGTATCAAATATCTTATTCTGGAAAGAAATATCAGCTTTGGTTTTTGTTTTGATTTGGGGGAAATTATTTTTTCCTTAAAGAATTGATCTCCACTCAAGCTTCATTAAAATTGTCTTTAGATGATTACAATGGATAACTTTATAAATTTTGTCCAATAAATTTCTATTCACTCTGTGTGTGGGAGTGGACTTATAATATAAGTTTTCACTGTATTATGAAATGGATTCCCTGTCTTTTTTCCCTGAATCACCTTGCTTCTTCCCAAAACCCCTTGGGAGAATCTTTATCTCCCTAACTTAGTATGCAAGAATTCATCCTTGGAAGGCTACGTGAAATCCTCCCATTGGCCTTTAGTTAACCCTTTCCCCATTGGTTATCAAATCCTTAAATACCCTGGACCATGTGAATAAACTCTCTCTCTCTGCTTCTCCTCTCTGGTGGTATCCGTGACCCTCCTTCCTGGGGCATTTTGGGGACCACATGGAGGAGGGGGGATGAGGGGGAGCGTTCCCCTCGACTGCCGCATTTCTGTAGGAGTTTGTTAGAAAAACTGCTGCATTTACAAGGGGAGACAAATGTGACTTTCATAGTTTATTCAGTGCTCATTGAATTACAAGAGCTTCATTTCAGGGTGATTTCAGGGTGATTGCCAGCAACCATTGGATGAGAAATCAAAATGCAAAGTTGCAGAGTGCTAAATCTGGCAGTCAGTTTATTTATCTCTAAACAAAATGAATTTACACAAACTTTGCAGCAGCCTGCCCTGCTCTTCATGCTCTGTGCATACTAATCATTCTGTCTTGACATTCAGTTATTTTAGTTATTACAGATATTACAGTGAGAGAGTGAGTGAAGGAGTGATAATTAGATATGGTTCAATAGCTCTAAAAAGATTTAAGTGGTTGTGTCACTCTGGAAAAGGAAACAAAATAAAATGGATATCCTTGGGATTTATGCAATAGACTCATACTAGTCCCATGAAATGACATCCAGAAATAATTCCAAGATATTGTGAGGTCTGAGGATAGCTTACTTCTGGTGAAACAGGACGTAAGCATGCAGAGTCCCTGTTGGATCTTTCTGTAAATGCTCTTAGACTATTTAAATTTCAGAGGCTGAGCACAAACAGAGTTAATGGTCAGTTCTTGTGTTTCTGTAAATTCTCGTTTTAGCTTATTGTAGGCTTTTGTTTGCTATTAGTCTATCTTCAAAACTAACTTGGATATATGTGAGGTACTCCTCTTTTTCCACTGATACTACTTCCAGCTGTCTAAAAAATAGCCTAGGTTTAGTTAGCCTACATTAAGGCTCAAGCCAAAATATATTTTAATATAAAGATGAGATAAAAGATTTTTAATATACAGAGGCATCAGTTACACTATTGTTTTAGTCTATGTGTCCTTAACATTAAATCCTATTTTTCATATCATATAAAAACAATACTGTTGTTGCCGGTGACTGGTATTATAAAATGCGTGGTGAGATAAATGCTGTTATTATGGAAATCCTATTAGCAAGTCCCTATGTGCTGTGCACATGGCCCAGAACTATGAACAAATCCTTCTGTAGTTACTTTCTTGAAAACAGTTTTGCCTCCTATGAAATACTGTGCAATAGTGCCATTGATAAATGTATCTAACTGCAGTATTTAACTGTGAAAGCCTGAGTGAATTGGGATGGACTTGAAGAGAAGCAGGATTATTGCAGTGGGATGTATTGAACAACATATATTGTACATCACTAATTTTTGTGCTACTGTCTGTTGAGAGACAGTATTAAGTATATAGTCAGGCAGATAATAGAAAACATAAGCCTTTTTATAAAGAGCTGTCAGTAGATGGCAATGTGACTATTTTATACATACTTTTTAGTCCCTGTGAAGCTTAAGGCTTGTAATCATCTGCTGTTGCTTCTTAAATTACTCCTTTTTTTTTTAATAAAAACCCTCTAAGAATATTTTAAAACTATTCTTTGAATAATTGATAGTTACAAATGGAAATTTTAGCTCAAAATGTCCAAAAGTGATAAAAGTTGTTTTAATTCTCCAATAGTTGGGTTGAATAAAAATAATATTGCATAACATACCACTGGCAAACAGGAGATTACTGCACTTATGTCTCATATTGATACAGATTCAGTAAATCCATATTTTATTGATAACTAGACACTTTAGCCATAACTCATCCAAAAGTGTGGTGCTTATAATGAGCACCAGAAGGAATACCAAAAATAAACATGTTCTTGTGCTGTTAACAATACATCCGGTGTAAAGCTTACCAGTGTCTCTTCTTTCCTCTCCTCCCATTTTGTAATGAATTTAGCCATGGAGAAATCAAGCTTTGGAACATTAAGATCATAATCTGGCGTTAGGTTAGATATTATGGTCATGTCAAGTATGAACAAATACAGCACAAATGTATATGTTTAGTGTTTAACTGATAGTTGCTGCGGTTAAATATTTCATGTGACAGGAGTACAGTGAAATAAAACATGCTAGATGCATGGCAAACAACTTTTAAAACACGTAGTAATGTATTTTTATTTAGTCTCCATTTTTTTTTCAATGGCAGCATGGATTTGAAGGGCTTGATTTGCCACAACTTATTTATGTTCTGAAGTATTCAGCCGATGTTTACACTAATAAAGGTACCTCAGAAGTTTGATGTCCACTTTCTTTTGAAATTTTTCTTTCTATAAATATGTCTGCAGATTTTACCTTTGGTCAGTGCCCTCAGTAGGACTTGATTTAGGAACAATGCATCTTCATTACAATGGTCTCATTTATAAATCATATTGTGGTGTGAGGCAACATCCTGTCTGTTCATCCATATACGTGAGTCAGGAGGTGGTTTTTTGAATTAATTGTTCTGTTGTGTGTCTGCATTCTCAAGCACTTCTGTTGCACAGGGAAGCAGATGCCACATCCCTGGAAATGTCCAAGGTCAGATTGAATGGGGCTCTGAGCAACCTGGTCTAGTGGAAGGTGTCCCTGCTCATGGCAAGGAAAAAGGTGATCTTTAAGGCCTCTTCCAACTGAAGCCATTCTATGGTTTTAGGTTTTGGAGTCTTGAAAAGATGAAGCTGTACCTACTATACATTTCACCTTGAAGTAAATTGCCATCGTAGTGACTGACGAATGTTACTCCCAGTTCCTGGAGGCAGGCATATGACTCATATTTAGAGTGGGTGCAGCCACCCATCATGAAGCGCCTCTCTGTCAGACACTTGCCAGGTGAAGAGTACAGATGTCCCATGGGTGCAGAGGAAGATCCTGGGCTTCATCGTAGCCCTTGTAGCTGTGAAAACAGACAGGCTGCTCCAGGCAGAAGCAGCCATAGAGAAGGAAGTGCTTTTGGCTTTTGAAGCAAGAGGTGTTCTCAATGGGAAGTTGAACCATCCTTCAAACTTTTGAAGAAACCAATCTTTTCATTACGGATTAAACACTAAAAACTGCTGTTTTCAGCTCCTTGAAACTATTCGCTGGACTTCAGTGTTTATTTTCTGGATGAGAAGCTGCTTATATTTGTCAGGCATTTCTTTGGAGCATTCCTAGTCATTTGGAGTGAATGTATCGTCTTTTCCTAAACACAACAGAAATGGATAATAATGAACAGTTTTATTAATTCAAACTTTTAAATCTATTTTTTTCACTCCTTCATCCACAAAGGCCTATTTTTGCTCTCGAGGTCAAGCTTACAACTGTTTTTCTGTCTCCCTTGTTGTTTTCTGCCAACATGTACCAACAAATCTACTTCCTGTCAATACAGGATTCATTGTTTGCAATCAATCCCCCTGGGCCTTCCCACATGACTTTCTGATGTTTTAGTTGTTGTACTCTATTAAAGATCTTAATTCCTCTGAACAAAGTACTGCTAGAGTACACATCTGCTTGCAAAAGCTGTGATTTTCCATGGAACAGAGGCATACTTGCTGACAACCATTAACATCTTCCAGTCTAACAAAGCTTTGCAGCACCATGGGGCATGGAAACCTACTGCTCCGATTTGAGAGCCCTTGTGCAGTGAAAGTCTCTGATAGGACGTCGGCCCAGTCTTTTTGTTCTGGATAACTCTGCAATGGGTGGGCAGCCTTAAAGGACCTTTGAGTATTTAAAAGGTTATTTGTTCAGGACTGTTGATTCATGCTGCCTGTAATTTAAAAAATTCAAATAAATATATTAATTCATCACTCTGCCCAAATTCCTATAATGTAGATGGAAAGATTTTTTTTTCCTGTGGCTTTCTGCAAATAGGTTTTAACATGTAAAATCTTCTGGCTTAAATTTATATATAACTTACTTATATTTATATATATGGCCTGTGTCCCTTAAATCTGTGCAACCAAAATAGTTGTTTGCCAAAGTCATTTAGAGAGAGAAATGCTATCCTATAAAATAGCAGACTTCTAGTTAATCTTAAATGTGGGGTTTGGAAAGAATTACAGGTTACCAGCATTTACAAGACAAATATTACTTACAGACTAAATCACAGAAAATATTCCAATATATATACATTATATACATTCATACAGAAAGGAAATACAGTCCCTTTTTTGCTGTGCCTAACTGTTATAGTTTCAATACTCGTTGGAAATCCTTCCTAAAAGCTTGGAGGCAATGCCTTAGTCTGTAAAAGCTGGATAACAAAGGGCTAACTGAATATTCATATNTATTACAAGCTGTTGGAGTTTGGTTTTTTTTTTGTTTTTTTTTTTCCTGGAGATACATATAAATGTATTGTGGTTGAGGACTGCTATCTTTTTATATATATATATGTGTATATATATTTCCTAATTAAAGTTTTGGTTTTCTAAATTTACAGGGAGAGGGATTATTTTTTTCCTTGATCAATGTAGATATCTTAGTTCTCCCCTTGACCTAAGACATTAAGAAATTTGGAGCAAGGACATTAAAATATGGTACTTCTTTAGCTGCCATTATGTTTCTTTCCATTCAGTCATGCCAGCTATTTTATTTTGCTATGGATGTCCCTACTGTAACATTAAAAAAGGGTCCACATGACCCTGCTTCCTTACCAGTGTCCTGAGAGAAATCCTTGAGAGATTCATGAGAAGAGTGAAGTTTAGCAGAATTATTTATAATTTGATCTTTATGAATGGTTGAACAAGAACTCCTCCAAAATTGTTAAGAACTTAAGGCTGTGTCTTATGTCATTCCACAGCTAATTTTTCTTAGGTATGAAATAGGATTTTTGATTTAACGTGCGTGCTTAATGTCATACAGCATTAATTATTATCCATACTTTTGGAAAGGCAGAGACACACTGTTTTCTACAGAAAAAAATTTTACTTGAGCTTCCCCTGATCTGCCATTGAAGATAGGCAAATATAGTGTATTTTTGTTCTTCTTTCCATAGATATTCCATCAATAAATTTAGCCTGAAAATTATTTTTTTCTGTTATCAATAAACATAGCTAAATGCATTGCATTCAGTGATGGCTGCGGTATGTTCAACAAAATTCAAAAGGTAGGAAATTTCTCAGTTTCCTTTTTGGTTGTGAACTGACAGGTATTGACCCTTAATCTTCTCAGAAGACAGCTGCAAATTATTAACTCCTTATGCTAGGTGTATTCTTTTCTCAGTAAGAAAGATGTGCAATATTGCACTAAAAAAAGGAAATAAGCGACTGGATTTTATGTCATGAGAATTTTGCCATAAGTTTGAGCTGGTTTACTTTTCAAAAGCAGATAAGAAATACTGTGTTGTGGATGATCTTCAGTAAGAAGAAATGGACACATTACTTGCAGTATTATGAAACATGATTCTGATAGGCAGAAAGGAGATGAGGAAGTGAAAAGCTTGACTGTTCTCAAAAAGATTTAAACTGAAAAAATTTTATTTTGATCCTGAAACCCACCTTTTGGAAGATTTTCAATATTAAACTCAGAAATTAATAAACTGTGTGGACCAAACCAGAATATTTTTGTAGTACTGCTTCCTTTGAGCAATCACAGGCATGTTCCTGGGTCCGTGACTCTCTGTATCATGTTTCCAATACTTCTACATCAATTGAAATATTGGTCTAACAGTTGATCGTTAGACAGAAAAAACCTCTGACTTTGCTGAATAGTGCTGTGAGGTTTTTTTTTGTTCTGCATAAGAAACAGACGGGGCAGACAAGGTTGCTATTCTGTGCTAGTGCAACATCACTATGAGCTTGAATTCAGCTGGGTTGCTGTGTACTTAGACTGAAGCAAATGTCTTTGTTTCTGTAATGCAGAGGTAGACAACTGAAGTCATATACGCAAAGCCACTTGCATTCCTAAATGATTGCAAGACACATCCCAGCTTTGTTTCACTCTGAACTGACAGAAAAGTATAAATATCAACTCAATAAAGAGTGTGTTCATTATGGGTCCAAGATACTAGAAAGAGTAACCTTACATCAGACATTAAAAAGCATCATATAATGAAACAGCTTTAAGCTTCTGAACATCATTTATGTGACAAAATAACTTCTGTGTTTTGTGTTTGTTATGTTTAGGTTTTCAAAACTGGATACATTTGACACAGTTAATTCAGTACTCATTAATTTCTTGCCCTGAATGCTCTAATGCCAATCCTGCAGAAAATGTTTAAGTATGACAAGTTCTTTTTAATTATCACAAAATTGTATTAAAATAAAAGCAAAATGCTTGGTGAAGAAATTAAAATAACATAAGCCAAACAAACACTGCAAAAATTGCACGCAGAAAACTGTGAGAATAGCAACAAGGCTTCCATTAGAAAATTACACTTCTCGACTCTCATGTTTCACCTGGGAGATTAAAGATGCTTCTTCTCCAGAAAATGTCAGATTTTTATTTTGTCATGGAAAGGAATCAAATGATTCCCATTAGTTTCAATATGCATTTTAGTTATCTGAAGCAGAAGTTTTTTTTTCCTTTACATTGAAGATTCCAGTATTATACAGTGTTTGAAGTTAGGGAGTGAGAGAGATGCTAATAGAAGGGGGGAAATATGCAGCAAACCATATGCAAATATTAATACATTTTCTTTGATCTTATATGAAAAATATTGTAGACTTCTGGGGGCTAGAAACATCATAGATAAAATCAGCATCCTTTTTAATGGTGAATGCTGCTTTAATCACTTTCTTGATTTACCAGTAGTCTGACTTGAGGTCTCCCAGTTCTGAGACTCGATTTTATATTTTACATATTTAGTCCAATAGTCATCAGATCTTGCCACTTCTTCAGTTCCTTTTTAATCTGTAGATCTATCACTTAATGGGAGGGGGAAGAGAGAGACAACATCTAAAGATGTGCTTGAAAGAGTGGGAAAGCTTTCCTTTTTATTATCAACTTGCCTGCTGTCAAGAGCTATTTCTGTAAAAAAGACCAAAGAGTAAATGATCATATAGACCTCTTGTTACTTTTGTAGTCTTAGAGTAACCTGGAGTATGCAGCTTGGATGTTGTCTTAAATGGCAATTCTCAAACTGCAGTTTGGGGATCACTGTCTTGTTCAACTGGAATCCACTTGGTACTGTCCTGGTTTCTTCTTTCATCCATTTTATAGCATTGCATGTAGTGAAAGGTTGTCCCCATAGTACTCTCTCTAGAAGCAACATTTGCAGATGCACATAGATATTTAATGGCAAGGAGTAGGAATCAAAGATGAGTCAGTTAATAAAAAGGTTAGTTCTCTTAAAGTGTTCCTATTTCTCAAAGGATCTTGTTCACTGTTTTTAATGAAAAATGTCTTGACAATTTTGTCAAGTTTTACAAATTTAACATATTAAGGAAAAGGCCTGTCATGGATGGCTTGATTTGAATTTTTTTTTTTTTTTTTAATATTACTGATTTTCTGCTGAGTTTTTGTTTGGGCTACTTGTTAGTCCACTAACTAGACAGAAATTGGTAACTTGGAGAAGCACTGGCTTCTTCTTGTGGTTAACTAACTGCTTCAATATAAGGCCTTTTCCCCAGTTCCCTCTTGTAAGAACTTTGAAGTTTTCACCCTTTTTATCAGAATCAGATCCCCCTTCCCCAACTCAAACCACAAAAAAGCCCAGTCACCCCATTTCCAAACACTAAACTTCTCTCTGGCATCCAATCAGCTTTCCATCTTTCCATGTATAACTTACAGTTAAACATGAACAGGAGAGTGAAAGGATAGTGATGCATGTACAGATAAAGCATCAGTGACTTGCGCCTCCTGTCAAAGATACAGAAACCTTGGGTTCAAATTCCGCTTGTGCTTAATTCAGGATAATGATAGTGCAGTAACTGCTTGGAAATTTTGACCATAAATTTCACTGCAGATCTTTTATCAGTGGAGCCTCTGTAGAAAAAGCAATACATTTCAGTAAGCAGTGGCATTTTCTCTCTTTGCCAGGAAAAAGTCTCTTAAAAATACTGTCAATGTTATCAAATGTTACAATGCAGAAATACACATCAGTGCTGCCTCTAAAAGAAGACAAAACAGGTCTGGGGGTACACTGGCGGAACAGTGGCCACAAGTTCTTTGGTGCTCCAGCTGGGCTTGTGACAGACCACAGCCCAGGTACTGTCCTGTAAGGCAAAAGTTGATGGGTCAGGTCCCTCACTGGTGTAGTAAGTTCAGCCAGGACCAGGAGGAGATGGGGCTGGGCACAGGAACTGTGTTGGAAAATGGGAACTCTGGGAGATGGGCAGGGCTTTTAGAACCTATTAGTGCCTTCAGGACCTGAAAAACTGACTGAAGTTTTAAAACACAATCCTCATTGCTCTCCTCTTTTGCCTGGTCAGTCAGGAAGCTCTGCACTTACAGTTTACTTACAGTTTTAAAGAACAAAAGAGATACTTTTAAAAAAGTATTATATAAACCAATTATCATCTTTGAAGATGTCTCTCTTAAATAAGGCTGACAAGGGCTGTGGGAAGAACTGAGCAGAATATGGTAGATGCGTGACTGTCTGCACAAGCCTATGCATGATAGTCATCACAAATTTATTCGATGTGTGAGCTTGTCTTCCGCTGTGCTACTGATGCACATTTTCTTTACAGGCTTTTTCCACCCAAAAACAAGCCATTGCTTACGGAAAAGGCTTGCTTGCTACCTGTTCTTCTTAATGTTAACAGTTCTGATAATGTTCTACCTGTTCAATGTTTAATTATAGGGACGTCTCGCATGACTGAATTAGGTATTCTAATAGCCCCCTTTGTGACGAGACTTGACCAATCTAAGACTCTAACCTTATGTGTTGAAGCTGCTTTCCCCCTGGTTCTCATCCCACACAGAGAAGAAGTAGCTAATTTATTA
>VWZF01003862.1:191888-268304 GCA_013396755.1 Sclerurus mexicanus | reverse complement strand
GCAGAGTGAGCGAGGACGGGGACACCAGTTCCGGCATCATTGGAGAGCCAGAATTGTGTTTTTCCCCTCCCTAACTCAACCATTCTTGGGAGCTGTGGGCACCGTGGAAGCTACTGTGAGGAAGAGAACACCTTCCTACACTACGGCAACAGGTTTTCTGCTGCTTCTTCTTTTTCTTTTTATCATCGATCCAATGGAACTGAGCCGGTGAGAGCGCCCTGCATTCCCCTGGGAGAGAACCCACCTTGCTGGGGTGCAACATCGCCACCTGCTGTCCGTGGATATAACTGTAGTCCCCTGGGAGGGAGGCCACCTTGCCGGGGTGCAACATCGCCACCTGCTGTCCGTAGATATAATTGCAGTCCCCCTTGTTTTTGAGGGTAGCCAGAAGACCTTTTAACTGTTTGCCTTGTCGTTTTGCGGGGGGAGGTTATTACAAGCTGTTGGTGTTTGGTCTTTTCTTGATATACATATATGTGTATTGTGGTTAAGAACTGCTATCCATATATATACACATATATATGTGTGTATATATATATATTCTTCTTTTTTTTTCCCTAATTAAAGTTCTGTTTTTAAAATTTAAAAGAAGAGGGATTATTTTCTTGGCCAACATAGATATCTTAGTTCTCCTCTTGAATTAAGGCATTGGCTCAGATGTTTATCAAGTTGTCCTATAATTAGAACAAGACTTTATTGATCATATGCCTTTTCTGAGCAAGGATTCCAAATTGATTTACACAAGAAAAAATAATCATAATGCTTTCTTGTAATTATAATTCTCTGGTTTTCTGAACTGACATGAATTTGCTGTTCTAAATCTTTCAGTAAGATTGTTCCCATTTTTGAGTACCAAAAACACAGACTCCAGTATTTCTTTTTTTTTTTTTTTAGGTGAGTACACCAATTTTCCTAGCCCAAAATGTATCTGCATAAATTTTTCAGCGCATTTCATTTGACAACCAAAATGCTACTTAACACTTTATGGTCAGTCAAATTCTGGTGTCATTTTTTCTTCCTTAAATTTCCAGAAAGTCCAGTGGCTTTCCATGTATAACCAGGAGAACCATTAGCTGCAAGTAGCATAATCAAAACCAGTAAGATTACATTCAAACACTGATGAAACACAAAAGTTAGTATCAGATAAAGATACCTTTACTAACTTTATTGTATTATTTACCTCTCACCAGTGTCAGCAATGGACAGTTTACTTACCACTTTTATATT
This sequence comes from Sclerurus mexicanus, assembly GCA_013396755.1. Lineage (NCBI taxonomy): Eukaryota > Metazoa > Chordata > Aves > Passeriformes > Furnariidae > Sclerurus > Sclerurus mexicanus. Next base: position 267,077 of record VWZF01003862.1, on the reverse strand, counting down.
TCAAGGAGGCATTCCCACCCAGTTAATTCCATAAAGTCTGATCCATTCTTGTTCTGCATCATGTCCTTCATGTAGATATGGTTTAAAAAAATGAGCTTATTTGTTTTATTATTAAAATCACTCCTAAGTCTATAAGGGCAAAGAAGTGAGAGTCTCAAGAATACTCTTAAGACTAAGAATTTCAAATGAAGCTCCTTCCACCAGCATAAAGGCAGTTGAAGAAACCATTCTGTCAACTCATTTTAAATATTCTGGTCTTGTCCAAGCTGTATTTTAACAGTGTTTGGTCAACCAAAAGCTTGTTTAATAGGACAGTAACTAACTAAAACAATTCAGTGAAGAATAACTACCAAATTTTGAACTTACTGGTATTTAAAGGAATTTCTACGCTTTTGATTCAGTGAATTCCATGAATGGAATTTACCTGAAGATAAAAGCAATTTCCCCACAGACTCCCCTCTATAAAAGCTAATGAACTTTCAGAGACTGAAAAAAGGAAAAGAAAGAGCTAGAGAAAAGGTTAGCATGAAGTTACAATAGCCTGGTCATGACTCAACAGAGTCTAATCCTGACAATAGTCAGTGTTAGCTAAAGAAATATTAGGAATACCTAGAGCCAAATAAAAACAAGGGTTTGTCAACTGTTGTTTTCCGCACTTGGGCTGGTAGAACAGTGGAAAGATAAGGACTGGTAAAGCAAAATGACCCCTGCAAAACACTTTATAGCGAATTTATAGCCTCAATAATAATTTCTCCTAGTCTTTTTGAGTCTTCCTTTTGAATTTGATTCCTTAAAAATGTTTATCCTATTCTTTCTTTTCTTCTAAATACTTTAGATGTGTTGGGTGGATTCTTCTAAGCAACTGTACTCCTCAGACACCTGACACATCTCTTTGGGCTCTTCCTTTTCTGTTTACACTTTGTGAAGAAAAGATTAGAAGAAACGTCTCTAGTTCATTTAGAACAACAAAAAACTCAGAGTCACAGTAAGTGTGCCAGCCAAGCCCTAGAAACCCAATGTCAACTATTTTGAGGTTTTCTTGAGATTCTGGAACCTGCCACAGAAGCCCCTCTGCCTGAGCCTGTCTGAATGGGGATCAGAGACCTACACTATTTGACCTCCTGAGAAACATGTGCAGTGTCTTCTCCCATGCACTCTCTCAAAGTATAAAAGAACTGAAGACCCTTTCAATAAATTCAGTGGGCAAATTTTTGGAGCTTTTTATATTGTTAAAGTAAAACCCCTTCAATGAGCTTGGAGTGTGAGCCTGGGGTCTTACAGACCATCACCTGAAAACAGTGGGAAACATGTTCTATGGGATAGAAAGTGCAAAGTCCCCCAAGAACTGGTGAATTGAAGAAAACAGGAGGCTGGTGAACGTGCTTATCAACCAGTGGTGGGATAACTTGGATCACATCAAAAGAGAAAATAGGCTGCTACATGTAGAGAGAATAACAGGTGCAACACACACCTCCTGACAAAAGGTACCTCCAAGGAGTTTCCAAACACCTTTTTAGAAACCACAGTTGTGCTCAGGATGACCATCCGCTTCTGAGTCAGTGCAGGGCTGGCCTCGCACTGTTGCTCCAGCTATTTACAGGTGTGTGTCCTGTACAAAAAAGCAATTGAATGAACAGTGCAAATAGTTTTCTGCCATTAATATCTCAAGTCTACTAATAAAAAAAACAAATATATAAGAGGCATTCTAACAAGTCTGGTTGTACTCTTTCCCCACCCCAGACTCAACCACGTTTCAAAGACATTCATGACACTTCATCAGGTATATTTGAAGTATGTAAGACAATATGATCACAATCCTTTTAAGCCCACAAGCTGCTACTTTTACATTATAGTGATTGTATTATTATTACTGTCAGTAGCAAGAAAGGGTTGTAGTTCAGAAAAAAAGTAGTCAATTCCAATTTATTATCTTGATTTATGCCAACTGAATGTCATCAACTTCACTTGTAAACAAGCATTTGTTCTGAGCTTTTATAAAAGGCCAGTGAAATGCTAGTATTATGATGCAGACAAAGAGAACAGAACTGGGGTGCACAAGCATTTCCAGATTGATGAATCATGCAATTCGCAACCTTATGGCTCCTTTACAAAGGAGGATGAGCCATTAGAGTTACAATAAAGATAGTCCTTTATTTTTTTAAAAAAATAAATCATATTAGGGGTATTTCAAAGTATTAAATAAAGTCAAGATCAGTTTACTGCACTGATGCCAAGGACTGGAACCGATAAATATTAAAATAAAAATCAAATAAGGGAGAAATCATTCCTTCTGATGAACCAATATTTATATTGTGGATCTATCAAATAGCAGCCTGTGCATGCCCTTGGACTATCCTGAGGTATCCAGGCAAGATCAGAAGGGGAAGTGAGAATAGCAAAAGGAGCAGCTGAAGTTTTGGAGGTATATCTGGAATTTTGTTCATGTACACAATTATATATTGATCTATCCAATTCACGCATCTGAAATCATAAAATAATAAAGATTCACACCTGACTGTTCATGCTTTGGGTGTGTTCACCAGTTAAAAATAGTTTTTAAATCAAGAGTAACAATATGCATTTATTTGAGATAACAAAACCTTTTTACTTTTTTAAGCCAGTAAGATGCTGATGTTTTAGATAGAAGTTCCTGAAGTAACCTGGTGCCCAAAAGTACTTTCAAGATTCCCACAGTCCAAGAGAAAACTATACAATAGGAATAAAAATGATTGACATCAGAGGAAAAGTTTTATCTTCAAAAAATATTTGGCTCTTATATAGAATTCTAGATTTTCTGGGCGAAGTGTTCTTAATGACCCCCATCCCTTCTCCACCAAACTAATGCCATTTCCAAAGTATAGCAGGACAGTGAGTTCTAAACCTGACTTCAATTTTCATTCTTTTGCTGATATTTTCGTATTTAGGTCAGAGGATTACGCTAATGCAAAATCATGGCAGAAAAATCAAACATATGAATTTTAACAAGTAGCAATGCATCTCCCCATCTTCTCTGCCTTACTAACAGAATGAACAGTTAATATCGGTACTTAAAATACCTCCAGTGTCACTTCTGTACAGCAGCAGTAAGAATTTCCTGGTTTCTTTACACTTACAACCATGTATACTATCAGGCTACCTTGTCACACGTAATGCTCACATGAGTTTGATTATAATTATAGATCATAATGTCCAATATCTAAGTAACATTCTTCAGCAGTGGATTTCAATGCATATCAGAAAAGCAGCCAGCATTTTTATCCCCCTTTTATATGTGGGAAAACAGATTCAGAATAGAAAAGTGACTTATACCAGCTCTCTTCAACGACCAGCACCCAGCCCATAAAGTTTTACCATAATAGCTAATCTGTTATCAACAATTGTTAAAAATCACAGAGAAAGCACTTGGGTATTGGAAAGAGTTAAATATTTGTTCTATTCTGACAGTGGGAAAAGTATTTTCATGTCTCTGCCCACTGAGCTAATGTAAGAGATTACCGAGGTAGGGAAAGCAGCATTTTTTAAACAACAGACAGATTATCTGACAGGGGTCTTCATCCTGCTCCCTCTAAAAGTAAATTGGAAGAGAAAATGGGAAGCTTTTGCAGTACAGAGAGAGATAAAGCCTGGGGAAAAAAAATAGTATATTCAGCAGCATCAAAGGGCAATATAAATCACAAGACAACTGAGAAATCAATTCAGCCATGAGACTGTCCAACAAGGCACATTTCCCTGACAAGTGGAGTCAAAAGGAGACCTCCAACTTCAAACTCTCCAGCAGAGAACTTCTCTTAGCCCCAGGGCCAGCCATACCCTGGTGGGGCTTGCCAAGACCACGGTTTGGTCCTTGAGTCTATAATATACAGTAATAACAGAGATCAGTAGAAACCCTGATTCATTATCTATCTGTCATACAATTGCCTAGATTTTCAAAATACACTCTTTTAAAATATTTTTTTTAATGTGAAAGTATAAAAAGGGTCAGTGGTGGGGCCACCAAGCATCTCCAGGCTAAGGTGATCAGTCCAAAAAGACTATCTAGGAATCAGTTCCTGTCTAAATGAGCCAACTCAGGTTTAGGGGACAGCTGGCCATCAGGCAGTGAGAGTTCTCCAGATCTGGTCCACAACACCAGTGGACTACACAAAACCATGCACCTCTGGCCCCAGGAAAATAAAGGAAAAGCAAGGCTAAGCTGAAAAAGAAGAAAATATCTCACATTAAAAGCTTGGATGGAGAAACACTTAATTATACAAGTGGGAGGGGGCATCTAATGTATGTAGCACTAATGCAGGGAGGCAAGTAGGAGTGGGGTCTTTCTAAATGCTGTTGGCATAGCTCATCTTCCCAGAGATTCAGGTACCAGAGCAGTAGCCAGAGAAGTAGTGGGCTGAACACATTGGTCCTGATTTGAATTCTGACTACATCAATGGAAGCATTACATCTGGCATCAAGAGTTTTTGGATCACAAGCAATATCAACAGCAGCTTTGAACTGGAACAAACTTTCATCATTACACAGATCTTCCTTGGGCTCTATCTTTCCCAGTTTTGTTTAACGCAGAATGACAGCACCCTTTGCAAATTAAACAGCTGGGGAACAAATTAGCCAGAATTACTTACAGTGTAGAAAATTAAGAATATAAGTTAGTTTTTTGAAGTATCAGTGAGAAAGTTCTGAAAATTCCCAAATTAAATTCAAGTTCAAATTCACCCACTGAGTTGGGCTCCCTGGCTTGTTCAGTGTGTTCACACCTCCTAGCACACGGATCTCTAAGCAAAGCAGGAGTACGAAGCACAAACCAGCAATGCCCTGTGATTCTGCAGAGGTTTGTTCCCGTTGATGCCACATACAGTAACCTTTCCCAGAGACCTAGTATAACTTAAGAGAAGAAAGTAAAATTCAGTTTAGTAAAATGATAGAGCAAAAGGATGGAAAACATGAGGCAAGCAAGAATGAGAGGATCATTTGGTTTCACAGTGGAACTGCACACAAAATTAGCATGTTCACATATATTTTGTGAAATAAAAATATGTGAGGAATGCTAACTGTATTTTTTGTCTCAGATTCTTTTTCTAGATAGCACACTCCAGAAGACCTTTCTAATATGTTAACTTCACCTATTAGCACAGTCTCAGAAATCTCAGCATATCTGTAATTGAAATAAAGAAGCTGAACCCCCACTGGAAAACCCAAAGCTCATGCTATCACAAAAGGACGTGCAAGACAGAAGTATGGGACACTGGACTGTGGCCACAGTCTGGGAAGGTTCTCCTCCATCTATCCTCCCTCTCCAAAAGTTTACTCCCAAGCATATTCTCACACAGAAGTAAGTTCTCTACACCTTAAGGTAAGTACTCACAAAATATGATGTGGATTTTGTTGCTGTCCATCCTTACAGTATGTTATAGTTTCAATACTNCCTACAAGGGAGAGAGAGAGGCCAACCGGCCAGGCATGATATCACCTCCTGCTGTCCGTAACTATAACTGCATCCTGGGAAAGAGAGGCCAGCGGCTGAGGTGTAACATCACCTCCTGCTGTCCTTAGATCCAATTGCAGTCCTTTTTGGGAATAGCCAAAAGACCTTTTAACTGTTTACCTTGTCATTTGTGGAGGGGGAAGATTTTATTACAAGCTGTTGGTGTTTGGTTTTTTTTCTGGAGATACATATAAATGTATTGGGGTTGAGGACTGTTATCTTTTTTCCATATATATATATATATTTCCCAATTAAAGTTTTGTTTTTCTAAATTTAAAGGGAGAGGGATTATTTTTTTTCTTGATCAACGTAGATATCTTAGTTCTCCCCTTGAACTAAGACACAGTTTCATTTCTTTTCAGCTAACAGCAGGAAAAAAAGACATAAGACCGCAGAGTAAAAAAAAAAATAAAAAAGAGAGACAGAGACATTCAGGACTGAAGGTACAAGTAAGAATGTGAGGCAAGGAAATGTCAGAGATGAGAGGTCTGGATGGATAAAACAAAGAATTACTGGGAAAGAAAACTGGATCTGGAAAGACAAATGTGATAAGAGATACCCAGTAAAGAAAGGCAATACCAGGTGGAAAAAAGATAGTACTTGAAAAAAATAGTGCATTATCACTTATGAATTGTCATAGCATATACACAGAGCAGGGCTGAATGAAAAATTCACTATCAATCTTCATTCTGTCATTGCTTAATTTTTTTGGCAAGCCTTTGACTTTGCAACCTTAACGTCCCTTTGATGTTATTTTTGCATGCTTTTAACACCTTCTCCGAGAGGCTGAGAATTACCCATCACAATTGCAGTTTTCAGATTTGAATGCTTCTGGAGCAACCAGAGCATAAAAGTGTGTCAAAACAATCCTTTTTCCTGCCCAGCTCATTTAGAGCTAAAATGCTCTTCTTTGAAAGTCTTTGAAAAAAACCTCACTTCTGAGACAAGAACAAGCATGAAAAAATGCACACCAAGAAGCAATTTGGTGGAATATTATAAACCATATAAAAAGACAAATTAGAATGAAAGAAATATCCCATCAGTGCCATCTAAATTGTGGAGTACCCTCATAAATGTGTTTGCCAGTAATCCTCAGAGAAGACATCAACAACAGATTTCACTTAAAAGGTTTCAAAAGAACTTCCACAATGTAATCCATGGTTTTGGAAGTCTTCAGACTTAGGAATTGCACAGCATCCCTTTTTATGGATGGAATCCAAATATGAGACATCTTACTTAGCATCTAGGATCTCCACTGCTTGGTATGGTTGGATGCATTCCTGGATATATCTCTGTAGATGCTTTTGAAGGATGCTGTGGCTGAAAAACTACTGAAAATAATGAGTGCTAAGCAAATTTAAGAATTGCCTCCAGTGGAAGCATTTAAAACTTTCAAAAGCTGCAAAGACCTTATGTAGGCCATTTCATTATCTATTTATTTCTACCTATCTTTATAAATTTGACAATGTAGACAAGATTTTCCAAAGCCATCTTATAAAACAGTCTCTTTAGAGATCCTTTCTTGGAATTACATATGATGCATTATGCTTGATTTTCAGCATCCTAAACATATATGATTCATAACACTGGAGATCTCTGATGCCAAGTAAGATGTCTCATGTTTGGATTCCATCCATAAAAAGAGTTGTTGTATAAGCCCTAAGACATGCAAAACACAGATCCCAGATCTCAAATGATAAAGCAGATAACAAGTGTTCAGAACAGGAGAAAGCACTGTGCAATGCACAATCAGCAATCTTGGCACAAACAGCACGTGATAACAATTGAGATCCTTTTTGAGAGCCCTCCTTTGATCAATGGCCAAGACTAATTACCTAGTCATTAAGCAGCACAGCGTACATTACTCTAATAAAACTGATGGAGAAAGAAAAAGTAACAATACAATAGTTGAAACTGTAATAGCCTAATATTTGTGGCCCCTCTGTTTTAATTAGTCTAAATCCTGATGTCCCTTATGGTTAATGTTCAGTTAATAAGTGCTATCCAATTATTTAATTCCCACCATTTTCATTTATTACCCTGGGAGGCAGTTGCTCTACTATTTTGCCTTATTTAAAGGTTTATTTGAATACAGGCCTTCTCATTTTAGTCAATACAAACTAAGTCACTTTGTGCCACCAGGAGCAGATATTCAGTGGATAAACAGCATCTGTTAGATGAGGTAAGGTGTTTCCTTTGGTGCTTTTAATAAATTTGTATTGTAAGCAACTGAAAATACTGCTAGAGCTTTTTGCCACATCTGATCTTCATGAGATACAAGACAAAAATCCACAATTAGCTCTTTTAACGTGCTTTTATGCTTGCATTTTTGCAAGCTTGGATAATTTTAAGTTGTTTGAGCATTTCTAAAGTTTTAAGCAGCCATAAGGGAAGACGGAGAACAACCCTTTTCAATTCTCATGTCATTAAAAAGCAGTTTGTCAGGATTGGCTGGAACAGTTGACATTAAAAGAAGCATCTGCACATTAATGCCAAATCACCAATATTGCCTTTGTACCACAAAAAATAGGAGAAATTCTCTATGGTTTTATCACTTTCAATTATCTCCAAATTCTACATTCTTTTGGGAAGGATTCATGGCTCACCCTCAAATATTGCTGCCTCTGCAAAAATGAAGATTCAGCCAAACAGCAGCATCAGTAGGTGTTATAACAACCCATTCAATTCATTTTTTGCAGATATGACTTTAAAAACCTAGCAGCGTTACTTATAAAAGAGTGTTATTTAAAAAGCCATTTTTATCTTTCTCCTTATAATTGTATTTATTAGGGAAAGGAAAATAAGTACAAAAACCACTAGTGTAATAGTGAGGAGTAATAAATTAAATCTTAAAATACAGGAAATTAAAATACTCTTATCCTCCTAATGTCAATAGGTCTAAGTAGGGAATAAATTTAGCTGCATATTTAAATAATCCAGCAGATAATTAAAGCTACTACACATGTAGAGTGGTGGAAGTAAGACAGTCACATCAAAATGAAAAGAGTACCTTGTTTTTTCATTTCCAAATTCTTTTTCCATTTATTTATTTGTAAGTTTGAGGTTTCCTCAGTATACATTTTAGTTTTGACATCTGTGCATGAAGATGGATAGACATGCACATGCATGTATATTTATATACTTCTGAAGGAAAGCATATACAGATTACTAATAATGCTGTTTCTTTCCCAGAAAGAGGTGCGAGCTCCAGGAGTCTGGTCATATCTCAAGGATGACATATTTCAGTCTCTTAGGTGAAAAGAGGCAAAGAGCTAGCCAGCTGGCTCATGTGAAGTCAAATCTTCTATGCCAGCTGGACAAGAAATAGCATTGCTGTTAGCTTTGGAGACTGCTGCCTGCCTACTAACAACAGGAAGACCAGAAGAGTTAAGAAGCAAAATCTACATGCAAACAATTTTCCATCCCATATGGAGTTGTCATTATCCCTCTGAGCGTAATTAGGTTTGCCAGATTTACAGTGCTGTATAACAGCAATACACTGAGTGAGACTGCTCAGCTGCTTGCCACTCACACAGCCTTTCCAAGTAAGGTCTCGTTACCCTCCTGGCAGTGAAAAATGAGGCAGCACACTAGAGATCCTGGTCCTAGATGGAAGCTGAAAAAACTCTTGGAAAAAAGAAAGGAATGAGACACTCAACAGAAATGAGATACGAACCTGCTCCTAAACCTTCTGCTTCCTAAACACCCAGTAACAGGTTATGGTATTTCAGTTCAAGTTCAGCCAGTATATCTGCCACAAGATATTACTTTCTGCAAATAATCTTGAGAAAACAATTTTCAATGACTTTTAGCCACTTGTACTATGTTCTGTACCTCCCATCAAGCCCAGAAATACAAAGAGAAAAAAAGAAATCACCTTGGTTGAGGCAGATTTAAAACCATTTCCTATTCAGCCAGCAAAACCGGAGAACTACTTCACTCAAGGTTTCACCCATACTTCCGATTCATGAAGATGGAGGCATCTATAAAAGTCATACCAAGCCTCTTACTGTTGCAAACATAGTAAGTAGTACTGAAGACAAAACAGGGCAGTATCAAAAACACAGGGAATAAAATTGAAATAAATGAAATAAAAATAATTCACAAAATACTCAGAGACTTTCCAGACTGCAGCCTACAGCCCTGATTCATAACAGACATGAACATGAACAAAGTGCGTAGCAGAGTTCGGTAGCTGGAAATGCCTGCTCACACAGATTGCAATTACTAAGAGCCATAAGTACGGACATAAAGAAAAATACAGTAGGATGAGGCAAAGTACGATGTATTACTTTTGTATGACCTCATTTAGAATTAAGCTTAAAAATTTCATTTAACTGTTTTCATGATGAACGAAGACAACTAAAGGCCAGAGAAGGGCTAAGGTGATAAGAGCAATGGATATTATGTTACATGAAAAGGACAAAATCCTGGGGAAGAAAGAAAAAAAAAGAAAAATGCCAGGAGTTTTTGAAGAGCTATACATTAATTCACTGTGTTATGAACATTAGAGGGAGAGGAGAGCTGTTGAAGTGCAGTGCAGACTGAAGAGACAATGTATATAACCAGGCTATAAATGGGCATAGAGTGCACTCTCCACAAGACAAATGCTTATGCAGAATATGCTGCTCATGCAGGTAAGAGGAGCAGACAACTTAACCAATTTTGAAGTAGCTGGCATATGTATAAATAGATTGGTATGACAATATGCTTAGAAGAGCATCTTGGATTTGATGATCTATGAAATCCTTTTCACTTCTGTCATCACATCTTTTGCCAACTGATTATCATAGTGATTGAATTAAAAAAATTCACGTATCGTATCAAAAACATCACCCATCATAGGCTAATATTATAAAAAGTAGATCTTCTCAGATTATTTATACAGCTTTATTGGGAGCAGGGAAAATTTTGGCTTGTGTTGTTCATTCGAGTTTGGGGGAGTTTTGCTTGGTTGGGTTTTTGGTTTGGGGTTTGTGTTGCTAGCTTTTTTGGTAGTTGTGTTGATTTAGGTTTGGTTTTGGTGAGATTTATTTTTTGGGGTTTCTTTCTATTTATGGGTTTGGAGGTTTTTTGTGTTTGTTTCAGATTTTTTGTTTGTTTGTTTTTTGTTTTTGGCTTTTTTTTTTGTCTTTTTTTATTTGGTAGGGGTTTTTTTGTTTGTTTTTTAACATCCCTAAACATGAGTTCTTCTGTACTAAGAAAGGTTAAGTGCAAAGGAAAAAAGAAATCAGAGCCCCTTGCATCTGCTGCACTATACACAACCCCAGAACAAACATGAAAAAAGGAAGACAACACTCTTCACAGCTGCTAAAATTCTAACACCTCTGCTCTCTTCGTTCCCCCCACACTCATCACTGGATTTTGCTCACTAAGCTTCAGAGGATCTTAGTGTTGGAATTTGAAACATCCTTTTTTTGTGACCAGTCACGACAGAGGTAGTCATTTTGCCTAGAAGAAGGGTTTTATATTTGTTTGAAATAGAGAAATAAATACTGAAAAAACCATAATTTCTAGCTTCTCGGAAGAATTCCTTCCTGGGATAATATCTCGTACCCCACATTTTAACATTCAAGAGAGTATTTTCATTGTGAATTAGTAAAGAGGAGTAGAATCCCTCAGATTAGAAAGTGGTCAAAATTACTTTAAATAATAAAAAACAAATAAAAAAAAACCGACATCTGCAGAGTAAAAGATTCTTAACCTAATCAGCAAGCCAAGAGGTTGTATGTCCAAAATCATCAATTAAAAATATATAAAGTTGATTCTTAATAAATACAGGTTTTACTCAAACTTAACCAGGCTAATAAACTTTACCGCCTGACATCTAACTCAGCCTAATATGTGTCCCATGAAAAACTGGATGATATATTTCACTCTTTGAGGTGATTATAAAAATATCCAGCCACGTTTAGAGTGATACAATACAAGACACGAATGCAAATGGAAGGCAAGACACTTGTCACTAGAGTAGAAACAATTTCAGTTCACATAACATGTGTGTTATATACCTATTCCTCATATTTCAGTTCTCCTTTCTCTACTTTATTTATGTACCATAAAGCTGTAATTCAGCAGTGAAGAATGAAACACTTTATTGAACTTACATTCACTAATACAGTGTAAATACAGTATTTATACTCCCTGCATCAGATGTCACTTTTTCATTGTAAAGGGACATACTGGGAATCCCAGAATGATAAAGATTTATGGACTTCTGGACCATAAATTCGTAGAAATACGGAGCATCATGAGCAGCCTCTCACAATGAGCTCAACCTAGTAAACTTTAGTGCTAAGTAGGAATCTCTGCAGGATTTATGGATAAATTAAGTTAATGGGAAACTCATTCTCTGTCATACATCATTCTTCTGCCAAGAGTAATTATGTAGGAACAAGAAAAGAATTTAAAAAAAAGACAGTGTCTGACAAAGGAATTTTTCAATATTGCAATCGTTTCCGTTTATAGGCTTTATCAGAAATTTTGCCTCCTAGAATTTATGATAATGTTTGTAGCATTTTTTCTTATGGTAAAAATATTTTTGAAAAAAAAAGCAATTTTCATTTTCAATAAAGAGACAAGAATAAAGGAAAACAGAACTAGAGGGACAACTGATGATGAAGAAATCTGCTGCTTCCAGAGTACAGTTAGTGGTTCAGGTCAAATTTAAAGCCAGTTTCTTGTTGCAACTTAGGAGTAAACCTACACATATGCATGGACAGACCCATTTAGGACAGCAAGGCCATTTGAGGCAAATCAGATTAAGCCCAAGCCCCTGGCCTACACAAGACGAAACACCCAATTTTACAGTGGAGCCAGAGTCTTAAGTATATCATCTGCACTGGACCTAGTTCTGACAGGTGGGAGCAAAGGTAAAAAAGGACCTTCAAGCACCGGTGCCAAATCACCACAGAAACAGAGATGATTTCTCACAATAATTGGTTTTAGCCAAAGCCAAGTGAAATCATGAGGATTTAAAAATACAATTAGGGATAAGAGTTTGGGAATCATCACCCACATTTATCAGATTATTTGAATCCTATCTAGATTCCAAAGAGAATCACAAAGAAATATATTTTTATGCTTCACTAAAAAATAGTTGGTACTTCTTTTATCGGTTGGTACCTCTTTGGTTAGTTCAAAAGGACAATCCTCAGGCAAAATTTCTTGTCATATCCATTCTGTTTTACACAGAATTCATTTGCTCAGAAGAAAACCATTATTTTGACTTGTACTGTTTCAAGAAAAACAAAATGTAAATATGTAAGTATTATGTGGAGAAATCTTAAAGTAAATGCATGTAAGCGTTATGTGGATAAAACTTAAAGTAACTGCATGTCTGCGTAACTGAAATTTAGAGAAAATTTGGAGCAGAAATCCAAGATTTTTGACATTCCTTGCCAAGTACCACACACGGTCATTTTGTGTATCTACCCACAAACAAAACAGAATAACAGGTGTTAATAATAATTAAAAAAATCCAAACAAAAAAAAAACCCAAATAAACAAAATCCAGAGAAATTAGCACATTACCCTGTTAACAGCCTTTTCTGCAGAATCAAGCTCTTTGTGATTTGGACTCTTTCCACGGCTGCAGATAAAGGCAGCATATGTCAAGAACAGCTGAAACAGAATAGAAATGTGTTTTACCTAGTGCCATCTCAGCATATCAGAAGAAGAAATAAGCAGAATTTTGGCTAGCCCAGTTTGCCTCACTACTGTTAAAGGGCTAATGATAACATAAAAAAACTTAATCACTTATGAAAACAGGTGCATTTAATTTCTTTACTATTAGATGCCTGTGAGAGGCAAAAAAAGGGCTAGAGGTAAAATGAAAAAATAGATCAATTTAGAGGTTTAACTATTTCAAAGCTATGTGCATCATGTATGGTAACATCATTGCAGATAACTTAAATTATTCAAGCCTTACTGATTCAGTCCATTTAGATAGAAACACTTTCATAATGACTGCTACTGACGAATACTTAATTTGGATTCCTATGTAAAAGATTAGGACCAGAAGGAGGTGTCTCATATAATTAAGAATAAAGGAATTGTATCCAGATTACTAAAAAGTGCCTAGAGAAACGGGGCACAGGTGGACAAGTGCTAACAATTGTCTCTCAAGAAAAAGTCTCAGATGGAACCACAAAGGAATTTAGTTCCACAATTCAGAAAATTACACAATTAAGCAGAAGCAAAATTATCAGCAGAACAGTGGTTAACTAAATTTGTTGTGCTAATTCAAAAATCTCAAAAAAACAACCACCAACAGTAGCTACTTTTATTTTAGACCTCCTTTCCTGAGGAAACCATTAGTTACAAATGAAACCTCTGACAACGAGATTAATATCACACCAAGGTTCTTAAGTCTTCAAATTGAAATATGTTCTGGGGTATATCTCAGGTAAATCAACCTTTAGAGTTACGAAATGAAATCTCACTAACCTGTGAGAAAATTTCTTTATTTAATACAGAAAGCTTAAATATTTTAAATGGCAAACATCTGTGGTATACCTGAGTGGGTACCTGGTGGTACCTAAGTCCTATGACATCAGATAAAAAAATGTGTATCTGAATTCAGGGAAGAGATAGTGCTCATTGTACTCCAAACAAGTCATTATTTGTTCAAAACTCTTGGTGTGACCTACAACCCCTCTAGAGTGCCAGATTTTAAGCAAATTTAATTTAGACGTATTTTGCCACCGCTACAAGCCACAATACCTTTTCAATTTTTACTTAACACTTGTTAAAATTTTAAACACTGTTTCCTGGTGGAGTTTAATAATTTCAGTCAGAATGTGGTCATGGCTGTGCTGGAAACGTATGGGTTTTTTGTCAGTTTCATGCTTGTATTTTGGAATTCATTCTTTCTGATGTTCCTTACTTGTCTGCTTGCTGCTTCCTCACATAAAAAAACAGGATATTCATCTTCAGCTCATGAATAAGTAAACTTTTAGTGCTGCAACAGAGTGATTTGTCAATATTTTTGTAGCAGTACATTCTCAGAGCACCTTTAGATTTCCTCTTTCAATGCTAAAAAAGAGGTATCCCTAAAATATCCTTCAGATTTATCAAATTTAGTAAGATTTAATACTCTTTCAAATAAAGACTTATTCCTTCTGCTCTTAAATCTCTCAAGGTCTTAAAACCTAACAACTTTCTTAAAGGGTTCTTTGAATTTAAATAACCTTTCAAGATGGCATAATAACTTAAGAATAGACCTTAGAGAGGTTCTACTTTTAAGTTTGTCACAGAAGATTGTGAGGCAATGACAGATCAATTCATTGCAAAAAATACACATTCAAATTACTTTGTATATTAGTATCTAGTGGTGGAATCGTTTATTGTAGCATATTGGACCTAATTCATCTCACTATTCTTGTAAGGAGGAAAGAAAAGTCTTATGTGACAGTTCCTATTAAGGTATGTTTGCAACACAGGTCCAATACACTAAATTCATCCTGATTGGAAGAATGTTTAATGATTTGCTTCAATCCCCTGCAGTCAAGGGAACATAAATATGTACTTAAATGCTTTCCCAAATAGAGGTGCACTGTTATCTAAAGCTTAACAATGACTCAAGTATTTTCCATCCTATGTTTATTGTGGCTTAAGTACTTGCCTGGACAGGACTCAGTACAAAATAGTTAACCACACTTGATAAATTACTATAAAATATGCATTAATTTTCCTCATTATTCCGTTATCTTAATCCGGGTCCCAGGTTTCAGAGCACAAATAAGAGTCTTCTAGAAACGGCAAAATTAGAGCAGAGAATAAGGCGGGGCACAAGCCCTTCATTGCAATGGCAGCTTTCTTCGTGCCTTTGTTTCTCAGGATTTTCAGTTGTCCATTCCAATTAGGAGAAAATTTTGGGAGAAAAAAGATTTAAGTGAGGAGGGAGATCTGACACAGAAGCTTTGTGGGAGCATGTAAGTACAAGATGTAACATTCAGCTACAACAGGCTTAATACACAGGGCTTTGCCAGCAGCGAGCCAAGGCTATGAAAAAAATTCCTAGAGGATTAAAGGACTATACAAAATGGTATCATCACTTCAGAAGCAAATCAAACTTTTTCGTCCATCTTGCTTCCCATAAACAGAAAACAATCCTACCAAAAAAACCACTCCTACTAAGTACGTAATTTTTCACACAGAGAAGGAATGAGGAAAATATGAGAGATGCTAGTCACCTCATGTTCCATAAACTTGCAAGATACTCATATACTTCACAATGAAAGCAGAATGAGAACATAAATAAAATAAAACGGCATAAAAGAGCAGGGCAGGAGGAGACTGAAAAAGGTATGATTACTGGGAGAGCAGGATACATAAAAAGCTACTGAAGACATGCTGCTGCAGCTCAATTATGTAGAGGTGTGAAAGAGAACAAGCTCGAATTTTAAACACTGATTTATTCTGTTTTTCTGTTTCCCCACTTATGACGCAATGATTAATCAGCTGCTTTTACAGTGAGAAAAACCTGGGTTTTGATTAAATTGATCATGGATACATTTCAGAATTAGTTCCCTGCGACTATTCTTTTGAGCAAAGATTTCACTCCCAGATCTTTTCACAAAAAGCTCCACAGATGATAAAATAAGTACAAATATGGTTTAAGCAAAACTCTATTTAGCAGTAGTCAAAACATTATTGAGTAGATTTCCTCATTATTCAATCATCTCTGCTGGTATCTCTAGTCAGGGTGCAGATGAGAACCATATGCTGCAAAGTAAGAAAGGCAGGAGGAAGAGAAAATTTTTTGCTAGCCTGGAAACCTCTCTCCTCACTTTGAAATTCAAGGCAAGAATTTTTACTGACAGGTCTCAAGAGGCAGAGACGGAGACTGCAAGCCAAAGAATGGCTTTTGAAACAAGAACAGTAGGCTCCTGCAAAAGTAACTTCCTTGCCTACAATCACTCTTTCATCTCAGGCCATCTGTCTGAAGGAAGCTGCCTGACCTATCAATACTAAATAGCACTACAAGGACAGTTCTGTTCTGTGAAACATAACAGTTTCAGATCTTCTCTAGATTAAAATCATTCTTCTGCAGAGCTTAATGGACAAGATCTACGAAAGGGAGTCACGTGCCCAGAGCACATAAATATGTTATATTTTGAGTCGAAATTGTAATTCCTTAGTCCAAGATGTTCCACCACTGGACTAATATTAACAATCATTATTTAATTGCACATTCAGATAAAACACCTGGTTTGCAATGCCAACATGTTACATATATTTAAAAACAAGAACAAAGACCACTGAAAGTTCTGAGCATTTGCCTGAATAATTCTGTATAACAGCCACTTTGAACAATTCTAAATTTAACCAAGATACTATAAAAGAAAAATGCACAGCCCTTCACACACTTGTCACTAGCACTAATTTAAACCACAATGTGGAATAAGCTATTGAAATGGGCTTGTTGACCTAATTTTTAATCCCAGCTTTTGAGAAAGAAAAGAAGATAAGCTATAATTTAGAAGGCTGTTATTTCCTCTAAATCATATTTTTTTTATTACCATATATATCTCATTTTATGAGGATTACTTTATCCACTGGATGCAAGCACTGTTTAAGTAGTAGAATATTAGGACACAGAGGAGTATTTTAATTCATTAGCACCTTGAAGTGATCTTCATTTTCTGAAATTTTGAAATCTTTTTGCTTATAATAAGTTTTTCTCTCTGCCCTCTCCATCACTGCCATGTGAGAAGAATGAGACAACCTTAGAAATGAAAAGGGTTTTGACGCCATAAAAAACAACTTAAAAATCAGTGTAAAGAAAATTTACGTGATTTAGATCCTTTTCATAAAAAATT
Organism: Sclerurus mexicanus; assembly: GCA_013396755.1. NCBI lineage: Eukaryota > Metazoa > Chordata > Aves > Passeriformes > Furnariidae > Sclerurus > Sclerurus mexicanus. The sequence continues at coordinate 249,773 of VWZF01003862.1, read as the reverse complement.
CTTTCGTCCAAATTATTCCAAAGAATTATTCACTTCCCTTTATTTTTTGTCCCAAGCATGTACTTTTGTGTTCTCCACTGTTCTTTTAGACCCTGTACGTGTAAGCTAAATAGCAAGACTTTTTTTTAGGACAACCATTATTCTATACACTTCTTCCTAGTGTCAAAGATAGAGCGGAAATAAAAGAGGTCAGAAAAAGAAAAATCTGCTACACACTTCTCATGAATGATTCTACACTCACATCTGAACGTTGATGAATCAAGGTAGGAGAACAACCTAGAGGTGAAAGCAAGCATTTGCACTTTTAAAAGCATGTAAGTAGAAACTGACTGGAAAAGTGGGTCTTTGTGTCTCAGCTTTTGTACCACACAAGGAAAAAGTCAAAACTGAGAAAAAATGCATCAGTTTTCTAATAAAGGAAAGCTGTCTATCTGGCATGCCTGCATGTCTTCTTTGTATCTGTAGATTTCTGCCAGCACGAAACTGAACAATAAAAACAATCTATTAGCTGGATGCACATGAATGACTTACAAAGAACTGTCATGTTTATAATTTGATTTGATGCAAAAAAAGACCATAATATATCTGGGATCTAATGAAAAATGGCTTTGAACTACTTATTCTGTTAGACATCTAACTATAGCAAGCAGGACTTTTTCATGAGATAACTGACCATGCTTCAGGATGCTCATCCACTGATGGATTTAGGTGACATGAATCAAGGGAAGATAAGAAAAGACCTACCAGAGTAGAATAATACTTTTCCTTTGAGAGATAATTAGAAAGAGAAGGAAAAAAAAAATAAGGGGGAACACGGAAGAAATTTAATTATTCTTGTGTCATGCACATAAAATATAACAGTTAAAACATTTATAGAAGAGGCCACAAGAGCGGTCTGCATTTATGGAAAAGGCTGAGTAATAACTAAGAGATTGTCAAACTAAATGTTTCTGGAAATATATTTCAGTAAAGAAGGAACATGTCCTGTTCTTCCTGGGACTTGTGAATTTGTTAGTGGTGATTGTGTGCTTGCACTTGACAGGAAGAGAGAACTATGAAGACAAGCTTCTTTCGCTCAACATTGAAGGTAAATATACCAGCCTTGTTATTATAATGAAGGAGCAGTAAAAAAATCAAAGAAAAAGGTGCAGAAACTATAGTGTTAAATCAAAAACCTTCACTAAAAAAACAAGAAAAATCACAGCACAAAACCATTTATGGAAGAATTGAAAAAGAAATGTGGAATGAAGGATATTTATCCCTTTTTCTTTGCATAGTATCTAAAGGGAGTTAAGAAAAAGTGGCAATTTTTGCACAGCAGAAGAAATGCCATAGAAAATACCACATATATATATAAAGTGACTTAATGCAGAACCTGAATAGGATAAATGATATTTATGTGTGGAAAGATGTCAAAAAATATAACCTCAGAAGGACAGAGAAGAGAGACTTTAGGGGCCAAATATTTAATTGGAGAAAAAACTACAAATTAAGATTTTTATTTCCGTTTAAGAGGAGGAAGGTGGGATATAGATGTACATAGGCACATACATAGATGGGACATAGATTGTACAATCACAAGCATAGAAACCAAAAAAAACCCATAATATTTAATACTAGTTAAAATACAATGAGTTATTTAAAGATAAATTTGCTGAACGAATAACCGTGGTTTTTCATTGTCTGCAAAGATTTAGTTAGTTGAAGACCCTTGGGGAGGTGAAAAAGAGAGAAGAATAATTATTTTAATCACACCTATTTCAACCAATCTGATAGATCTTCTTGAGAGTAAATTATTTTCTTTCTGAATTATGGGGGACTGTATCTGGATTTTTTGTACTACTGTAAGATTAAAAGCATAAACAGGAATCTGACGTGAAAAAAGAACACACATTTTACAAATGTTTTAAGACATACACATATAATTAGATTTGCACAAGCAAAGTTAAGGGAATAATTTAAATGAGTACAAACTGCTTGCAAAAACAATTGAGATTACTTTCCAAGAACCTAATAACCTGATAAAATATGTTAGCTCTCTTTGGAAGAAAGATGGAACTGAGGATTAAGAAGAACACTTAGAGAACACATTCACTTATGTTGTGGGTTTATTAGTATTTAACATAAAGTATCTTTCAAAAGGATTTCAGATCATCAGCTTTCTTTAAAATAACAGATTTATATTTAATAACTATGTCTATTCATCAGTAAAACAAACCACAGGTCATTTTCTTTTCAGCATGTGTCACATGTCTATATCTCACTTCAGTGCTGATCATTGGAGAGCAGTCCAGATCCAGTAGCTGTGGTGGCTTTTTTTTTATCATAGTGTGTCTCAACTTTCCTCTGGCTACAGAGCAGAGGTATTCAAAAAAACAAGTACAACTAAGGGTGGTGGAGAACAGGAGAAAGGGATAAGGGAAGGTTTGGTCATGCAGTGTGAGGCTGACTCTATCCCTCTCTTTTTCTTGCACTCCTTCCATGTGGCACATGTGCCACATCACATAAAATGCTGCAGAACTGCCCGTGCTCTCAATACACTGATAAGAGAGAAAGTTGTGTTCTATTTCCACAGGACATTGCTGGCCTCAGGTCCAAAGCGTGCAGGATTTTCCAGCATATTCCTGTTTAGACAACAGGAGAAGGTATTAAAATGAGGACAAAGAGACTTCTCAGGTGCTTTAAGACCCTGAGAGGTTTCTCCTTGGGGAGTCAATCCTTCAGGGGGTAAAATATGGGACACTACCCTAAGACAAGTTTCACACAGCATAAAGGCTTAGCTGTTTGTAAAATATTTTTAGTTGTTTTAACACACAAATATATCCACATTTATTCACCTCAGTCAGATCGTTACCTTGGCCAGCTGAACTGCGTAACACCACAAATACTGCTCAGCTTACATTTCTTTAAAATAATAAGGATGAGAATCATAAATTTACCATTGCTATTCCAAGGTATTCCTAGGAAAAATTATCCTTATGGATAATGGCTTGTAACAATTACGAGGTATCATAATATATCATGTGAATTTTTGAAATATATATGCATGGTATTTTAATTTTTTACAGCATGCTTTTGTTAATACTTTTCTAAATTTTGAAGGCCATCCCGAAAGCCAGTGTAAGGCAGAAAGAAATTTAGTTCCTTTAAGTCTAAACTTTCTCAGGGGAGCCAAGAAAAATCTGAATATAGAAAACGTAAGAGAGGTTTGATATCTGAATGTGTCAAAATGCTCCACATAACACAGCCCACAAGTAAGAGTAATATAAATAGAATATATAGATTGCAAGTAACATGAAAATCGAGGAAATCACAAAAATTTGTCCTTATCCAGAAGATTAAGACAGCCAAAATGACAAAGAACTTATTGGCACTTCTCTGTGTCATGAGAAGGTGTTACAAAAGAGAACATCATATTGTCCTTGAACTGTGTCAAGTAGTACAAGGCGTTAAAATTTTCTTGCTGAAATAAAATGGCATACAACAGAAAACCAGAGAAGTGGAGCTAATATCTATCTACATAGGCAATGAGCTCAGAGATGTACAGCCAGGTCTGAAAGCATTTTATAGCTGCTCCTCAGAGTTGAGGAAAATCTGAGGAGGCAAAGCAAGCAGGGACGGAATTCTTGTCGTCACTGGTAAAAAAAAGAGCTAAATTACTACTGTTCTCCTTAGGAAAAACTGATTTTCTGTAGGAGTTCACACAATAAGCAAAGGACAGAATTTAGGTAGAAACGGCACATTTTCCAGGGGGAAAAAGTTACTGTAAAGAGCTCTGTGAGGACAGTACGTCATTTTTATGTCTGCCAGGAGTATATTTTAAAAGGCCACAGCAATTTTGATTCTTGGAATTGAAATGGAAATTGCAACGTAAATGCATATTGACACTAAGGACATAAGCAGCAAGGAGCATCGTGCACTTACTAGGTACCACAGGATCAAACTGTTCCTGACAAAGAATTCTTCTCCCACACCATAAAAAAGTAGCGTTGTATTTTCTTAATTCAAGCTTAATTTCTAGCATTTGCCTACAAACAAGTACAAGTGCACAGGTCATATGTATCGAGAAAGTTTGGGGGAAAAAAAGGGAGGGATGTTACTACTTTATTTTCATAGTTCTCTATCCATAGAAGTTATATTAATCTCTAGTATAATTGAATATTTTTATTTAAAAATGGAATTTAACAATATTAGTTATTCGTGGCGTCATTTTTCTCTCTGAGAAAGAACTAGAATTGGTGATAATTTATATTTATTTATCCAACTCTTCCAATTATGTTTGAAACACAATGCTAACACAGTGATACCTGTTTTGGCCACTTTTCATCAAGGTCTTTTTAATACATTACAGAAAAAGGATTTTGACATTTTCTTACCAAAATAATAAAATACAAATCAGGTTTTTGTAATTAGAAAAAATATTAATTGCCCAGATTTTTAGGGGCATGAACTTAAAAGGAAGAGTTGTGATGACCTTAGAATGAGAGGAGATTAGACATCAGGAAAAAATTCTTTATTCTGGGAATTGTGAGGCACTGGAACATGTTGCCCAGAAATGTAAATGATGGTCCATTTCTAAAAATGTTAAAGGCCAGGATGGATGGGTCTCTCAGCAATGAAAATCTCCAAGATAATGTCTCCTTTTCTTCCCAAGCAGTGTAGGTATTGTCTTGAAATTTTGCATAGAAGAGTGTGTGTATGAAAGTCTTACTGTTAATAATCCTGTCTGACTTGCTGTATGTAGAAGGAATTTACTTTTTATCATATAATTACGCGTAATTATTAGATTTAAAAAAGTAAGGCTTTCATTAGAGTATTGGACTAGCCTACAATAATCAATAAGGAATAATCAATAAGGTTGAGTTCAGGAAATAAAAAGTTTTTTCCTCCTTTTTAAAAATTGTGATTTTTAATCCTTTTAAAATATGCTAAAAAGTACTATTCGTATTGTCTAAATCATTCAAGGACGGCAAAGTACATGGGAACTTCTCTCTTTTTCTGGTGTTTAAAAATTTCAGATCCATTTTTTTATTATCTTGACATATATGTAAAATAGGCCCGTTATTCAAAATATTTTATTTCCCTGTTATTTACGTAGGATGCTTATGAAGACTAGAAAATATAAAATGTAACATATAAAGATATCTCATCCAAATGTGATATTTCAAAGACAAAAGGAAAAAAAACATTTTTGAGTGTCGATTCTGTAACGCTACTATAGATGAAGCCAGCCATGGGACACTTACTCGTCTTGATTCCTCACAATGAGTTTTCGCTATTCTATCTTATAAGAATTTTTCTCAATTACTTGCCTAAAGACAGAATGTAAAAGTACATTTTTTTAATGCTAAATAACTGTATTATGGTAAGTGAAATGGATTCATGTGTTGCCTTCCATAATTTTAAAAAAGTTTTTTCCATATCTGGTTAATTGAAATAACTACAAGCAAAATGCCTCTGAATTATCTTCTTCTCTGACCCACCACTGGCACATGCTGGGCCTGTTATTAATACAAAAGTAAAATGGGAAATCTTTCCCTCACTTGGTAATGTTTTCCATAAGTATATGTCTATCTCTGTTCAGATAAATATTTTAATTATATCCAAGGAAAGGAAATGGAGAAAAGAATTTTATGTTAAGAAGAGATTTCTGCCTAAAGAATGACCATGAAATTTGCAAGATGAAAATGATATTTCTTGATTCAAGACAGAAAAAAAGTCTTGATAATTATTTTTTCCATGTCCTCTCGAATACAGATAAAATATTTGCAAGAATACTATCAGCATATAAGACTAAAGCTGTGTAGAAATTTACTATTACATTTGAAGACATGACACATTATTTAAAAGTCCTTGATCTTTAGGAAGAATGCGAAGAAACGGACATTAAGATCAAGTGTTTCACGCACGGATAGTGAGGGGGGCAATTGAATGTCTTGTTGTTTTCCCTTGCTAGAAAAAATTTAATTCTGAAGGAGTATTCTTTATACCTAAACAAAGAAAGCTTCCAACATGATTCTGCTAAGGCAAAAGAATTATCTTGATTGCAATTACCGATAACTACTAATATTTCTGGGATTCTCTCAGGCTGGCACGGAAATTAATTCAGTTTCACTTCCTCTAGCAGAAACAGTGAAAAAAATTCTCCCTTTTCTCATGTTCCTGGCTGCTTCAAAAAGAAAAGAAAAGGAGGGAAAGAGGCAGGTCTCCATGAAGGAGGAGAGAGTTCAGGATAACCTGCAAAGAACCTGAAAAAATCGTGAAATCTCTATCTGAAATGCCAGAAAACAGGAGGAAATTTTTGTGGCAAAAGGTAAGCAGAAATAAATGTGTTTTCCTCAGTGTATTTTTGAATAAAAATATGATCTCTGGGCAAAATAAACTGAGGCTTACCTACTCCTCTTTCTACACTGTTCCATTTTCCCGTTGTTTAAGCCACAAATAGTAAATATCCCTTCCATTATGTCAGGTTCATAACTACTGCAGGAAAGAAAAGGATTTTGTTCTGACTAATGAATTGTTATAATAAATGTTCAAATACTCTTAATTATTTATTATACAGAATAAAAAATACCTGACAGAAGTAAATATGTAGTCAGAGGGAAATGAGTAGTAAGTGTATCCATAATAGTTATTTCCACACTACTCAGATAACAGATTCGTTTTGAAATAAAAGAGAGAAGTCAATACAAGGAATTATCTAAATATCCGTTAAGAACACTGAATTCAATTTCTCTTTTCCTCTGAATAAGCTTCTTAATGCAGACAAGATTGTATAATTATATTGCAGATGAAAGCATGGAAGAACAAGCACAATATTTTTTTCTTGAAGAATTATAATGATTTTTTAAGAAATTATTCAAAATTACATAAATCTAACTATACAGAAATCTTATAGTAAGCATTTCACAAAATAATCCAATTATCCAAAAATTTTCTTCTCTTTGAGAGACGGTGGGGTCTTATTTTCTATTTTCTTACAGACATCTTTTTACTCACCATTATATGTCGTCTCAAAGGACAGTGATCAAATTCCACATGTTAAATTTCATCACCCTGAAAAATATCTCTTGGTTTTTCTTCACACCAAAAAATTAGAAGGAAGACTGCTGGAGAATATTTTCATGATTCTTCATTTGGAAAATTCCCCCATATCCATTTCACACTACCGCCGGAGTTATTTCCACGATCATAAAATTTACACCTCAGGAGTTTCTTCCTCTGAGTATCCTCGGTAGATTTCTGACTTCTGAATGGGAGAGCGGAAGGCATTCTTATCCATGACAGGATCCAGAACAGGTCTTCTGAAGTGTAAACATGTTCCTCAGATGGGGCACAGAGTAGAAAAGTAGCAGTAGAAAACTTTCTTTTTCTGAAATAATACAATTGGTAAAAAAAGACTGCACATATCCATTATTATTTTTAGTTATAATGGGAAAAAATAGAGGAGAATTTGCGTCTTCAAATTCAAGTTCAACGCCCTTTAATAACAATTAGCATGAAGAAGGACACATTCTTTTTGCGCATGAAAGATACAGGGTGGATTTTTAGCCAATATATTTGTTTACCTCCTAAAGAGACATAAAGGCACAAAAGACTCCATCTCCTTTTGATTTTATTACCGAAGTTTTAAAGGAGAAAGACTTGCATTAAAGAATTCAAAAATCTTTTCTACTCTGAGAGTGATCTCATTCATCCACCTTTTGAAACCAAACAAGGATCAAGACAAATAGAATAATATTATCCATCCCCCGTAGCTGCTTATGGAAAAAGAAGATCTAAAAGTCTCTCCAAATATATGGCAGAGCTGAGAGCAAATCTCTGGAGGCAAAGGTTCTCCCCCTTTTTCCAGGAGGTAGACTTTATTAAAAAAATATTCTTTCCATAGCTAAGTGACAAAAAAACTGGTGTCAGCTTTCGTGAGCCTTGATTTATCTGATGATATAATGCTGTAACTTGGAGAAGCAGGAAAAAGGGGGGCCATTTACATTTCACTCTTTTTCAAAAATCTAGATTATTAAAGAAGCATAATACATTTATAATTTGGAAGCAGGCTGCCTTAAACAGTTTCTCTGGTACATGGCTTCCATACAGTCAATTAAGGCCTCTTTAAATTGCAACATTTTTGCAGAGTAATGTAGTTTATCAACTTTCTGTCTCTGGTTTAAAAGACACCTTCCTGTAGTCATGGCCTTCCTTTGCTTTTGGTCAAAGATCCTTATCTTTGTCAGTGTCTTCTCTCAGCAGCAGTTGTTTTTGTCCTTATTGCCACAGTTCCTAATCCATTCCTTGCTTCCTCCTCCTAATTATTCTCACTCCTTCCAAATGCTTCTAAGTAAAATCTTTATTAGGATAAGCATAAATTTCATGAATACAGGAGTGAAATGACTTCATAAATTTCTATGTATACGGAAAAAAATTGTTTTTTCAACTACGATTTATCCTGCTTCTAAAGAAAAGATACTGCGCACACCTGCTATGTAGAAAAGAAAAACAGCATATTTTGGTTTGTAATGTACATTTAAAAGTGCCTTTTCCTCATCCCCTAGACCAAGTAATTAAACCAGTTTTCTCACAACCCCATCCTACCTCAATTCTTCTAGTGACAGGGCATGCAAGCCTCTCATAATCTGTTCCAGAGTCTTCGCCCTGTGTCCTACACACCTCCTTTAATTATTGAATGGCCACAAAAAGATCTCTATTTAGCCTTCTTTTCTTCAGGCTGAACAACATCAACTGTCTCAGCCTGTCTTCATAGAGGACGTGCTGCACTCCTCTTTTCATCTTCATGGCATTCTGGCTTCGCTACATCCGGTTTGTGTCCTTATGGTCGTGGCCCCATAGCAGGGCACAGAATAACATGTGCTCTCTTAAAAGAGCAGAGTCGAGAGGAAGAATCAACTCCCCTTTCTCATCCTCTTGTCACCGTGCTTTTTTTTGTGCTTTGTGTACTGTATACACACATTGCCACGTCATATACAATGTGTCATTTGAACCCAGTTATACAGTCTAGTCCTTTTCCTAAGCCTAGCCTCCACACTTTCGCCTCCTCCCTCGTTAAATATGCTGATATGGGCAATGGTAAATCCTAGGTTCAGTACCATGGTTTTGGCTTCAAGTTGATGATGTTCACCCTGGCCTCTTCTCTACTGTGTCATTGTCCCTCTGGAAGGCATTCATTCCCTCAAACATAAGGAAATATGTAAAAAACACTTATTTACTGTAGCAACTAGTACAGTATAAGTCCATAGGCTGGTTTATTTTCTGCCAGTCATCCTACCTATCAGAAAGAGTCTTCAAAATTCAAATCCAGGCAAGAAAATCATATATGACCGTCCTAATGGCCGTTTTCTCTGGGACTTAAGGTCCTTCCAGCTGAAAAACATAGTGCTTTTCAGACAATTTCCATGTGCACAACTCCATGCTGTTCCTAAGCAGGAAAAAAGAGAAAGAATTTTAGATTTTTTTATGTTACCTGCTCTAAGCATGGAGTTCACTGTCTCTGCAAAACTTAGATGATTCAGAGGCTTTAAATTACACCCTAAATTCCTGTGTTCTTTTACACATGTCGACTTCCTCCATAAATGCATATATATATTGGATTTTTCTCTCTATCCCTCCATCTAGACAGAAATTTTCTTTAAATAATCCAAGAATGTCCGTAACACTACCAGAAACACTCTTAGTGTAGTCTCCATCTCAAAATTATTATCATTGTCATGCAATCTCTGACTTTTAAGAGCTTAATAAGAAAACACTGTTGTCTCTTCAGATAACCAAGGATGAAATAAATACAGAGCTATTTTAAAGAGTGGAAACCTTTATATTTGAAGACCACAGCAACACACTTAAATCAGTGCCTTTAAAACTCTGACTGTTTCATCGCTCTTTGATGGATCTGAAATGTTGTGGTTAAGAATTATGCGTATCTTTCTGATGGAATTCTGCAGTCCCCATATTTTGGGCTTCCTCCGGAAAAATCATTTTGCTATCATTCATAAAAAGGAAGACTTAATGGTTATTCACAGTAAATTTAGTAACTTCATATCTTTCACTACTACTCAGCATGTTTTGAAATTTACTTTCTCACAAAGCTATAAAACATCCTTTAATTCTCCCTTTTTTAAGTACACCAGTTTAAAAAAATATATGTGATAAGTTGTTTAAACATGCCCAATGCAATAAACACTAGTCATATTCGTAGACTTAGTACCACAGAGCGGAGCTCTGTGTGTTGTTTATAAGATGAGGTGTCAAGAGTCTGGGGTGTGCAAGCAGTCAATAAAGAGTAAAAAAAGAAGTCCCTTGAGAAGATATACAGTTCACTACAGAGGTGCAAAATGCTTCCGAAATAAAATTCTTTTTAAGTTCACAGAAAGGAGGCAAATATTTCTTTTGATCCTTAAAATTTGCATTTTGTACTAATGCAATATAATGTGATGCAAGACAGCAGCAACATTATGCTTGGATTGTGTGAAGAGAGGCAGCCATATGACTCCACATCACATACACTAGCCAAAACTGTGCAATCCTTGACACATATGCTCTATTTTAGTTAAAATTCCTTATGCTAATATTGACCATTTTTTTCTTATATTAGGTCACAGCGTAGCTGAAAAACATAACTGCAATACTTAAACTTGAAAGATAAATATATAATAATTTTTCATAAAAAAACCCAGTGTTTTAATAAAAATTACTTATTTGAAAGAGAAGAAGCTCGTGTTAAGATTAAAATTTTCAGTAAAAGCAGAATTATTAAGGCATAACATAATATATATCTCATGATTTTTTCAGTAGGATACTAGCAAAGGCAAGTAAAAAATTCCATTGTAAAACCAAAAATATAGCATATTTAGAGGGGATTTAGAAAGGCAGGATTGAGCTGGATCATAGCAAAATGCTGAAGAATTTGGAAAACAGACATTTTACAACTTGATTCCCTGAGGATTCAATTGATGAAATTATCATTGTGAAAAACAACCAGCACTGCATAGCACAAAGTATTACAGATTATGCTGAATGGCTTTGCATTAAACCTGTACTTTTCCATTTCAAATGCCTCCCTTTAGTGGAGGGAAGCTATTTACACTTTTCCAAACCATAGATTATTGTCCACTTATAAGTTGCACAGCCAGAAATATTATAATGTATTTTTTATTTGAAATCGAGATATGCCCCATAAAACACGGGTATTCTGTGTATTAAAGGAGAGCATTAGAGTCATTTAGATCAAGTGAGATGAAGGTCACATGCAAATATATATCTGGGTGGAACAGAACTGCCAAAAAGGTAGAAACCAAAAAGGACACCATATTGTTGCTCTGTAAAGTCCTTTTATATGTCATATTTACCAAGCAATTGTTGTGCCATCTCTGTTTGTTTCTAAGATAAATATTTGTTTATGACTTTAGCAAAAGCATCCTGCTCTAATGAGAGTCAGTTTCTTTTCTTCTCCACAGACCTCTCCTTTTCAGTGTCAAGAGTAATTTTTTGATGGCCGGACTTGGGAGCTGCAGAACATCTTGCAAGTATAAGCCTCTCTGCACACACTTACTCCTTTGTGAATATGCTTGTCTTGCTTTGTATTTGGTATAAACAGAATAAGAACTGTATTCCATGTAGACAGGACAAACTTCACACCATATATATTTTTCAAGATTCTTATTCTGAAAATGAGGAGTATTTCAGTCCTTCTGTAGAAAAGCATTTGTGTAATTTCAAGAAAGAAGAAGAGAACTGGTAAAAGTACTATTAAATTATGTGGATTGACACCCAGAAAGTCATTTTTGTACTATTTGCCCGTGAAGGGCTCGGCATAGGACAAATGGTGGAAGCAACAATCAATGAAAAAAAGACTTTATCACTACAATAAAAATATCCAGTTAATTCACCGACTTCGAAGACTCTTCTACCAGAAGCAACAAGTAAAAAAGACATGAGAGGGGGAATTTTGACAGAGACTCAAAAGAATTCTTATCTGAATTTCTGTAAGCTCTAATCACTTGAACGTTAAATATGACTGGAAAAGGGCTTCTTGAAAGCATTTCAAGAGTACAATAATAACAACAAAAATACAGCTATTTATATTCTAATTTTTACTTGTATCTTACATTGCTTTTTGTTTTTCTTTAAAACTCTCATTACAAAAAATAGAGCAAGAAGTTTTTAAAAAAATCCCACCCAAATAAAATATCACATTAAGAAATTGTTTTGCAATATCTGGAAGGATGTAGGGAAATTTTTAGATTTTCCAATTTGTTGATTTGTCCGTTGTATCTGGGTGACTTTCCTCATTTTTCTGCTAGATCCAACCAAGTTGTTACAGTATCTTCCACCCTGCAAACCATCATTGCACAGATTCATCTGACCTTTGTGATAGATTGCTTGGAGGATTATGAGCTCAACAGCACTTCAAAGGGGCAACTGCACATCAAAAACATGATAGTAAAGGGCAAATATCTTCCCTCCACTAAAGAAAGCTCTTTGAACTGGAAAAGTACAGGGTTAAGGCAAAGTCATTCAGCAATTAGAAAAATAGAGTCTTAATAATGTTTAAAATATCCTTTGTTTTATCTTACATTTTGTTTTTTCAGTACGTATTATCAATGGCAGGAGAGAGAGGAAAACACCTTGATGTATACCTTCCCTAAGGCATTTCCTCAAAGACTTACTTACATCTGGAAAAAAAGCAAGATCTTTTTCCAAGAAAAAGAATAATTTACAGAGAGAAAAGTTATTTTAAAACCTTTTCTCCCCACAATTATCCTTATATATTCTATTACCAGTTCACATGCTACTACTAATTTGAGAAGTGTTTCAACTTGCAGGAAAGGGAAAGAAGACAGAAGAGACTCTATATTATCTTTCGTTCGTGAAATCCGTAATCATAAATAATCTAATGCAACATTATCTTATCTAGTTTAGGCAATAAAAAGGAAGATCCTCAAACACATTTCTGCGGCTTTAAATATATGGAAGGTTTATTCCTTCATTCTTATGTTGTAAAAGTCTGTTAGGAAAGGCAGAGTAAAACCCTTGTAAAAATTCCTGTATTATTCCTCTCTGTCCTCAGGCACATGGATTTGAGAATTAGGGCATGAGGAAGACACCAAATTTTTGGAAAGCTTCTTTTACATTTCTTCCCATAAAATTTAGAGAACAATCATTACCTCTGAAGAGAGTCAGTTCCGTGATGATTCATATTCAGAAACATAATTTTTTAAGTGTTTTTTTTATTCCCTCTTCCACCTTTTATTAAATAGACAAAGTGTTTCGTGGAGTTATATGGGTAAATACAGTTTACTTCAAAATCGTCCAATATTGTCTTTCCCCCACATCAAATATAGGCATGAAGTAAAGGGAAAGGAGGAGAATTCAACTAAAGAGACAAAATATTTCCCCAAAATTCCATAAAATTCACAGACATTTCATTAGAGCAATCTCTTCTGCAAAGAACTGCCACATCATAAGCAGCAGAAAGTACTGCCTTCATACACCCAATCCCGTTTATTTATTTTCTTCGGACAGTGTTTTTAATTAGCTTTACTTTTGAGAGAGAGAAAAGGTAATCTCTCCCATGTTTTTCTTTGCTGAATGATGCCCTAATCTGGGAAAGGATAAAAGGACATAGAGACATGATGTTAGGTGACAAGAAAATTGGGCAAGTCTTAATGATCCTTACTCTTAGTCCGGTTTCTGCAGCTAACATTCAGAAGAAAAATAAAAAGGGCTGAAAAGGATATTGGATGGCAAGATGAGGTGAAATAGATTTTACCCATGGACAGTAATTCTCTAAATTTAAAATCTTCCAAATTTTCGAGATAGAAAAGACAATTTCTCTATTTTCGGATGTGAATAAGAGGGAAAAAATACAAAAAAAAAAAAATATTCCCAGATGTACTTTTCTCTCCAAGGAAACAAAATGGTATTACTAAAATTTTTCCTGTATTTCCAAGGGCAAACATAGCTTTATGCTGTACAAGGCAACACCCATTAGCAGACAGCCATAAAGTAACACCGTGTCAGCACAAGCACCTGCTGGTAGGAATTTTCACTTAAATCCTCTCAGTGTCAATGAAACTCCTGGAGTTCAAGACTTGCAGCTGGCACAAAGCAGTGGCAGGTGTGCCAGGTCCTCGAGCAGGAGAACATCTTTCCTTCAGAACTAATTGAGTGCCAAAGAAAGGAGTCCTGAGGGAAAACTCTATATTAGGCAAAAGAGGAACAAACCTTGCATCATATCTGACAAAAAGCTTTACAAACACTACTTAAAAAAAGAAAACCATTTGCATTACCTTCCGAAGCCAGTGGCTGTCGCATACTGTCAGCAGGCCTATAGAGCACAAAGAAGGAAACTAAATGTCAAGTGTAAAGAACTTTTTGTGGGCAGTGTAGTAAGGATTTCAAGAGAGATTTAAATAATTGGTCCAGTGGTTTTACCTAGTGAAGACAGATTTTAGAGCAGATACGTAGCGAATTTTCACATAAACTCCTCCAGAAGCAGAGCACTGGAGCAAAAAAATTTGTTTGTGTTTCAAAAAAGAGAAGGAAAATAGCGGCAGATCAATGAGTTTTTGTATTGGCACAGATAGATTTGGGAGCTGAATCTAAAATATCGAATCTTCAATGCAGTAAGGCACAGTAAGATAGGAGTGACTTTTTCTTCAGTTTGGTTTTTTCTTTCGTCTTAATTAGTCTTACATATTTTAGCAGGAGGAGGAGTTGTAGAAACAGATATAGAAAAGAGCAGAAAACCAACAGTCAGGGTTTGCACTAATTTAAGTATGTTTGAGGTCTCTGCGATCCATACAGCGTACCAACTGGAAAGTATTAAAATTACGACAGAGCAAATTACATTCTTAAGGATTACCGCTATACAATAATCTCATCCACACATCCAGAGGCAGAGGAGAAGACAGGGCACTAATAGGACCTATTTTTTCACACCAGATATGCCGGGGAATGAACTCGCCAGGCTCATATTAATTCCTAACATGATACTTGAGCTCCTCCATGTGGCAAGTAGCAGTCTTGCTCTTTCCTGTGTATAATAAGGAATTTTTTATTCTTTGCTGCGTTTTTCTTCTCATTATTCTTATTAGAGAAAACTTAATATTATCAAAGATACAATATTACACTACGGGACAGGAGGATAATGAAATCAGAACAAAGGCAGTATTTCTCTCATAATTTCTATTAGTCACAAATGGGTACTTTCATAACAATGTAGTAAATTTTCATGTTCATCAAAAAAACTGCTCTACGTTCAGATAAAGATCAACTCTTTTAAACACTCAGCTTTAGACAAAGTCACACAAGAATTTAAATAGCCTCTTGTTTAAAGTAATGCCGTTGCTGCAGTGAAATATCTAGCAAGATGGATTTTTTTATTTTGAAGATTTACAAATTCTGCTCTGTCAAACTTGAAATAGCAACACATAGTGCAGGTATCTTCCTTGAAAATTGATAACGAACCCCTTATATTTAACTTCCAGCAAAGAGAGAATACATCTTTCTCTGGAAGTTAAAGATGGCATATTTTTAATGAAAAAGGTTTAAGATTCCAAGTATTTCAGTAAAAGGAATTTATAAAGGACATATATTTCTCCCACCCATTTAATGTTTCAAACTGTTTTGCACCTTTTAAAATATTGTTCAGTCAGATTTAATTTTGTGCTGTAGGCCAGTGTCCTCTCTTATTTCCATATGCCTACATAGCAATGCCAATTTACTCACACATGAATTAACAAGCTCACGCACTTGCTTTTGCTTTGACACTATAAGAAGCAATGTTGAAACCATTCACTTTTCAATTCACTGGGGTTTTTGACATGAAGGCACTACTCCTGTCATAAATTAATTTCTTAGTGTGTATACTGAATAAATATTTTTGTTGATAATGGGTAGAGCTAAGACTTTTTTTTGAATTATTTGTTTTTCTTAATGGAAAACTTAATTTCTGCATGGTTGTGTTTGCTTGTTGATGAATTGTTAGGTATTTTTTCCTCACAAACTACCATAAAAAAATCAGCAAATGGAGGAGAGGCATTCAAGTGTCTTCAGTGGCAATTAGGCCACAGGAAAGGAAGGGCTTGTGACAGAAAAATACATGACCTTGCCTGAAATACCTGCTTAGGATCTACAATTAAATGTACCATATTTCAGGAGGCAGTAAGGGAAAGTTATCCACCTCCATCACCTTTCCCAGTGTTTCATGGATAGCCCATTTTCAAAGTTCCTCATTTGGCCAAGGGTTGCTCATTTGTCACATAGGATTTTTGATAGTCAAAAACAGTGGATAGTAGATAGAAAGAAAGAGGAAGCAGAGTAACTTCACATCCTCCCCATAGGAAGTAAGAACTTTGAAAATTTGACAAAAAACGCCGGAAAAAATACAATTAACTCTCTATTCAAAAGGAATGCACCCTTCCTAAAAACTTTTTGCTTTCTTAACTTCATTCATCTAATAATTGTTTTCCAAGGTTTTCCAAGACTGAAATGAAAAATCAGAATTAATTTGATCATTTTGTCTTTGGCTCTCAGGAAGACGAAGAAAAATTCACAGAGATTTCTGTTCTTAGTAATTTTAATCTTAACTATCTGAAAGTCATGAGCAATTACACATTCCCCTAAAGTCACCTCTAAAGATACATAATGCTTTCAAGTCGGTTTTGCTGGTGGCCTTGCTTTATCGACTGTCGCAGACAGAGGGAGCAAGTTCCTAATAAGAGAGAAGGTAAAGGGATCCTGTGGGGAAGAAATTCTTCTAAGAGGGCTAGTCCTTCAGCACGGGTGGCAAAAGGATGTCATCAGGCCTTCTTATTTCATAATTGATCTGTACAGGTTATTTTCTTCTTTGTAAGACTCACCTGAAAGTCGAGAGGCTGATTGTGTTTCCATGTTCAAGTATTATAAGTAAATTGTTTTTGTTTTATATATGAGAATGCTTTTTCTTTATTTTCAATAAAATATGGGGCAGAAAATTGGAGAAGCAGGCAGACAAAATAACGGGGTGGGGGAACAAAAAAAAAGGGAAAAGAACTGAAAAGAACATTCAAGTATCATGACGAGACTGTTTCAAAGCAGCATTTAAACTAATTGTCGTATACAGCCATATGGCAAACTAACTTAAACTCCATGGCTTTTAATGTTTACAAAACTTCCAAAAATTAACATTTCTTTTAATATATTTAGCTCAAATTTAGAGCATATTTATTTGCCTTATGCATTAGAAGTCTTATGTTTCTGAAAGCCTCATTTTCTACAGAGAAAGCAGAGCAATGAAAACTTCCACATCCCATCCAAAATAACTAAAGGATGCACGAGCTTTTAATCTTGATTTGAGGAATTCAGATTCACCCAAGCTTTCGGATTAGCTCAAATACCACATATATCTTGCTAAAATTACAAGATCATACACCAGTATTTGGGTAATCCAGCATTGCTTCCCCCCACCCTCACCCTTTTTTATTTGAATCCTTAAAAACCATTCCTTTTCTCCAGGTTCACCAATTAAAGTCAGGGATTTACACTCCTTGAGATATAGCAATAGCTCATGTACTGAATTCAGCTTGTAAACCTATTCACTGCAACAATAGAATGGAAAATAATGGCCACATCCTCAGCTGCAACCATCAGGTTGGCTCCATTAAAGTTCACCCTGCGGCCTGACCCCTGAGCACTGACCTAACTTTGCGCTGGCTGACACTGTTTCCATGTGCTTTGTGGCAAGCAGGGAATATCTGGGGTGTGGGAAAGCCCAAGACCAGCCTCCTCTTACCCTGGCCGGGCTCCTGCCGAGCCCTTCAGTGGGCTGCAAGCCTGGTGGCCCTCCTGCCCGGGGGCCCCGGGACCCAGGGTGTTCCTCCCAGGCACGCACATCACCATGACGCAGCCAGCGTGGAAGACCTTGCTTTGGAAAGACCTTCCTGCCCACAGTCGTAAAAGTAGTCACAATCTGGGATAGAAGATAAAAAAACAAGGTTTAGAGAAAGAAAAATTCCTCCTGATTACACACACACACAAAAATTATTTGTTTGTTTTTTTGTTTTCAACCAGATATTAGGATGAGGAGAGAAAAGAGGAAGAAATGTGCCCAGAAAAAAGTCTAATATAAATAAAGAAAAAAGATACACCAACATCTCTGTCTTGAAGCAGACAAACTGGAAACCTTCCCCTTCCCTCTTGAAGAAGTTAGTTCTTGCTGACATGTGTGTTTTTGTAGAAATACTAAAGTCCAGAGTCCTTCTTCTATATAGGCTACATAATCCTCTAAATGTTCTTTTTTTAAGAAAAAAAGTCTTTATACTCCACTACTTTTTATGTATTTAAAATGAGGAAATTATGCTATTTAAAATAACAAAGGGATATTCAGTGTATTACTGATCTTTTGGTACAAATCTCTCTCATTAATGCTCTCACTATACAGACTTTGCACTTTATCTTTCCAACAGAGAGAATCGTACCCATGATGCAATAATTTCCCTATTTCTATCACTTTTCTAATATTCTACCTCTGCCTTAATTTGGAGCCTAATGCCAGGAAACTAGGGGGGAAAAAATCAATTGCAAACATTCTGATCTTAATAAATATAAAAGCACCAAAATCCTCGAATCAAAGTTTTACTTTCTATGCCACGATTTTCCCAGTAGTCCTATTTCTCAATCAGAATTTGAATAATCTTTAAAATTTGTATTCCCCAAAACACAAATTTAATGGGTTAGTAGGTATAGAAAGAGAAAAAACAGCTGCAGCTTATCCCGCTGTGCTATTCAGTAATGACAGTGTTATACCACATTAGCAATTGTGACATTAATAAAAAGAAGCCCATAGGATTAGCTGGAGACAGCTGACTTTAGTCAAATGTAGGTCATGCTTTGTTTGCTCAGAGCTGGGTAATAAATTTCCAGGTAAGTGCTCTCATGTGTCATACATATATGCCAGGAGCATAATTTCAGCTACACTAAATGATCCACATCCTTAAATTTCTGAAAGCCGTTTTTGAACTATTGTTAAGCATTTAATTCCACAGCAGCATCTTACAGGCTACTTGGAGTTATTAACTCATATGACATTATGACATGTTTTCTTTCTAGTGGCAGCTAATAGCATCTCGATCCCTTTCACCTTACACTACACCTCTGAGTTGCGTGTATTTAACTAGAGATGCTTAGCAAGGAATCAAATGCACTACCTTCTGCAGCTCTAGCTACAGGGGAAAACAGTATTTGGAAACAATGCAGGCAGCAGCAAGATATCTTCCCCAGATAGGGGGACTTTAAAAAAAGGGAGGCTTTAAAAAAAAATTTTAAAGGAAATAAAAGCATAGACTTCAACTAATAGTACAAAATATCTTATCTCAATCTCTTCTACTTTGGTAAGCCCTCAAAATTTGGATTGAAAGTAGACTTTTTAAACATATTCATATTTAATCTCAGTATAACATGTGCATATTGTTCACCAAAACCTAAAATGTCAAATTCTATGTTCAGTAATACCCTCGCAGGCTTCAGTGGGGATGGGCGAGAGCAATACAGCAGAAGTTGACCTTGAGTTTTAAACTCATTTTCACTTTTATTTTTTATATTATCATAATAATGAGAGGCACTAAAAAAGATCATGTCCTTTTTGTACAAGGCACCATCCTGACATGCAGAACAGAGAAGGGAATTCTACTTATGAAGAGCTCAGATCGTATGTTTTTACAGATGGAGGACTGATCCACAGGACGGCTAAATGACAGATCCAGACTCCCTCCAATTTTTTTGCCTAGTGGTTGCTACAGCTTTAAGGCAGCTACTCATCTTATCCCTGATTTTATGGGCACCAAGCTCCCTTTTCACAGCCTGGGTGTCACAAGTGGCTGAGTCATGTCTCTGGTGTTCTGCTACAAGTGCCTTGTAGGGAAGGTCCACAGCAGTACCCCATTGCATGCACAAAGGTAGTGCCTTGTCACCTTATTTGCAATTAATTAGTCCAATCGTTTCTGAGCAACAGTAGTTAATTTCTTTACTCCCTTCTATTTTTACCCTTTTCTTTGCTGAAAATGTATTTACATATTGGCCAGTCTTTGGGGGTTTCTGAAGCATATCTAGAGGAAGAGATGAAGTACATATAATTCAGATAATTTTTTGTTTTATTGGTTGATTAGTTGTTTTAGTGGCATATATTCCTGAAACAGAAAATAAAGACCAGCTAAGTAGTTTTTTCTCTAGTAATTTAGAAATCTTGAGATCCAAAAGATATATTTTTTACAGGGAAATAAAATGAGAAGGCTTTGCTATCTTTCAGTACAATCCATCAAGTAACGGTTTCTTCAAAGAAAGGATCTTTTACTGATCTCTATCTTGATAACTGCAGTTGCATCTTTATTACCCTTCATTGATATCAGTGAAGCAAAACGCCATAGCTACATTTTAGGCAAAAGAAAATCCTTTTGTGAGAGACAATTTCCAGCAGATTCTGAATACCTTCAAGGAATAAAATGTGGTCAGTATTCTGTGATAAGTCTTGGTAAGTCTGTGTATTGAAATGTATTAGAAATTAGATGTCTGAAGTAATTCCAAAGGGAAAAAAGACAGAGAAGAAGAGAAAGAGAGGAGAGAAGGAGAAAGAGAGAGAGGAAGAGAGAAGGTTGGCAAGAAAGAAAGACCGGCAACACAAAAAACAGCACAAATGACACTCTGAATAACCAACGATAGGAGCAAATTTGTCTGAGGTTCAGAATCATGCAACTCCAGTAAATGTTACATACATATATTATCCCAGAGCAGCACAGCCTTTCATTGATGATTTCTACCTGCTTTGCAGAAGGACATAGAATCCATCTGAATAGCACTCAGCCCCTCATACTTAATAAGCAGACGAAGCTCTCTGACATGCATAAAAATGCACACACCCCATACAGAAACATCCTCTCTTATAGAAAAGTCTTAGCAAAATCAAAGCATGTAAAGAAAATATTTTATCTGAAGCTGTCTACATTTTTCCTCAAAATACAAATGAAGTATTTTCAGTGGGATAGGAAAAAACCAAAGAGTTCATGTTCAAATAAGGGGAGAGAGGGTGGGTTTTTGTTTTTGTTTGGTTTGGTCTTGTTTTTTTTTTGTTTGGATGGGTTTTTTTGTGTGTGTTTTTTTTTCAAACTGAAAAACAAAGAAGACCTTTTGGTGGGAAAAATCAATCCCTTCAGTGACGGGCTGGCTCTCTCCCTTACTGCACAGGCTGAATCTCCTTTGTTCCCAGCCTGTCCCCCAGGCTTCCAGCTGAGCTGGTGCCTCAGAGGATGCCTCCTAGCTCCCTCCCACTGAGCACAGCTCAGCAAGACAGCTCACTCCCCACCCTTCTCATCCCTGGCATTACCAGCATTTAAAACCCCTCTTCCCACAGGATGCAATGACAGCACAGGAGGGTCTTTTCAAAACACTCCTATTCCCTTTTCTTCCCTGCCTTAAAAATATGAAAGTGAGCATTTTATTAAAAGTTTAGGACATTTTTTCCTCCTTCTTGGAGCCCATCAACAACAAAACACAGAAGCATAGCCGGAGTGGCAAGCAAGAGATGAGTCTTCCTCACCAAGTGATCTGCAAGTAGCAACTTTGGCTTTAAATAAAATTTGTGGCTTATGGCTGTAGCAAGGCCAAAAGAAGAAAACTATTTCACACAAGAAAGAGCAGGTAGCTCCCAAACAAAGCTGTGGGGGAATAGGGAGCGTTCAACAAGGACGAAGCTGGGTGCTGGGCTAGGACTTACACTCTGTCCCTACCATAGCTCATGGCAGCCCCAAGTTGTCTTTCTCCCTAAAGCCTCAGCAGCACTGGACTCAATGCAATCTCCTCAAGGTTATGGATTCATTTTTTACCTTAATCTCTTGTCCAGACTTCTAAATCTCTCCCACGCATACTGGCATATAAGGGCACGGGGCTGGGGCACACTGCTGTAGCTGGGGGCCACCTTGCGTGGCACCCGGGGCCATGATACACACTGCCCAGCACACCCATCAGTCTTGGGTATTTGGCCCCCACAAGCCCCTTCCCACATAATTATGCCATTGCTTTTCAATCCCAAAATGGTCTTTCTTCTAGCACAGCTGTACATCTGAAAGCCCTCTCATACATCTCAATGGAAACAGTGGTCAGCAGAGCCAAATTCTCCATAAGCACACCCAAAGCTGCATTAAAGAGCCCAGGAAAGGCAGAGAGGCACTAAAGAAATAAAATCCAGCCTCCCTCTGCTGTTCTGTTTACAGACACAAAGAGGTTACAGACAGGAGGTGCAGTGCAGCAGCTTGCCCTCTCTAATTGTATACAACATGTAACTCTTGCTTTGCGACTCAAAACAAAAGCAGTCACAAAAGTTAATACAAATACCATCAGGATTTTTCTAGGGTATGCATTCATTGTTGCACAGATGAACAGTAGGGTTTTGCATTTAAAAGAAAAGACCTAAGAAGTGGGTTGGAATTCCTGCTAAGTATTTCAGCCTGGGCAATATCCAAATATCCCCAGACAATTACAGATAGCATTCCTTGGGCTTCATCTGTAGGACTTATTCACCTCCAAGCTACTGAGCCATCCCTCCAGGAAAAAAAAAGTCTTTCCCTGGAAAAACAAGCAGTGTTACATATAACCAGTGGTATATGCCAGACTCACTGACATCAAATTTTAATTACTTGAAGTAACATTGATTGAATACCCTTAATCAGCAGTGAAACTACCCGTACATGAAAAGAGCCATGGGTAAAGGAGACAAGAATATTGTCAGGGATATTCTGGCCACTAGTGATCTCAGAGCCCTGACACGTGGACAGTCTTGGATGTGGCTTGCTGAAAGGAGAAGATAACTCCTTTTGCAGAGCCAGTAGTTAGTTGCTCATGATGATGAGAATATTGGACTATTTACATTAAAAGCTCTCTATTGAAAAATAAAATTATTAAGCAAAAAAATATAACATTAACTTTCAGAAATGATAGATGATGGCACTTCACTAAAGAAGACCCAAGATGATAGTCAAGCAACAGATTTAAAGAGGTGCATGTTCTAAAGGGAGTTAAAAAAACTAAGTAATAGTTGGAAAATTTCAGTGGATTTTGGGAAAGTTGCAGGGAAGCAACGGAGAGCCCAATTCAGTCCCAAGAGCACAAGACTGCCTCAGGGATTAAGCCAGAAGGAATTTAAAAAGGATGGGAAACTATCCTGCAAAAGCCAGGTAAAGCTATGGCAGACGGATTTCCAGGGATTTGCCAGCGTGTCCGACAAAGGCTGGAAATTTGCTGGCTGGCTGGGAAAGTGGAGTAAGCATAAACGGTCACTGCAAACACTCAAAAAATGATAGTACTTTCCCTGATTTCATAGGAATTTGTGTAATCTTCCTAAAATTTATCTGAAATGAGAGCAAAATTCTGCCCAAAAGTTTCTGGGTAAATAAATATAATGATATAGCTTGAGGATTAATTTGGATACTGGTTACTTGGCAATACCTGGTATTGTTTCCAGTTCAGCACCTTGAATGTCAGATATAGGAGAGGAAAGCCAGGAGTACTGAAACAATTTACAACAATTTCCTATTAAAATGAGAAAGTATAATTCAGGGAGACTCCTTGATTATTAAAATCTTATATACAGTTATTGTAGTTGGTTAAGCTTTGTACAAAATAACTGGGAAACAATGAGAGGGAAGAAGACTCACATTGCTCACCTCAGGCACATGCATATATTTTTCATACCTTCAATATAAAGCAGAATTGCTGCTGTAAGATGGGAAATACATGCTGCTGTGTTGTTATCCTGCAGCATCCACTCCTCCAGCACAATGCCTGGAACAGTTTCTACACAACGTGTCACCACAGCTGCAGCTGTATATATTTGGCTTGATGTTCCACCTCCAGAGAAACCCATGCTAAACTATTTGTAGTAATGGGCTGCAATTTATGTGAAATGACTTTGTGCCCTTCCTACATGAGAAAGATTCAGCATACCGGTCTACTCATTAATGCCTCATTAGTTTAAAGGATCCTTTATAAAGCAATAATATGGATACTTTGTTTCTCTGTTGTGTCTTTTTGCAAAAAATGTCAAAATGTTTTCCAAATGTAGCCAAATATTTAACAGTTTCCAAAATCATTGTGAAAGATGCGGAAAGATGACTACATCTTTAGCTAGTATACCTTCATGTTACTGATAAAAGGAGACATCTACAAGACAAAAGCCTCTGAGTTCCTGACAGGGCTCTGTTCTGGCCTTCACCTGACACTGCTCCTGGTACAAAGAAAGGCATGTCAGAGGTGGAGCTGTACGAAGTGTCAGAAAGAAAAGCTCACTCTGTCAGGGAATCAAGCTCCCCAAACTAAAAACTGTGTGGAATTCTCGACCTTGTGTGTGGGTTGCGTAGCTACCTGTGTAGATGATGGATGGCTTGCAAAATATTACAAGAAAATTACAATGAAACCTCAAAAACCCCAGAGGTTCAAGTCTACAAAGCACTTAAGCAAGAACTTGACTTCCAGCATAGCAGTAATTGAAAACAATGCTACGTAACCTGTTTTGCCAAGTCAGGGTGGAAAGTAAGAATTTGCTGTCTCATTCAATATCTGATGGGGGACAGTGAAGCGTGACACACAGATATAAAATTCCTCCAAAAAGTTCACTGTTCACCATATTAGCTACCTGAACGTAGTCAGACTTAGACTCTCTCAGTTATGAACTCTGTTCTCAGATAGAGGCCATTCCCAGCTTCACAGTTTTGAATGCTGATGTAGTTTGAATTTTGCCAATTTTCCTGAAAGCTTAGAACAAATTGCTCTCTGAGCTGCCCATCTCTTTTAGTGTTTTTCTCCAAGGAATAGTGAAGGCTAATAAGAGGAACTTCTCAGTGGAAACAAGTAGGGACTATAGCAAATCTCCACTGTTCTCCCCAAAGGTAGTCAGTCCCATTACTTACACTGTTTACTTTTATTCATGCCAAAATAAAGTGGACCACTAAGTAACCAAGTTTCTGTGAGCCAGACACCCCTGCTGAGCAAACTCACAGCTATCTACTTCAAATCATATATTTTCTCAAAGCCTGCCTGTGACATCTTACTGAAGCTACAGAATATCTTCATTTGTTTTTGTCTTAAACTGACAGAGAGAACTCAGGCTGAGCTCGTAGCCATCTTTTCTGGTCACGAGATTTCCTATGAAATTCCTTCAGCCACATACCCAGCCACTTCTTGCTCTTTTATTCACTTTTATATCTTGAAATATCTCTTTCTGAAGAAGACATTTACATCCTTAATATCTTTGGCACCTTCTGGAATGAGATAAGCAATCTTCTAACCCTGACACTGTCTGTACAGTCGGAGATTCAGTGAAACAATGTACAAAGTAGAAAAAGGCTAAACTGCTCTTCTCTTACAGAAGAACAGCTACTTCACAAATGCTTTCTTGCCGCCAGCTTTTCTTCCAGCTCTCTCAATGGACAGCTTTTCTATTATTTCATACCAAATTCAGTTGTAATTACATCAAGATGTCTTTGGTAGCTCGGTAGTCCAATGCAAGACATCCAGAATTTAGAAAGCAATTTAAGAATCAAGTGATTCACTGCAACATTTCTGCAGCCTATAATTTAAAGGGCTAGAAGTCTTTCTGCAGGCACCAATGCTTTCAGAATCATTAGTTTATTTTTACTGTCATTTCACTTTGTAAGTGGACTGTAAACATTTAAGGGGATGGCTGATCCTAAACCAAGAGCTCCACTTTATAAACTGTTCATCATACATAGTACTTTGATTTGCAGAACAAAAAATGAGAGGGGAAGCCTTACTCAGTTTTGACTATTGCCAATGTCACACATGTAAAAAGAAATTTCTCTAATTATTAGCAGGCAATCTGCACTGGAGAGTGCAGCAATATTTTAAAAAATTACACAACTAAGGTTTGCAAACTGCAGCAGAGATGAAGTTTCAAGTCTGAAATTTTCTGTCATTTAATTTAGCTAAAACTGATTCCTTCTTGCCCTATAACCAAGAAGAGGAAAAAAATTGCTAACTTATTTACATCTCTGCAGAAATGCAAGTAGCCAGGACTCAGAAAGTTAACTGAGAAAAATGAAGCATTACTGTAGGATGGTTCAGCTAAATATTACACTATGTACATGGATTATCTTCTTAACTTTTAGTAAATATCTCACTAGTCAATCTTGCCTCTCATTAATGCCTCTCAATCACAGAGTCGGTACAGATTTCCAGTTAACAATTTTCAGCCCATTGTTTACTGCCAGTATCTAGGATTCAATAACCATTGTGTATAAATATCTGGGGAGGGGGGAAAGAATTGTAACACTACAATAATTAGAATTACCCTGCAATTAATTTTTAGGCAGTATTTTTGCCACATTTGCTGAAGGTTTTTCATAGTCTGGAATAGAATGAACCCCTGAACAAAAGCAAACCAGATCAATGCTGTAGTTTTCTTAAAAGGAAATTAGATTTAGTGAGGGAAAAGCCTGCTTGTAAAAACATCTCAATTCAGGCATTCAATAATTTTGTTAACAGGAGAAAAGGCTGAGTAGCTGAGAGGTCGGTAACAATAAGCAATGACATCATTAAGTTGTTAGTTCAACTCCCAGATTATAGCTACTGAAATTTATTGCAGGATGTGGCTGTTTGATCAACCTGAGTATGCAAAGCCATCTTTTGGTTTTAAACCTGTTCCAAGGTGTTTGAAACTTGCATGAGAACGAATGTCATAGCTATGATTAATTGCTCTATTGCAACTCAGGCAAAGGAAATTACACTGTATGCAAGGTATCCTTTCTAAGTGAAGGGAGAATCTCTAAGAGTACCAAAGCTATATGGTGTTCTGTGTCTTATTAAAAAAACCCAACGAAAACAAAACCAAAAACAAACAAACAAACAAATTAAAAAAACCCCACCAAACAAACAACACCAAAAAAACAAAAAAATCTAGCCTACATTTAGATAATATAATGGAGCAAGGAAAAGCTTACAAAATCAAGTATTTTTCATCTCAGTCCTGTCAGACTTTAGACATTTCAAAACCTTCTTGAGACTATATCTCCATGCTGAGTTAGAAAACATTTAAGAACTAAGGCGCCCAAATCATTAATTTCTCCAACATCATCAGATTAATTCTAATTTCCCACCTCTAACTTAAAGCTTTCTGGATGTTCTGATCTTTAGAGCAAAATTTGCTTAACTAAACCTATTGCAATACACACAGGTAAGTAATCATTTGGATGACAGATGAATTCTCCAAATGGACATGGATCTAGCACACTGTGGGACACACAGCCAAACGGGGAACTGCCATATTTATCCCTTTACCTAGACCCCTTCCAAAACCTTTGCATATCTATCAAGTCCTAATAATAATTTAAAAAAAAAAAAAAGAAAAAAGAAAGAAAAAATCTGGAATGTGATCAAGATGCCTTGAGAATATTCTGTTTGTACTTATTAATTGAAATATCTTCTTAGTTCATTAAATGGTTTGGGGTTTTTTTTAAATAGCTTATGTATTTTCAACATGGGAATAAATATATCTTGACTCTACAACATGTGACAAGTGTTTGGGAACCTACAGAAATGAAAGAGCACAGAATACATGTAAAGGGGAAAATTAATAAGGGCTAATTGCTGGCCTTACCTCTACCCAGAAATTCTAGCAAGAAATATCAGAAATAAGACTAAATTTCTTGAGCAGTTACATGTTTTCTTTCTTTCCAGATGAAGAAGTAAAAAATTCATAGAGACTTTTTTCTTATCCCTTTGTAAATAGCAACAGGGTTTTGTATCTCCTTCTGAGAGTAACAAGAGTATCTATTGCTACAAGAGCTGAGATTTCACTTCAGCAGCTAAACTGATTCTGGGCCATTTCCCACCAGTGCAGGTTCTTGTGTCACACCCATCAATTATCACATTTCCTGGCTTGGCCTGCGAATTCTTCAATAATAACATGATAGTGCATGCACAGGTATGCAAATTGTAAATTTATGCTTGTATGCTGAACAACTTATTTTGGACAAAGAGGGAAAAGATTAGTGGGGGAAAGTAAGTCATTCTATGTTGCCTTCATAATATACAGTATCAAAGCCACATTCACAAAATGGCACCTGTTCCCACAGACTCTAAGTACCCTGAAATTTAAAGTTCTGATATGCAGAAGACAAAACTGCAGCCTTTAAACACTCTTCACAACTTTATTCCGTGATACAAAACAATATTTGACAGGGTTGTTACTTCTTTTAAATATGTCAAGACCCATCACTCCTGTTTTGTCTGTACTTGCTGCCAGGCCAAAGCATAAAGGGGCACCTGAGCCACTCTGGCATGGAGAGTTCTAAATACAGTGTAAATAGGTGGCTACAGTCCCTCAATGTAGGATGAGAGACAAAAATGCTGCCTAAGCAGCTGGAGCAAGGAATAGAAGGAGGCTGTATATAAATAAAGAAATAAATAAAGGTCACTGGAAGCTTGAGGTTTTCTCTTGGCTTAAAACACACATGTATAAAAACACATAAAGACTAACATACAAATAAAGCCAGGAAAGGCCAATATGATTATTTTTTCATACCTTCAATTTACTTCCATGAAACAATATTAAAATAATTTCAGTTTACAGAGAAGGGCAAGTTCCTAAAAAAGCACAGCACATGTAAAACAGAGTATTCCTTCAATACAAAGTAATCATAATTTTTCTACCTTGCTGCCATGGTTTTACCCCACCTGTCAACTAAGTCCCACACAGCCACTCACTCATTCCCAGTGGGATGGGGGAGAGAATCAAAAAAGTGGAAAATACTTGTGGGTTGAGATAAAGATACTTAAATAGTTAAAGCAAAAGCTGCACACACAAGCAAAGCAAAACAAGGAATTAATTCATTTGCCAGTTTCCCTGGGCAGGCAGCTGTTCAGCCATCTCCAGGTGAGCACAGCTCCCTCACACATAACTGTTAATTGAAAAGACAAATACCATCACTGCAAACACATCTTCCTCCCAAGCCCATCCTTCTTCCCTCAGCTCTATATGCTGAGTATGACACCATATGACATAGAATATCCCTTCTGTCAGTTAGGGCCAGCTGTCCTGGCTGTGTCCTCCTTGTGCATCCCCAGCCCCCTTGCTTGCATGACAGTATGACAAGCAGAAAAGGCCTTGGCTCTGTGTAAGCCCTGCTCTGCAATATCGAAAATATCCCTTTATTGGCAACACTGTTTTCAGCACAAATCCAAGACATAGCACCATACTAGTCATTCTGAAGAAAACTAAGTCTATCCCAGCCACTTGCCTTACTGTAGTTACCAGACATGAGTTATTTGATTTTATCCAGATCAGTTTGTGATGCTCTCATCACCAAGAGGTCCTGCTTTTGCGGCACAGAAAGAGACCAGCCTGCCGGCCTTCATACGACCTGCAGTCAGAAATGGGGAAGGTGAAACCAAATTCAGTTACCCACCAAGGGGGAACAAGAACTAGCTATGAAAGCCTTTGGGGTTTTTATTTTCCATTTCCTTACAAGGGAAAGCTGATACAGCTCTGTTTTTATTTGCCCTCATATAAGAAGCTTGTGCAGGAAAGAGTGTTGCCTGAGATTAAGTTTCTCACCTCAGATGGGAAATGACAAGGAACAGGAAGGGGGAAGGAATGAGCTAGTGTATTAGGTTTCAAGGACAAGGTTTTGGTAGTGGGGGGTTGCCAGCTACAGAGATGGCTTCTCTGAGAACCTGTTAGAAGTTTCCCTTATGTCCAATGGAGCCAGTGCCAGCTGGCTCCAAGATGAACATGCCATTGGCCAAGGCTGAGCCCATCAGCTCGGGTAGCACCCGCTGAACACTCTGCCCCACTGCACCATTGGCAGGGAGGAAGTAGAAAAATTAGGAAAGAGATTAAGCCCCACTCTGATTTGATTGGTAATAAATTCACTTAATTTCCCCAAGGCAAGTCTGGTTTTGTCCATGGCAGTAATTGCTGAGTGTTCTCTCCCTGTCCTTATCTTAACCCACAAGTCTTTTGACATACTTTTCTTCTTGTCTGTATTGGATTAGCATGGCCAGGTTTTGGTAGTGGGAAGGCTACAGAGAAGCTTCTCTGAGAAGCTGGCAAAAGCTTCCCTCATGTCCAGCAGAGCCAATACCAGCTCTGGTCCAGCTCTGGCTGGACCCACCACTGGCCAAGGCCAAGCCAATCAGGAATGATGGTAACACCTCTGTGAAAACATATTTAAGAAGGAAAAAAAAGCTATTGTGCAAAGGTAATTGTGCTCAGAGATGAGAGTGAGAATATGTGAGAGGTACAGCTCTGCAGACACCAAGGTCAGTGTAGAAGGAGGGGAAGAAGGTGCTCCAGGTGCCAGAGCTGAGGTTCCCCTGCAAGTCCATGGTGAAGACAATGGTGAAGCAGCTCTTCCCCTGCAGCCCATGGGGGTCAATGGGAGGGCAGAGACCCACCTACAGCCCATGGAGGAGACCCATGCTGGAGCAGCTGGATGGCTGAAAGTAGGCTGTGACTCTCTTGGGAAGCCTGTGCTGGAGGAAGCTCCAGGAAGGGACCTGCTGACCCGTGGGTGAGAGGAGCCCACACTGGAGCAGGTTTGCTGGTAGGAATTGTGACCCTGTGGGAGACCTGCACTAGAGCAGGCTGTTCTTGAAGGACTGCATCCCATGGAAAAGTGACTGATGTTGGAGCAGTTCATAGAGAACTGCTGCCTGTGGGATGGACTCACACTGGAGAAGTCCACAGGAGGGACTGCACACTGGAGCAGGAGAAGGACTCCTCTCTGCACAGCAGCAGAAACAATGTGTGATGAAATACCCATAACCCCCACTCCTCAACAACCTGTGTCACTCAGCAGCAGAGGCAGAGCCCAAGAAGGCGGGAGGGGTGGGGGAAAGGTGTTTCTAAGATTTACTTTACTTCTCATTATCCTTCTCTAGTTCTGATGGTAAAAAATTCATTTTTTTAGTTCCATCTGTTTTGCCTGTGATGGTAATTCAGTGAGTGACCTCTTCCAGTCCTTACCTCAACTCATGAACCTTTCATTGTATTTTCTCTTCCCTGCCCAGTTGAGGTAGGGGAGTGATAGATTGACATTGGTGGGCACCTGACATTTAGACGAAGTCCACCCACCAGAGCTGTGGTAGATATTTGAAAGGGGAAGAGGTGTATTTTTTTTAGGAAGGAGTCTTTCACATCTCACTGAGGCATAAAAAAAAAAAAAAAAAACCAAACAAAAACCCCGAAACAGTAAAAGCCACACAAATGAAAGAATTTTGGATGTGTGTTTTTCCCAACTGGAAAAAAAGAAAAGTAAGCAAAACATGAGTAACAGAAGCCTGAACTTTTATGTTTGGGTAAAATCACTTCTATTTTGGACTGGGATATGGTTCCTAAGTGTACTGCTGTTGGCCTTTTCCGAAGCTTTGCTGATCCAGTAACCTGCTACTGGAGGCTTCAGCCAGCTACGTTGAGTAATACAATTTAAACCAGAAAATATCTATTCTCGTAAAACTTTACTAGAATGAAATTACACATTATTGAGCTCCTTTATCAGAAAACATATTTTAAAATAAAATAGCTTTTTTATATTAAGTTAGAAAAAAGAAGAGTTATTTTTAATATGCTGGTCAATTTTTATGGAGACTATGAGTGTCTTCTCATGATTCTGAAGCCCTCCCTGAATACAGGAACGTGGTATAAAAATAGGTGAATACATTTTCTTTCAAATAATAATTTAATAATAATAACAGAATAAGAATTTAGAGAAACACTTATACATTATAATTTTGTGTTATTTAGAGTCCTTAGCTAGGTAGACAGACACAGTGAGGAGCTATAGACAGTACTGTTATTTTCAACGTAAGATCTTCATTCACCTTCTCTCTTATGTGATTTTGATATCTCTCAGAAACTGGATTTGTTGAAGTTTCTTATATCCCATATCCTTACCAAAGTTGGGGGTGGTTTGTTTGCTTTTTGTTTGTTTGGATTTTTTTTGTAACTAAAACGACATTTACTATTCAAGTAGTCTGTAAACTTCCCAGATCAAATTAATCAACGGAGCAGCTTCTGGAATTTTAAACATGGTCCCTATGGCAATAAATAGGTTTCACTGCTGATTGTGATTTACAAGAAATAAAGTAGATCTTTATTTCAACGTACAAATTAATAATGACAGCCATCTCTATAAAATTAGGTCATTGCAGGTATAGGTTTTTTATAAGTACAATCAGGTACTTCAATATTTAAAATAAAAGGGGATAATTGGTGTCATCTGTCAGGGTATTTTGTGAGCTCTCTTTCCTGATACCCAACCTAATATCCAGACTTAGGAAGAAATAGTGAACTGTTAGTAGACACAAGTTTGGGTGGATGTTAGTTTATAATTTTAAAATCATTTTCTGTAAAGGAAAGTTGTATAAACTCCAACTATATACTTGGAATAGGGTCATTTCTTGTGATTTTCAGGAAACTTGATCCTGAAATTATGCTAAGATGCCAATCATAACAAAAATAATTTCCTTTTAAAGTTAGATCTAGATGATACACATTGTTATCCCAGTCTGTATCTGCCATTATTAAGCAGGCACACAGTGCTTTCCTCCAAACTGGCTGAAGAAACAGGTATCACTGATAATCCCTATAAGCAGGGGAGGAGTTACGGGTTAAGGTGGGTGTGAAAACTGAGCCATACCATACAGAAGCTCAAGCTGTCCATTATTTTCTAATTCCCACCAACATTCTCTGACTCCTCTTTCCTTGGCATTTTGTCTCCTTTTTCAAGAGGAACTAGTGATACATAAAATTAAATAACATATTGCATCTAAATTCTTCTTAAACAATGTCACTATTTAGGAAAGTAAAGCAAACAGTATTTGGCTCTAGATGATAGTATCCTGGATCGTGCTTATCTTAACAGGGTGAGGCTTTTATATGCAATCACTAAAAAGAGCTCAGACAGAGCAGTGAGGTATGAAAATGTGTCATTTTGCTATCACTGAATGCACACACTAACAGCATTCTCCCTTGACCCTTTCTCTTTCTTTTTTCAGTTTACTGGATGTTCTCTCCCACTAGCATAGCTTTTTTTCATCCAGTTATCTCCACCTCCTTTTGAACATTTCCTTCTGTATCACCTAGCTCAGCTAATTGTTTCATGACTTTTCTTCCAACTCAATCCTTTCTCATCTGGTTTTTTTCCTAAATCCTGGTACAATAGAACTTTTTTGTCATATTATTTTCCATGCTATTACTCAAGACAATCCCCATCCTGCAGCATCACATCAGGCCCTGTTCATGCAGCTTGGTGGTAGAACACTAGGATTCCAAGAATTCATTCATGTTAACAGTGGAATTAAATAAAAGTGTTTAAAAAATAAATGAATTCATTCATTAAAAAAAAAAAAAGCAGTTTACAAGTAAGACTTTCCTCAGCAAATGCCATTAAGAGCAATGAATTTTAACACCAGATATTTTTGTCACATAAACATGACTGTCAGTCCCTTAGTTGATATGTAAAGCAATCATATGAAACCTGCCGGGTAAGTAATTTTTATTCATAAGGAGTAATACTCAAGCAAGTTTTCTTCTTAATGATGATCCAGAAACATTTTGTAAAACATCTTGCAGCAGCCTACATTGAACAAGTCAGTGACTGATCCTTGATTTTGAGCTAAGAATCCTGCAGTCCCACTGAAATCCCACTCAGTCAACACTGCAAGGTGCTGGGTTTGGTGCAGATAAAGACATAACACTTCAAAATAAACAAATATTTGAAGTAGTTGAAACTTACTGGTTTTAAAATTTCTGAGCTTTTTATATCCCCAGGGTCTCTCTGTTTGCATCTGCTTAAACAATACTAGGCATTATTAAGAACAGGAATAATGTGCCATACTATCATATTAGGATATAATTAAAAACAAGACAGTGAATCCTCAGAGCTGCACTGAATATACCACACATATTGTGGTCTTCTGCATTTGTTTGGAATTAAAATCCTACTTCTTACTTGAAACTTCACCTCTGTGTTCCTCACACAGCAGCTAGTGCCCATTTGGAAAACATTCACTTTTGGTAAAACAGTTGTACTGTGAGCTCAGGGTTGGGGGAGGAGGGACACCCACCCATCGTGCTCCCCAAGTACCCTCTGTCTCTGGCTGTTGAGTTCTCAGGGAGCTGTGGGAGCAGGAAAATGTCATTCCTTGCAGAGTATCCCATGGTGTGGCCAGGCCAACACCACCGAAACACCCAGCCCTGCCAGTTACCCACCTTGGAGGCAGCAAATCTGCACCCTCACTTGCTGACATGCCAGCTTCCAGTCCACAGCAAATCCACAGAGGCCTCTTATACAGCAAAAGGACTGAGGGTACCGCTGTGATCATAGCCAGGACTTCCTCAGGACCATTAGGACTGGTGTAAAACCAAATTAAGGCACCCACACATTCTTCCATCAAGCACTCTGTTCTCAGAGAGAGCTTTCTCTCACTAATCTATTTACCTAACCTCAAATTTTGCATTAAAAGCCAAGAGCGTGTTGACTCAAGAACATGTTGGCAGGTGACCTAATTTTACCCAGCTATCAGCTGACTCAGAGCCAGGAGTGATGCCAGGCAAGCATGGCCTGCTCTAGGAGCCAGTGTTTTCTGACAGCTCTTCTTTCCCCCTTTCCCTGTTGCTGCAGCTGGTTGTTACCACAGAGAAAAGCAAGCAGAGAGCTCTCAACCTGACTAAAGACTGTGCTGCTTTTAAATCACAATTTCTCCCTCTTCTGCATCTTGAAGAGTAGCCAGGTTATCTGTCTTTAATCCCTGTCCATAATACCAAGCTAAACCTCTCTAATTCTGTAACCTCCTCAGACTTGTCAGACTGTGAAGAGAACACCAGGACTTTGTTGGCCTGGAAGAATGGAGGCCCCAAAGAGCAGTAAGGAGCTCTAGAAAGTATTCAGAGAAGAACCTGGTTGCTGCATTTCCTTAGCCAGGAGTCACAAGGGTTTAAAGGCTTTGGGGATGACTGATAAAATATTTGTTGTACTCATTCCAAAAACATGACTGCAAAAGGTCTTCCCAGACCTACCCAGGATCATTTCCAGAGTCAGCTATGGACTCATACCAGACCTGAAACACTGCAAACCTGCTGAGCAAGGATGGCAGCTATAAACAGTGTAGGTGCTTTGGTCTCTAGCTTTTCTTTTGTAGTTTCATCTGAAGAGGAGAGTGAACTGATGTAATTCCAGACTCAGCACACAACCCTTTAACTAGTGAGAAGGCTAACGTAGCAAGACACAATGACCTATTTCCCCCTTGGGCAGGATTCAGGGCTGTTCAAAATGAAATGCTGTTGGGGAAGAGGTTTGAGTAATACTGGGGACACCCAACAGAGGAACTTCTAATGCCTTTGCTCATCTTCATGAATTTTTTATTTTAATGACCAGGCAGTGAAGCTCTAGCTCTTCCTTAAGTGCTGGTTACCCCAAATATAGCCAGAAGATCAGACTTGCTCCATGAGGAATATCAATCCTGAGAAAATCTTCCCACGCACACCATGACCTCCATCAATAAGGTGGGGTTTGGTAGCATGGAATTGTTGGTTTGTTTTGTGGTGTGGGTTTTGTTCTTTTTCAGTCATCAAAGCATTACACTTCTCATAAATAAAATGGTAGCAGATGAATTTGTTCTGTCTCCTGTCATGCTGTTCTTAGCATGACTTGCAACTCAGAAGACTTCAGATCTGTCAACCTGTGCCATAGCCATTTGGATTCTTGTCAACTCTGACAAACCCATACGCTCTAGTTAAAGAATTCTTATGAATCAGAGAGACCATGGACACAGCAGTATAGTCTCACTCAAGGTTCCAGTAGAGACATTCCAAGTTGCCCATTCAAGCAGAGAGCAAGGGCTGGCTTCAGATATGATTTTTCAGATGTGGGTAGAGACAGGTTGTGAGAGAGTAGTAAAAAATGACAAGATAAGGTCTTGACAAAGTTTTCTCTGAAGTCTAGGGTGTTGCCACAGAGACCATCCTTGAAAGCAGGCTCAGTGTCTCTTTTACAGAGATTTCAAGGTTTACCACTGAATAGCAAAGGGATCTTTTGATTTTGTCCTGTTGCCTGACCTATTGCTCTGTACCTTATTCCTGCCTCACCAGGTCAACAAATTTTTATTATCTGTATTGGTTCAGCTAATTATTCTATTAACGATTCAGCTAATATAGTTTAATGAAGGAAATGTAGATGTCACATCATTAAACAATTATTTATGTATTCTAGACCTTTACCATAATCCATTTTGAGATGTGTTAATTTATTTCTTCCCTGGTGTTTATAAGGTATGACATTCTGCAAGCAACTAATTCTGGATCTCTGTTCTTTTCAAGATTTAATCAGCATTTGAGACTTATACCTGGTATTATGCCAGATTAACTAGAAAGCAACAATAAGCAAGCTTTCCAGGATTTGGAAGTTCCTTTTAAACAAGCAGAATTTTAGAAGTTGACATGAAACATACATAAAATTAACTTTCTCACATTAAAAAAAAACAACCAAAGAACCTAAAATAAATAACCCTCTTGCTTATACAAGCTTGATTGTGCTTAAAAGTTCTTTAAACAAACATAGTTATATTCTAATTTCTCTCAAACAAAAGGAAAGCTAAGTGAAACTAATTGCTCTTAGTAGCACAATGCAACTGCAGATCCGTGTATCCTGGATAGCTTAAAATATGAATCCAAGGAAAACACAGCTTGAGTTTCCTTTGGCTGAGAAAAAGAGCTTTTCACCTTACATCTCCATATAACCAAGGCCATGAAAATGTCGATGATGTGGTAAAGAGGCTGACTTCATGTTTTCTTATCTATTTTATTATTCATATTAATTAACATCAAGTTGAATAGCACCTTAGACTGAAATTTATGTATGACTCAGTATACTTATTTATGAAACAATTGCTAATTAAATAACGTAATTCGTTTAGAAATAGACATGTGTAAGGACAGGTAGTTACCACTTTACAATGATGTGTTCTTTCAAATTTGAGGGACAAGACAAAAGTGAAAAAAAGAGAAGAAACATCAAGGAGAAGACATGGCTTAGAGAGACACAAATATTCCAGGTGAAGCCAAGCAACACTGAGTGCAGGTTTTATAGGATGCTCTGGTTAAGCCTGTGGTAATAGGATTGGCCTTCACAGTCCAGCCTTATATCATTAAATGGTTTACCTGGCAGCAAAGAAGAATTCATTTGGGTATAACAGCTCACAGAGCCATTCTGCTCCTTTGGACTTCCACACAAAAATTGTTAATTCACAGGCCTCCTGCCTAAAACCTCCCATATTAGTGCCTTCAGCTCCAGGTTTGATTTAGCTACATGACCTACCCCATTACGTGTCTTGGTTCATTTTATCCCCCTTGGAAAGCGAACTAAATAGGGCAAAGGTTGCAAAGCACCCTCAAGGGACCAACCACCATGTTGAAAGCAATTATATAAATATATACGTATGTCATATAAAAAGGGACCAGAGGGCTCAGATGTGAGAGATGTGAGGAGAAGATGGAGGGCTGCAAACATTTTAGAAACTTTAGGCATTAGAGAGGCCACAAGAGGGAGAGTGGATGGTGGGCACTGGGTTAGGGATGGTGGCAGTGGCAGGTACAGGTGTCTCTGGAGGTCAGAAGGAAAAGGAGAAAATCATGGGATGTGCAGGATCCACAGTTGTTCTGGTAGACATAGTAGGGAAAGGAACAGTACTGACCATCAAGCAGGAAGCAAAACAGATCCGGAAACAGGCACAGGAGAGGTAAGACAGTCAGAAGTCGTGATTGAGATGGGGGCTGTGTTAAGAGTGAGTGTTTCGTTGCTAGTAACCATAACAACAAAATTATTTGAAAAATAGTGAAGGTACAGGCCTAGGAGGTCCCTCTGCAGCTGAGTGAGCATCACCCCACCTACAAGGGAGCAGAGATGTAACACAAAGCTTCTCAGTGAGCTCTTCTGTACTGTAGTGTAAGCTTTTCTATGAAATATAAGGTATTTGATCTCCACATAAAGGCTTCCCCTAAGTCTGATAGTTACAATTCTGGATAATTATGTCTCAGACAGCTGGCGAAGGAAAAAAAAAAGAAGTGGATTTAGCATAAGCAGGAAAACAAAAGAGGATCTGTAAGTGTGCTCTACTTGCTTATCCATTCCAGGTAATTTACTAAGGAACAGGACTTCAGTGGATCTTTTCAAGACCTACTTAAGAGTGTAAGCATTAAAATATCAGAGGTACAATTAGGGCATTATACAACTGCAATTTAAAAATTGTAGACACAGATAAAAATCACACAAAGTGCTATTTTACTGTGCAATTGTAACTGGTCAGATGCAGTAGGGCATGACATTAGATTGCAGTAATCAAGGCTCACTGAAAGCAATTACAGTTACAGGATAAGAAAATACACAAAGCACATTTAAACCTGAGTCAAATTCAGCATGAAGCAGAAAGCCTTCAACATTTATCTTATGCAAAGAACAGAATAAAGAAGTCAGTTCTCAGGAGCACAGAAACTTTTAATTTTGTTTAAAAAAAAAAAAACCTCAGCAGAACCCAACCATTTTCCAAAACAGGAATTTAATGCTAATTACCAGAAAATGAGAGTACAAAGCAGATACTTTATTCTTATAAGCAATCTTATATGCCACCAGGCTCTTTATTTTTTTCCAAACTAGATTTGCCTTGCTCAGTGTGAAGCAACACACACATTTCATTACTCACTGTGTTTTATTTGCATATCGATGCAGACATGAACCAGACTACAACGCTGGCCCACTTTTTTCTAACACCTGCTCAAACCTATGCATTCAACCCTTCTGCATCCTATCACTTGCTAAAACACCAAAGACACAAGCACACCAGTCAGAGGGGAGCAGAAAAAGCTACAGATATGATAGCTTTGGTTTCTTTGTTAATTAGCACAATGCAAACACCCAACACACATGACTCAGTTGTGTTTGCAAGTCCTCTCCTCCCATCCACCTTTGGGGCAGATGTGCCTGTCCCAAATAGCCATCCCTAGATAATATATCAAACATAACCATTTTTTCTTTAAAAGGCAGAAAACTCACTGCTTTTCTGGCTTCAAGGCATTTCTTTGAAACAGGAACTGGAGCAGATCTATTCCTTCACAGCTACAAATTCTTTTCTGACCTTAAAATTCACCAAGGATTTATTTGGATGGAGATTTTTAAGACATATTAGTAGGTCATAATAGCTATCTCGATCTAACAAACACCTTCCAAAAGCTTGGACAAAAGCAAAAGTCAAATTTTACCTGGCTCATTTGAAGTTTTGATTCCCCTCTACAGTTTCAGAAGTTTATTATCCCCACTTCATTTTAATTAGAGCTTCAAACCAGCACTATTTATGCTGAGCAAGCCATGTCTGGTCTAGCTGGGCCACATCTAACACACAGGTTGTTCCCATTGCACTTGGGCTGGGGCAGGCAGCATGGCCCTGCCTGCTGGGCTGGCAGCAGGCATGAGGGACCTGCTGCAGCCTGAGAAAGAGTAGGCAGTGGCAGCAACTTGCCTTCTCATTCTATTCATTGCTCAGCTGTTTCTGCAGCAGCAGCACCTGATTTTTGTCTAGAGCCCTACTGTCTGTGCTCCTTAGATGATGGTTGCCACTGCTGCTCTAAGCTCCAGAGGTGCAGAGCAGGGAGAGTTGGCAGCAGTGGAATAGCAACCGTACAGCAGATCAGATGATAGTATGGGTCTGTGTGGTCTTCTGCCAAAGATGAGACAAAAAACAAACATCCTAATAGGGAGGTTTTGCAAATCCCTCTGAAGGGCCTGTGGCATTTCTTCTTCCTTCCCTGGCTTGCAAACTCAGAGGGACTGGAGCACTTCATGTCCCTTCACATACTGCATTCCTGCATCAGTCCACAAGCATTCCCTGAAACCACCAGCCTGCCTGCAGCAACAAAAAGCTGAGACCACCTGGGACTGGTCATCACCCCGTGTTACTTTAAACTTCAGGCTAAACACAGTTTAATACTGCTACTCTGTCCTCCAAAAACAGAGTACACCAAGCAACTCCAGAATTGTCCCTAGAAGTAATAGAGTGACTGCTCTCCAGCAGTGTAAATCTTTTTCATCTTAATCCTGCCCTGCAAGTCTTCACACCTATGGAAATTATGTGTTGTGTAGATTACACAAATTTGCTTCAGGGGGTGGCCTGTCTTAAGTACAGCAAGGCTGTCTAAGTATTAGTGGCATATCTTCTGTAGCACACTTTGTTCTACCTAGTTTCTTTTTTAAAGTGACTTGAATCCTTTGACAATTTAAAAAGAACAGGGAAAGCATAACCTTATGAGCACCTTCATTCAGACTACAGCAATTTAATAATGTATAAAATAATAATAATGTGGTAAAGCAGTCTCAGTTTTTCTAGGCTCCTTTTTACCATGGTCTGCAGTCTTCCCACTGCAGGTTGTGAACTCATTGGTTCTCACAGGGTAATCATGAACAGGTTGAGTTGGTATTTGGATAGGAAATCCACAGGGAAGCCATAGAAGTCATCTAGATTATTCAGTTACAGAAACACTTTGTGTATTTGTAAGAATTCTTCCACATACCTTGGGACACAGCTCTGCCTCTCAGATAAAGAAGCTGTAAGCCAATGATTTGCAATTTTGTGGCTCCATCTTTTTTTTTTTCTGTGAAAGTGTACAGCTCTGTGTAATGAAGCCTAAAGACATAAGGCTTGCTAAGACAGCTTCATAGATCTCTTAGCATTCCATAAAAAGAAAGGTGTTTATAGACTGAAAGTTACCAAAAAAAATTACCATTTCAAGCCACTTGTGGTTGTCAGCCTTCTTTTCAATCTTGGCATCTGATTTAAATCCAGCTGCTGAAAATTATGTTTTGAAAACATAAACTAAAAATCTGTTAATAAAATGATGAATTCTTTGCATCTTCATGTGTGGTATGGGATAGGATAATATTGTTAAGTCTGATTAAACTACTACCACTTATTTCTCAAAGTAGATGCCCACCATATGCTGCCTTTCAATCCTCGGGACTACACACCTTTTCTGAGAGTTCAGAATCAAAAGCACTACAAGCAGGAAAAATGCAAATCTCAACTGGCTTCTCTATTCAAGGTTTCTGTTCACCTGATGGAAACCTGGAGAGACAGAATGTAGGTAAAAAGCATTGATCTGCTTCTACTCTCTTTACCCAGGGTTAACTGGCCGCAAGGCTGAACTATTGAACAAGTCATAACTGCCAGTTGGCTTCCTCATTGCTTGAGAATGTAGCTATAGTTTACACCAGCTGCCTATAGAAGGCTGGCAGGTAGAAGCAAACCTTAATGCAAAGGTATATTGGTCATACTCTTTTTTCCAAAGCCAAAATTCCTATAGCAGTAACCAAGACAAAGTAATAAAGTAGCTGCTACCATGGAACTAAAGAATCTGCTAGATGCCAGTGGCTGTATCTGCCTATTTTAGGGTTGCTTTATTCTAAACAGTAGACCAAGACCAGGTCCAGCAGAGCAAAGAACCAGTTAATTCCAAATATTTTTAATATAGAATATTCAGGAAAACAAATTATGCAAAACTCAACGGAGTTATTTGCCTGGGTTCTGTACAGTGCTGAATAAAACTAAAATTCTTATTCATCACAGAAATGAACAATCACTGTCAATTGCTACTTGTATTCAATATTTAATTAAATTATTTTACAGTACTCTATCTTCAACATTACTACTAGTCTTATTTTGGTTAATGTATACAGCATCTCATTCAAATTCTGCCACTTCTGTTAAGTGTTTTTGATGAGTTATTGATGCTCCATTGTCTTGCATGTACTTCGTTCTTCACCATCTGTTACAAGATTTTTAAACTTTATACAGAATAAACCAGGCTCAAGCAACAGTGACCTGTCAAGAATGCTTAGAGCTTTGTTGTTAACTCTCTCTTGAGTGTGATTTAATCTACATGGTGCTGCCTGACAACATACAAGATTCAGCAACATAATAAAGTCTAGATGTTAACCGTTTGAGACCATCAAAGAAGGATGTATAGAAGTTTGGGGATTTGCAATAGCACAAAACCTGGCTCATCTGGGATGTCCACATTTATTCTTTAACAATAGTTAAACAAATGGTTTGAAGTGTGTTTTATTTAGACTGGGTAACTGCATGTTTGCATTTTAATGCAGCTTGATTTTTCAAATTAGTATCATAACAGACTATGGACAGCAATGTCAAAGATGCCCAAATGCAGTTCTGTCACTGAGCCTTATCTTTATGTGAAGATAATTTTAAGCCATCTTTTTGGGCAGTCTTTGACCTTTGGGGTTGAGCAAATGTGGCACTTGCTGCAATGCTCATTTACCTGGTACAAACTGAACTAGTGCCACCAAACCATATATAACCTAGAAGACAGCACTTGCACACCATTTCAATAAATATTTCAGGATAGCCACTGATAGGAAGGAAACTCAGGCTACTAATACAGAGCCATGATAGGAAGAGAGGAGGGATACTGTAATGATGAGGGATACTGTAATGCTGAGGGATAGGCAACTAAGTGAGAAACCTTCTTAAGTGCTTATGGAATAATCTTCTTCCAGACTTTTATTCTGTTCCAGTAGATAAGCATTCATCCCAGGCTCTATCCCTGAGATCTACATGCCTCCTGTCAATCTGCTCCACCTGGCGATGGATCCACACTTCCACTAACACACTGGGCCCAACCTCAGTAAGTCAGCTGAAACACTTCAGGCACTTAAGTCCATTTTAAATCAGTGCAGTAGCTCTACTTTATCCACCACATTAGATGTGAACTGTCTGCTCTCACCTTCAGTGCCCCGCATAACTGCATAACTTTCTGCATATACATGTTTGCTCTCTCCACTTACCATTGACATCAGTCTTGATGTCCCACTTACCTACCTCTCCTGCAAGCTTTTCCACATCATTCTGCTCAGTTTGTGAGATGCAATGCATATTCTGGTTCACTGAATTTGAACTTTTCATTCAGATCCCGCCTTTTGAGTTCATCTTGGTGGTGCCTATGATTAGTGACTTACTGATCATAATTATTTTAAATAAACCATTTAGTTAAGCAGTCAAGGTGTTTACAAGCCCAAACAACTTAACAGCTTGATCTTACTACTGTAATGTGCAAGGCAGTTCCTCACTCCATCTCCTCCTGCTGTTTATTACTCTCTTTCTAATCTAAAGTTATATAGTAAATTCTTCGGAGAAGTGATTATATCTTTCTTTTGTTCACTGCATTGCCTGTCATGTTTTAGGGCACAATAAAATGTAATACAGAATATGCATAAACTGATACCTGTTATGCAATGTAGATTCAAAACCATTAATACAATGAAGAAAAAGTAAGTCTTAAAACCCAAATGTCACAGTGTGTGTTCAGCAAGCAGTAAGACAGCAGAAATCCATAAGAACATAACCATCTTAGGTAAAAGGCTTCATTTACAACTCTCCTTGAACAAGGAATGCCACACTTCAGGAAAATCAGAAAAATATTCAGTCAAATAGTTCTACAGAGGTGCTTAAAACTCAGTAGACTGAATGAATGTGAATGGCTTATTTTAGTC
This sequence comes from Sclerurus mexicanus, assembly GCA_013396755.1. Taxonomy (NCBI): domain Eukaryota; kingdom Metazoa; phylum Chordata; class Aves; order Passeriformes; family Furnariidae; genus Sclerurus; species Sclerurus mexicanus. Next base: position 206,169 of record VWZF01003862.1, on the reverse strand, counting down.
TATGTAACCAGCCAAGAATGTCTGTCTAGAAACACTTTTCCAGGACATAGCTGTCACATGCTTCAGATGAATGTTGTGCTTGCTTCTAATACAGCTGAAGTCTATGACTTAATCTTATCTGTTCAACATCCAAGATTCCAGTTATAGATTTTTGGCAGCAAGCATATGCTCCCCCTGTGGCAACTGCATAATAACATAACAGAGCTAAAAAAATCCAGATCCTTTAAGGCTCAATTACCTCATGAAACTGTTTTAAAATTCAGGGTGAGCAAAACTGCAGTATTTCAGTTTACAAGCATCATTTTAGTTTACAGCTCTTTTAAAGGACCCATTCTAATGTTTTATGTCTTTTACCACCTGCAGAACTGAATGAAAATGCTTATTCTCTTTTGCAGAGGACTACCAGAACCAAGAAAGCAGAACTGAGTGAGAAAGAATAAGGTACTTTTAAATAAAGATAAGATCAAGGGTAGCTGGATTTATTACCACTCTGCAACACTGAAGATAGGTTAAAAATCTTGCAAGGCCAGAATAAAAATAACCTACAGAACCTACAGACCTTCAAAATGGCCCATTGCCTAAATGAGTACTTATATTAGTACTTATAATTCTGGTACAACCAAATTAGGTTTTTAACAACTTTGATTACTGTCTTTGAATGCTGTATGTACATAAAAGGTTCGGTTTGTTTAACCTGTGGAATTATTTCATCTACATTCTAAATTTTTTGGGTAGGAACTCTCAGTGATTATCAGTACTAGCTGGAGGCTTCACTGTAATATAAAAAAAAAAAAAAAAAAGAAAAAAAACGGGATATATTATAAAGAATAATCCAGACCTTGAAAGAGCACTGACTGAGGCCAGAAGAGGCATCCTCCTCCTTGAAATAGGAAAGGCTAAAGAGAAAGGATATGAATCATAAAAACCAAAAAAGAAGAAAGTGAAGCAGGTAAAAGAACAAGGTGAGGGCTGCAGCAGGGGAATAGTAGAGAAGGAAGGCAGGAAAGATGATGGAGATGAAAGGAATCAAGGTCTTTGGTTTGAGGTTAACCAGAGGGTTAACTAAAGGAATTATGTTAGCACCAGAGGAAAAGGAGTTGAAGGTTTCAAAAATGTGCTGGACTGGGATGCCAAGCAGAAAATGCAGCTAGTGCCAGCTTCTCTGCAAAAGAGTTGAAGGATTCAGTGAGCAATGCCCAAATGAGCTCTGCCCAGATGCAAGAGAGAATTAGGAATGGAAACAGCAGGTCTCCCTCCCCATCTTTCTTTTTGTGAGCAGTTAAGGGATGCTAAAAGGTACTGCCTGCTAGTTTTGTTCTGACAGCACAGCAGGTACAGGTGTTGCCCTTCACACCAGAAAGTTCACGCTGCTTGACTAATGTCTATTAACTGCAGTTCATACCAGAGGGGCCAATTCTATTACAAAGTGGGCAGGCAAGTGTCCATGTCCTTTTGTCCTCTTCACAAAGATGGCCCTAAGGTAGTACGTGTGGTTTCATCACCAGTGTACCTATTTACTGGGAGCCAATATGAGACCATATATACACTTCATTCAGAACAGCTGTCTGGCTGCAAGGCTTTCGGCAGAGCTGGGAAAATGATGGGCAGGGGGGATGGAAATACTCTATGAATTATGGAGTTGGTCAAATGCCAGAAAAACTGGTCTGTCAAATAAATGATTTGAGGAAAACCAGCCACGTTCACTGAACAGTGAAGAGTTTCTTCACATTAGAGCATATCCGTCTACATTTTCAAGCTGATTTTGAACCAGACATAATTTCCATTCCTTCATGTCTCTTCATGGTAGGCACTGATAATCTTTTCACAAATAGTTTTAGACCAAGAATTATTATGTGAGGAAATGTATGAATAACTTTGAATTACAAGTAAGTTAAAGAGTTTCACAGTCTGTCCATGAACTACGTACTAGTGAGGAAAAGCAGCTATCTTCACTGAATAAATAATTTGTTCAAAATTACTTGCTTAGTCCAGATTTACAGACTTACCAATTTTGCCTGAATTCAAGCCAGTTATTAAGTGAAAAACTGTTTCCTGAAACTTATCCAACAAGAAAGGTCAATTTTCATAAAACTTATATGTATTTAGTCACTTTAGTTAAAACATGTTTTTTTGTAACTAGCTCATCATCACCACAGATCTGAGCAGTGATGTCTGCCTGCATCTGAAGACAGTCCGGATCATTAACTTTGGGAAATGGGGAAGTGCACTGTGAATCTCAATAGTGTGTGAACAAAGTGCTCTCAGGATCCTGTCAACAGCCCCTCGGCAGGAGAATGTATGTGACAAGCACTGTGTCAGGTCCCAGCCAGTCACTCTAGAGAGGGTAGAGGCTGAAAGGCTTATCTACAACCTCCCCTTTTTCCAGGTGCTTTTCTCCATTAGAAAGGCTGCTGCTACAGCAAAGAGCTGTGAAAGTAGCCTCTTGGTACTCATGCCCCACAAAAGTGAAGAGGGTACCCACCACTGGCATGACAGTTTGGAGCAAGGCCGTGGTATGGATGTCCAATGTGCTATTTTATAACTGGATCCAATTTCTCTTGGCAGATGCTTCTTGCTCCTGTAGCAATGTCTCGGTTGGGTTGATGCAAAGGTTTGTCTGGCTGTATGGTGAATCAGATCCTGGACTGACCAGGAGCTAATATAGCCTTGTAAATAAAAGTTATTTTTAACCAAGATCTGAGGGAATGGGGCAAAAGATCTTTCAGCTACCAAAAGACTGATGCCTAGTTTCTGGATTTAGCCAGAAATCAGTGCCTACACCTTTCCTTAGTGCCCACTGAAACACACTCAGGGATATGGTAAAACTACCCTCAAAAGCACAAAGACAGGGACAGGGGCCATTTAGTTCTTCACCACCCACCTCCTCAACTTGCCCCGACACCTTTTATCTATGCTGGAGATTCAATTCATTGGCTGAGTTTTGCATAGCTGTGTTTGATTTGTTTACCTTTTCATTTATTATTCTCCATTTAGCTATGTGTTTGCTCAACAATTTAAGAAGGTTATTTAAAGCATGTTTTTATTTACATACAAACTGTAATATATTCAGAACAGCTACACGTATATAACTTGAGAAAAAATTATAAGAAAATCAAGTATGTGGTTGACAGCTGGAGAAAAAGAACAATGGTAGTGAAAGCAATATTAATGTGTTATATCTTCATTATAGACTACAAATACTTAAACACTTGATTAAATCTACTCCCATTTAAAACAAGGAAGCTACTCTCATGCAGAAAGTAAAAGGATAAAAATGAACATGGCGGATTAGGCCTGAATTGATGTGTATTATCACAGAACACTTTAATAGATTTACCTGAACAAGACCTGAGTGGAAAAATAATATTAACATCAGAATAATAAACACTGCACAAATTAACCCCAGTTTTAGATTATTCCTAGATATCTCTCATAAAGAGACAGCAGGATTTCCACAATCTCTCAGAAATATAAAATGGCCTCCGCAGCATTTAAAAAGAAGATTACACTCCTCGGGGTTTTTTTGGTTTTTTTTTAAAGGTTGTACAACTAGCAAAGAGACCTGCTAATAATGATGCAGATTATTTGACTCAGTATGAACTTCTCTGTTTAAGATGTACCATGCTGATATGCATATGAGAATGTTTAACATTAAAGTGTTGAAGCAATAGGGGAAAATCTTATTTCTTAACGAATCTGAACACTACCATTTATTACACTTTTATATAAAAAAAAATAGAGGACCAAGCTTCAGATATAAAATCACAGAATCAGACTCACAGAATGGTTTGCATTGGAAGGGACATTTAACATCATCTAGTTCTAATGTCCCTGCCATGGGCAGAGACACCTTCCACTAGAAAAGGATGCTCAAAGCTCTATCCAAACTGGCATTGAACAGTTTCATGGATAGGGCACCGACAACTTCTCTGAGCAACCAGTTCTACTGCCTCACCAACCTTACAGTAAAGAGTTTCTTCCTAATATATGATCTAAACTACTCTATTTTTCCTAAGTGAGCTACCATCTAGATGTCATCAAGAGAAGCTTGCGTGAAGTGCGTCTTGTCCTCATCACCAGCAGGAAGACTACAGTGCAATTCTTCATCCCCTGCTCCTCATACACCAATCACAAATGTGGCCCTGAAGACTGAAGGGCAAGAGACCAGATGGCAGCAACACTGCATAAACCAGCTACAAGGTAGAGACATAAACAGCAGAGAACAGGAAGATTTGCCAGTCTCAGTTCCAGTGTAACTTCACTATGCACCAAGTGTTCTGCCAATGACAGAGAGCACAGCAAATTAACAGGAAATTTTAAAGACCACTGACCTATTTCCACAAACCATCACTTGCAGGACGCAGGAATACAGACAGTTTTTCTTCAAGACTCATGTCCCTCACATGTACTAGTCATTTCTGTGCAATGTAGTTTTGTTCCAGACATAATAGTAGCATAGGACTATTCCCTGCCTGGTCACTTTCCCTAGTCTATAACTACATTACCAGCTATTAACTTACATCAGCTCTGAGCCATGTCATAAATCTACAGGCAGGAAATAAAAACCACTCAGCTGAAAGTAATCCTTTGTGTGACTCTACCTTTTGTGTGTGAGAAATATGAATATTTTAAAAATAATTGGAATAAACATATCGCAGCTTGGTATGTAGTTTTCAAGAGCATGGAAGAAGCATTATTAGAAAACTTCAAGGTCTTTCTGGAAGAAACTGCAGACATCTGAAAGTAGGGAAGGTGAAAACCTCTGAACCAGCCAGCTAAAAATGTACAGTGAACCCTGAAAGCTCAAAAGGTACTCTGAACTCCTGACTGGAAGGAGTTTCAAATTTTCATAGGATTTTTTTGTGAATCATTGTGATGGAATAGCCGCCTTCTCAAATCAAAGCCATAGATACTGACTGAACTCTAGCAAAGGTAAATTTTTGCAAATCCCAAGATAGGATTATGTCAATGAAACCCTGGCCTCTCCAGCCGTGTAAAACAGCCTTTACTGAGGATTTACCCTAAATCACTTCTGCAATTGGGGGTTAACTGAACAGATGCAAACCAGAGCTAAACTAAAGACACTAACAAAAGAAGAAATAGTTTTTTGCCTACAAACTTTCATTAAACCTTAAACCTATTTCATCCTAAACAGACCTATGGCAGCAGCAGTAGTGACACAACTTGCCACCTCCAAGCATTCAAAAATGGTGAGGTAAAAATTACCACTTTGGCTTGAAAAGCGTGACGCTGAGGGGTGAGTGCTTTTACTAAGGATTTTGAAACTACAGGATTTACTTTTTCAAAAGTTTCTTCACAGTTTATATGATTCAGGAAGCACTCCACAACACTAAGAGTGTTAATACTCAGACTGCCAGCTTGGCTCTGCAGTGCTACCAGCAGAAATCTTCTTTGGGGGTAGCAGGGAACTCAGTTCAACAGCAGAGCAGCATGGCAAGAATTCCTGCAGGCAGGAGAGGACTAAGAAGTGAAGAGAGTTGGAGCTCCTCTTAGCACCTCTTACCAAAGTGCACACATCACTTTAGCATTGCCTGTGTGACAAAGGATGGTTACGCTAGTCCATGTCCTCCTTTCATGCATTTTGCATCAATTTGTGGTTCTCATTTGAAAAGCTTCAATGTGTCAAATATAGCTAAATTAAGTGCCCTGTAAAATTTAGGTGGTACCAATACTTCTTTTCTGATTTACAGCCCAAATGGGTATCACTAGGCTAAGGTGACTAGAAGGCTGAGGCAGGTAACAAAGATGGGCTGGGTACAGTTTTACAGTGGTAATTAAAACAGATTTTAAGCAGGTTATATGTGCAATGTAGTGCTGATGTGCTGAATCACATTCGGCCATATTCTCTGTCCCAGTCCTCATGACTGATTTCTACTGTTGTTCAGCATCCGCAGCAAGTGTCTCCTGAAAGATATTTGGCAACTTCCATCATCTGATTTGTTCTGCTTTCAAAATAAAAGTTTCTGACAAGATCATTGACTGTTCTTCAATTTCTATTAGTATTTTGAAATGTACTTCCTCCACAAGGATTTCTTGGTTATTGCAGGTTAAAAATTACCTGGTCCTTGGTCAGTGTGAGAAACTACCTTAAATACAGATATTTCAGTCCATAAAACTCCAGCAATGTTGGTTCAATCACACTCATTTCTGTGGGAAATGCCACATGCCTGAAGAGCAGTTTTCTCTGAAATCAGAGGGAGATAGGAGGGAACAAAAGCAACAAGCAGGTACACACTGCTTTCCCACTGAACTCCTATGTTATATTTTAATTTTCTGCTTCTTTCCATTTATTTCTACTTCCTTCCAGTCCTAAAAAGCAGCGAGGAAGTAAAAACCAAGGCACAGTTTTTGTGCAGGGGTAGACTAGCAGACCTAGGCAAACTGCTGAGCACAGGACAGGTGAATCTCCTTCTACATAAGAGAAGTCCACAAGAAAACAAATCTCTATATTATGCCCTAAACTATTCCAGAGTGGTGTCTTGAAGTGGGTTTTAGGACAAGGCAATCAATTCTATCATTATTTTTCTGCCATAAGGGAGCTCTCTTCAAATGTATGGTGATAGAGCAATAATCTACAATGTATATACTTATCATGACTTGTAGGTGAGTCATATAAAACTCCTCCACTATCATACACCATAAAAAGATTAAGCCACATGCACATTTTAAAAGGTAATTATTAAAGAAATGAAACTGCATTATGAATTATATCACTACATTATTTAGCTCAAGAGTTGGCACCAATTTATTTTTTTCTATTAAAGCAGTTTTTTATAATTCATTTTTATAGAAAATAAAAGCTTTAAGCCAAGCACAGCTGTTGAAAAGCATTAATGAAACCTGTGTCCACACAGCAGAATGAAAGCAATAACAGAAGTGGCAGCTAGCCACAGAAAAGGGCAGATGAGACAGGGAAAGCAGTAACAAGGGAGGCATGAAATAGTAGGAGATAGCAAAGATTTACAAATTAGTTACTTGTTGCCATTCATTACCATCTACATCTGCATCAGGGAAAAATGAAGTTTAGAAGATTCACAGTTTTGAAAATGTCAGTACATTATGATAATATCAAAATTGAACATCAAAATCTCCAGTGTGACTTACACACACATTACTTATTGCAGGGTATACGGGATCTGGTTAAATCTAAATAAAAGTGCATTTGGAAACCATCATTTATGTGGCTGGGTGCTTTCTCAATGGCACATGTACAGTCTGTTATTAATCTTTGGAAAGCAACTGTGCTCCTTACAAACACAAATTTATGCACTACTTTCTATATTACCAAATTCTTATATAATAAAATGCATCCTTTCAATCAAGGCGATGCAAGTTTTCCTTTGTGAAGCAGATGTTTTAATTGTTGGATAAGCTCCTAATAGTTTGCTTTCTTTGAAAGGAAAATTAAAGTATATGAATGACCTCTTCCTCCCCATGGCTTTCAGAGCAGCTACTTTTCTTGAAGATTAGGAGTCTCTTGGACTCAAGCCCTAACTTCTCCTGTATCTTCAAACTACAGGCTGAATTAGTTTTCTCCTTTAACAAAAACTCCTGCTGTGTTGAAAATCTCTTAATTACTTTTCAAGCTTCTCCTGCTATTGTGAAACTGAAAATCTGATTACAGAGCTAATAAAATGAGTGAATGCCATTTTTTTCTAGTTCATCTGAAGAGTTCAAAATGCAAAGATACCACAAAGTCACATAGCAAGACTGCATGAATATAACTATATGAATTGTGTTAAATGAGAACCTTATGTCAGGAAAATGTAACTGTGGAAACTATTCAGTCCACATCTGATAATGTGAAGTATTAAGGAACAAAGTGTCACGTCCAGTCATTTCTTGAACACTTTCAGGGATGGTGACTCCACCACCTGTCAGGACAATCCATTACAATGCTTAACCACCCTTTCAGTAAAAAATTCTTTCTCATGTCCAAATTGAACCTACCCTGGTGCAGTTTGAGGCAATTTCCTCTTGTCCTGTCTCTGGTCACCTGGGAGAAAAGGCTGATCCCAACCTGGCTCCATCCTCTTTACAGGTAGTTTTAGAGAGCAACAAGGTCATCCCGGAGCCTCATCTTTTCCAGGCTAAACAAACCCAGCTCCCTCAGCCAATCGCCATAGAACTTCCTCTCTAGACCCTTCACCAGCTCCATTGACCTTCTCTGGACACACTTCAGCACCTCAATGTCTTTCTTGTCATGAGGAGCTCAAAACTGGACACAGCACTTGAGGTGTGGCCTCACCAGTACCAAGTACAGGGTGACAATCACTGACCTGGTCCTGCTGGCCACACTGTTTTTGATTCAGGCCAGAATGCCATCGGCCCTCTTGGCCACCTGGGCTCCCGTTCCACCAGCTGTTGACCAGCACTCCCACCCAGGTCCTTTTCTTCTGAGCCACTTTTCAACAGCTCTGCTCCCAGCCTGTAGCACCACATGGGGTTGTTGTGACCCAAGTGTGGGATTCAGCACTTGGCCTTGTTGAATCTCATATATGTTGGCCTAAGCCTATTTATTCAGCCTCTCCAGATCCCTCTGCAGAGCCTTCCTACTTTCCAGCAGATCAACACTCCCACCCAATTTAGTGAACTTACTGAAGGAGCACTTGATCTCCTCATCCAAATCATTGATAAAGATATTAAATAGGGCTGGCCCTAATCAATTTTTCCCACAGCCTTTAGCAATTAAAAAAAAAAGGAAAGAAAAAAAAAAGAAAGCAAAAAAAAAAAAAAGAGAGAGAAACAGGGTGGAAAACCTCCAGTTCAAGAACCCCTAACTAGTTTGAATTTCTACAGCTGATAGTGGTGCTTCAAAGGCCACCAGCAGCTTCCAGTGTGCCACCAGACATAAAGATTCTGAATACACAGTTGCTTCAGTGGAAACTGCTGTATTTTTGATAGCAAATATAAACTTAAAAATCTGCACAGACAAAATTATATAGTACAAGGCCAAAAAGAAAAATGGAGCTCTACATGAGGGAATTGCAAATCTGTTATGCAGTTGCCCAAATAAATCTTCATCTCTTCTGCATTAGATGTCTGTATCCTGGGCTAAAAATTTTTATATCCCATACCAATGGCAAAGAAATTTACAAATCTCCAACCACAGCAGAGGTAACCTGACTTGAACACAGTGGGCCAGGATAGAAGAGCTTCTTTTCTTTAAGACACTGATGTTTCCAGAGGGGAATTGAAGAAAGATCCTGTAGGAACAGCCCCAGATGATGAGACCCTTCATCACATCATTTGTTTTGTCTGTGAAGAAACTTTTTCTCCATTAGTTTATTTTTAAACTCTATCTGCTCAAGTTGATTTGGGATATGCATTCCTCCAGCATTTCTTCCTTCCATGGTAATTAATCCTTTGAGATGAGTAGCTGGACATACAAAAACACTTATGCTACCCAATATTGGAAAATCAGAGGGGAGACAATAGAGAGCCTCACCTCAAAAATACATGTGGCCAGTCATCATAAAAAGAATAAGAGTGAAAGGCTGGTGTGCCAGATTTTGGAATTGACGATGCTGACATAAAACTAGAGAAAAATGGCTGAATTCTAGAGGGTTTTTACTTTATTTTTAGAGAAAGTAAAGTGAAGGGATGGTGTTTCAAATGGGATAAGGTGCTGGACCTACATGGTGTCTGTCAAACCAGGTTGCTCTGCACTGCCTGCAGAAATTTAGCAGAAGCTTAAGCCATTGCCTTGTTGGGAGCAGCTGATCAGCTACACCCTGCCTCCAGGCCAAGTTCCTGCAGGCACTCTTTCAGAAGCCAGACATCTGCCTTCAAAAATGGCACTTCAGTGTTATTCATAATAAAGGAAAGAAGGCATTTCTGTTCAAGCAGTGGACATCTGCATATTTATGCTGCCGGAACCTCTCACACCAGTCCCATGAGTTTTATGCCAGCATTCAGCCACTGATTCCCTGGTCCTGAGAGATATCTAGGTGCATAGGCCGCTACATGCAAATTATTACTGCTTGGAAAAGCAGTGGCTTCATAAGCCTCCCCATGGAGAGCTGGGCAGATTTTTGGTGGCATTATGCTGCCTTTGGCTTTGGCTTCTTGCATTACTGCGCTAACCAAAGAGCCCTTCTTCCCTGCCCGTGAGTCCTAGGTACCAGGAACTGTTGCTGTCACACAGTATCACATCACAGCCCTCCCTCCTGCTGCATGGCATCTGCAGGCAGTTTTAATATGAAGTCACTTGTGATATGACTCTGCAGTCCTTGGCACACAAGCCAAGGCAGCAAGGGGCTCCTGGTTATTGTTATTTAGTTCTGAAGATGAGGTGGAAAACACATGTAAACACTAGTGTTTGGTTAACATTTAAATCTGTTTGCTAAAGCTAATGTGCCAGGAGAGGAGGGGGAAAAAAGGAGCAGAACAAAGACTGGTTGCTGTGCTGGCTGTTTGTCCTCAGGAGACGGATTTCCTGATGTCACTGGCACCAGCATGGGCATAGCTGAGTGTTCCTCTTATGGTTCTTTTGCTGCCTTTCAGAGGGACAGTTCACTGCTAAAAATGCTGCTATAACAAATTCGAGACAGAGCGCTTTTTTTTTTCTCCTGTAAATTCAGAGCAAATTAGATGTGGTGCTCTGCCAAGAACAAAATACAGTCTACTATTGTAAGGATTGTTATGGACCATATCTTCAAATCTTTACTACTGGCAAAGTATGTTTGTCCAAATGTTGAGTTAGTAAAGATATCTGATTTGACCCAGTATCTTTTACATCTGTGCCTTTAACTCTCTTTCCTCCCAGAACATACAAGTGAATACAGTCTTTATAATAGAAAAAAATTAGATCTGCTTAAATAAGCAGTTCAGGATTCCCTGCTGTAACTATACCTGGTCTGGCTGATTGAAGACCTTTGTTTTAAACTGTGCAATTAATGTTTATAGTATACAAACATGAGCTGTGATGATCTCAACACTATTTGCATGGGTGGAATAAAATAGATCCAATGTACCCAGGAGAAGGAAGGTATAAATAATGTAATATCTAGGAGCTACAATAATAACTGCCTTATGGAAGGTTGGAAATTACTTCTGTTTTCCTTGTGGCTTTTTCTAATGCTGGTAGGGATTTTTGGCTCCAAATCATCTCAGAGTCAGAATAAAAGAATGCTTATGACATTTGTTAAAATTTCAAAGTGGATATGTCCAGAACTATCTTTCATGCTGGCTTTCTGTAAACACTGCTTATTTCTAGCCAAAATCTTCTGGTTTGCACTTCATAAGGGGGGCAGTGCAGACAGCTTAATCTAATCCCAAAAGTGCAAATGTCAGACTAATTTATTTTCTAATGAGTCCCACAAATAATTTTAAATTATTCCAAAATAGCTTATACATGCATGTTATATGTCCAGACATTAAAATCCAAAAAGAAAAATCCAGTAAACAAAAGTTTCATTATAATTGATTTGCCTATCTCTGTCTCACAAAATTTTCCCAGCATTGTCTGGATGCAATGATGCCTGCTGTCATGAATACGAATTACATGGTTTAATATCTCCTCTTTGCTGTAAAAAAATGATTAAAATAGAATTTTAAATTGAATCAGTTTATAAAAAGGTTACAAGTTATTAGAGAAAATGTATTTTCACTGCAAAATTATTTTTAAATGACAGGATATGGGATGAAGAGGCATTCTAGAAGGACTGTGAGTGGTAGAGGAATTCCATTGTTTTCATGTGAAAAACCTGGTGCTTTAGTAATAGTCTTCTTTGATAATGAGATTTTGTTTTAGTTAATAATCTGTTTAACATGTGCACTCCATTATCAGGAATTATTGTGCTTCAGAGACCTCTCAGTGGAAACAAAGACACAGTGGAGGGTAGTGTAAAGATGTTTAAGGTAGAGGAAGCCACGCTGGTTACACAGCTGGGAGGAACAGATTCCTATTATCACAGTGCTGTGAATGGCGACTTCTGCCAAAGAGTGGTTTCACTTGGAGTTATAGTCTCTATACCAGTGGGATCACCCATGCCAGGCAAACATTATCCACTATAAGAAATGGACAAATGCATTTTCTACCAGGGTAGTAAACAATTTAGAATCACATTGCACAGTAATATAGATGACCAAATCTGCAATGGTCAGGTTGAACTCATAGAGTAAAAAGTTGTTTAAATCTTTTTTTTGCATAAAAGGGATAAAAAACAAGAAATATTACCTTTTTCTTTTTCATACCCTTTCTACTCTTACTGCTTCAATAACTAACCTCACAAAATAGTTAGACTAGACACTAGTTTGCATCTATTGCTGCTGTCATATATTCACAAGAGATTTGAGATAGGAAAGGGGCAAAAAAAGCTAAGATGTAACCCACATGAAGGAATAAATACTGGTAACTGAAGACCACTGGAAGCAAATCTGAATGCTTCACTCTGGCAGACAAGATGCCAAAATCATTCTGCTATTTTCTTTACTGAGAGTACCACACTCATGACAACAGGTACATCACAGATTTATGCTGGTGTAATCAATATTTATATTTACTAACCCTCCAGATATGTATTACTCTCCTAGGCCCAGATTCCTCCCTCAACACTTTTGTCCTTGTAGCCACTTCATACTACAGTTAATTACATAGGTATGCGCTGTCCCTGAAGTGATCATGCTAATTTCCTTCAATAAGTGGATGTAGAAGAGTGTTCAGCCTACTGAAGGTAATGTCAATCCCATATGAGTTTATGTGTTAAATCACTTTGTGACTGCAGAGTACTGAATATAAAAAGACTGAGACTCTTCTGAGTGATCACCATCTGGGATTGCTGATCTGAGACAAGGGTGTGAAAGCATGCAGTCTGTGTGAATTGTCTGTATCCTCCCAGTTGCTGTTGCTCTGCATCATTCTTTGAAGCATTCCCCATGGAATGGCATACTACCTAGCTGAACGAAGCATGGTTAAGCTTTGCTATAATATCACATTTCCAAACCTGGTCTATTTCAGCTTGAAATGAGTTATGTGCCCTTTGTTTGTATATCTCATTTCTAAACCAAAATATATTTCTTTTACAGAACTGAGAAAATTCCTCCTTGAAAGTGTGTTGAAGGAGATGTGATAAATGAATTAGCAATAAAATACTTGGGGCTAGCTTGTTCAAACAATTATATTCCTAATCTATGCTTACTCTGTGTCACTGAAATTTAGTAAAAGAATATTCCAAAACATTGATTCTGGAAATGTGGTTGACATTTTGCATTTAGTCAGATTCATTTTGTACTGCAAGTAAAATAGCTTAAAGAAGTAATTGTATTACGGCTCAAAGTTTAAGGAAACTTTTTCACTATTTTACAGTTTCCCTCCATACCAAGACTGACTTATCAAAACATTCCATTTTGGCACTGAAACAGTGCCTTAGACCAAAGCATTTGTGCTAAAATTACAGCCTGGGTCATGGCAGAACACACAGGTATTGCTTGAAGAGCGGTAGAAGAAGAGACCCAGCGAGACAAGAGTCCTTGCTATTTTCACTGCTCTAATATTGACAACCTGTCCAGTTTGCTGACCAGTACATTGAAGGGAATAGAGAATCCTGTACAAGTTGAGGCCTTTGTTGTCTTAAGCAGTGCCCAAGAAAGTAATGAAAAAATAAGACAGTTACCTTTGGCTTGGCCCTTCAGATCCACACAGTTCAGATCTAATGTATACTTAATGCCCAGTCCATTACCCCTACAAACCCATAATATTATAGTTTGTCTTAGTTCAAAGGGAGGACTAAGATATCAATGTTGACCAGAAAAAAAATAATCCCTCTCTCTTTAAACTTAGGAAAAAACCAAAACTTTAATTAGGAAATATATATATATATATGGAAAAGGATAACAGTTCTCAATCACAATACATTTATATGTATCTCCAGGAAAAAACAAAAACAAAACCAAACCCCAACAGTGTATGATAAAATCTTCCCTCTTCCCAAACGACAAGAAAAAAAGTTAAAGGGTCCTTTAGCTATCCCCAAAAAGGACTGCAATTGTATCTAAGGACAGCGGGAGGCGATGTCGCGCCTCAACCGCTGGCCTCTCTCCCAGGGGATGCAGTTATAGTCACGGACAGCAGGAGGCGATGTCGTGCCCGGCCGGCTGGCCTCGGTTTCTCCCTTGTAGATTCACCAGTGATGGAGGTGGCTATAACAGCAGCAGGAGATCTGTCTTGGAAATAGAGGAACAAGAGCCAGGCGTTTTCCTCTTCCTCCTCTCCCAGGCAGCTCCCGCAGCGTTCCACAGATGACCACAAAGCAGTCGA